>OY998258.1:4822500-5022500 GCA_963922045.1 Persicaria maculosa | reverse complement strand
CTTTGTCAATCCCTAAAATTGAAATTTCAAACCCATTTATTCAAATTGAAACATTTTCAATCCCTCAAACTAATATACCACATACAGACAGTACACAGACTCCTCCCAAAATCACAATGTATTCAAACTAAAATTTTCTGGACTTACTATACAAGTGTCGAGGGACTGATTGAGGGAGAGAGTGTTGTAGGCTGTAGCTATAACGCAGAGGTGGCCGGAAAAGATCATGGGCGGTCAGAGAAGAAGCAGGGGCAATCGGAGAAGAAGTAATCGCGCTGAGCGGCTGAGGCGGTCGGGGAAGAAGTAGGGGATGACGCAGCAGTCAGGACATAGGTGCCGCCGTGCCGGAGAAGAAACATGGGTGGCCGTCGACCGGAGAAGAGCAACATGCGGCCATAGAAGAAGGAGCCCGAGCAGGTGCAAGCCCTAGGTTTGGATCTCGAAATGGACAATCTGAGCAGAGCAAGGTCTCGACCATTTTTTTTTAATTTTCCCTAAAAAAAAATAACAACAACGACGACGTCGTTTTTGGAATTTTGGACTATTGATATATTGGTCAACCCGATATTGACCGATATATCGGTTGTTGACCGATAAATGGCGTTGACCGATAATTTCAAACCGATATGCCGATATCGTAGCGGGTTCTATATATCGCCGATATATCGGCCGATATATCCGATATTTAGAACACTGTTCAAGCCTAAATCGAACGAGCCGAGCTTTCAACCGAGCTTAAAATCATGTTCATACTCGGTTTGTTTAGGTAAGTGAACGAACTTGAGTCGAGTTTTTCGAGTCGATCCCGAACTGTTCAGCTCATATACCAGTCCTAATTTTCAATGCTCAAACTCAAGACTATCTTACATTTTACGAGTCAAATTCCTAGCGACAAAATTGATGTTTTAACAATTGACAATAAGAATTAGGGTTATTTACAAATGATTCCTTACCATTATGGTAAGGAATAAGTACCTTCGTGCTTTGAGCATGTCTTATGATTTGATCGATTTAAATGCTTTGAGATTTTAGCATAAACTTTGAATTGTTTGTCAAAAAGCCCTCCGTGGAGGATTGACGCCAAAAGATACGGCTCTTTTGAGGCCCTCGATTAGTCATTGCAACTTGGAAAATTTAGACCCATTTGTTGGCCATACCCTGCACCTAAAAGTCTAAAACGTCCTAAGGATCACAATGTCTCATAAATATTACGGAGTAATACATTTACAAATAAAAAAAAATAGATTTTAAATCAATCTCAATCATCAAACTTTACTCATCGAATTATTTATCTACAAATTTTCCAAGTTATAACCTTAAGAGATAAGTTAATTAACTTAATTAAGAATGATTTCCTAAAATTAAATTATTTAAAAATATTGTATGGAATATTTTCTAACCCGTGCCTCAAATTATGCCTTTTTCATTAAAAAAAAACAACTATGCCTCAAATTATGTTTATTTCCTATTATAAAAATAGAAAAGGAATTGTTATGGACTAAAATCTTTTCTTATTTTTATACAAGATAAAGATTTGGACTTGGTCAATCTCGGTTGAACCAGCGTCCAAGGACATCCTGACAAACGAAATAATTGATCTCAATAGGGGGACAAAATAGAAAGTGTCTACAACAGTCCTATATGAACCATCCTATCAGCAACACCATTTCCTTCCCTCTTAAAATGAGAAAATGAGACATTGACGAAAACTCTACATAATCTAAGAGCGTCTGAAACCAACATCTCGATCTCTCATGGAACCTCCCAGCTTCACGAAGGCCAAATGGAGCCCGAAGCATTCGAATTGCAAGGCTGAGACCGTACCATATCCTTGGGCTCCGTAAGCAAGAATCGTACCAAAGCAGTTATGAATGACAAATCCTAAAACAGCTAGGTCTGAGTCGACTTTCGCCCCATCAAAATTAAACTTCATAGAACCATCATTGGGTTTTTTCCACTTCATAAGTTTTTATTTTCTTCTGTCTATCTGGTGGGTGCACTTCTGCCAACTTGACCTCTTGGTTTGTTTACACCTTTTTTTTATTTAATAGAGAACTAGTACGATTCCCGCGTCATGGCGCGTTTTTTTAAAACTAAAATATTATATATAAAAATATTATAAAATATTAATAAATGTTAAGATAAAAATCATAAAAAATAACTTTACAACAAATGTATCTTATAATTATCTCAGAAAATTATTTTTTTAAAATCTTATGTGAAGTATAATACATAAATATAGATATTTTAAATTACTCATTAATAGTAATATCAATATCATTATAACATTGTTTAAATGTGATGTGTCATAATCAGTGGTTATATTCAATGTTTTGAATTAAGCCCATTAGTTAGTAAACAAATTTGAGTTAAGCTAAATAGTTATATTAGATTGAATTCAATGTTTTAAATTAAGCCTATTAGTTTGTAAAATTAAAGAAAAAAAAGAATTAAAGGGAAAAAAAAAAAGAAAAAAAAGGAGAATTAAAGAAAATCAAAGAAAATGGCAAAAAAAATATGATTGGTCAACACTGCTAAAATGCCTCTAAGATTGACGCATCATTATAAACTCTTCTAAATTAAGAGTTTATATAGATATAGATATAGATATAGATAGATGATTTTTATCTATCTATTTATTTCTTCTTTTTATTTATTTTTTGCTCATAAATTCTTCTTTTTTATTTATAGGACCGCCGACAATGCAAGTAGTCAGACTCGGTGCATAGTGCATACGGTGCAGTTCACTCAGGATCTGTAGGCTCTCCCTTCTTCCTATTTATACCCGTTCATCAAATTTCTCTCTCCAACCAGAAAATCTAGATCCAAATTAATTTATTTTTTCTTTCGGAAAATTGGAAACTCCGCGTAGAGCTGTTTTTCGCAAAAGCTAGATCCAGATCGGCACCAGTTTCCGTTGCGAAGTGCTGTTTTTGCTCGTTTTCTCATCTCGATCTCGCTGTTTCATCTCCAGGTAGTGTCCTTGTCAAATCGCTCGATTTCTGATCGTGTTTTTCCTTTCCAATTTTGGTTGGGAGACGCTCTTGTGTTCTTCGATCTATTTGGATCTCGTTTCTGCGTATTTGCTCGTAATTTAGCTGTTACATTGGCAATAAAGCAAGATCTTTACACTTCTTTTGATACACTGGCTAAATGAAATTGCGCCTTAAATCGTTGTTTCCGATCCGATCTTTTCAATCTAGTCGCTTCCTTGTTTGATCTTGTACTCCCGATTTAATGATTGTGGATCGGAATAACACTCTGATTAAGTTTGATCGTGCAACTGCTATTTCATTGTTGCAATGCGTTATGTGATTTGTTGTAGGCAACAGCGTATTTACTATGATTGCATCTTGAGAGAGCATATGGAATAGGCTTCATTGATATTTGCCAGAATCGGGGCTGTTTTGTTTTAAACATAAGAGACTGGAGAGAGAGAGAGTTTTAATGAGGACTTTCAGATTGTATTCCATTTCATTTGCATTTAATTGAGCATCACTGTGATATTCAGGGGGGCGTCAGTAGTATACATATTATAGTAAGATGTTGAGGAATTCACAGCTAAGTTTCATGTATTCATTGGGACTTATTATTGGCACTGGTTGATTTTGAAATTCAAGTATACAGATTTATGCTTATGTTAACTTGTGAATTGTTCTACTTGGTCTTTCCTAATTTTATCATCTCTCATTTTCAGTTGTTGTATCACACAATTAGCCATGTCGAGGAGACAAGCGAGTACCACTAGGCGCCTTGTGGGCAATGGGAGCTTTCCGTTTGCTGGTGCTTTCCCTTCAAAGACACGGTCTTCTCCCTTGGTGTCTCTTACCCTTGTCATATTGGTACTATTCATCACATCTTCTGTCTTCATTGAAAAAATTTTTTGATGGAAATAATCCCTGGCTTTTCTCCATAACCAGAAAATGGAACTTTTATAAAGTGTGACTGGTACTATTCGAAAGATGGAGGTACTGATCATTCAGCTTTTGCTCTTCGTTTCTCATTTTACTTGCAGGGGGCCTTCCTACTTATTGGCTATCTCTATAGTGGATCAGGTTTGTATTTCACTACCTGTGCCTTTACACATTGATTCTAAAGTATTAACTCAATTAAACTGATCTTTGTGATGCATGCATTTAACCAGATAAACATGTCTTAGGAAGTATTCACTTTTTGCTCATTTGCTTGAATCATATCCGGCGTTCCTTCCTTTGAAATACATTTTTTGGCCTGTTATAGAACGAGGAACGAAAGGTGAGTAAAAAAGAAGGAAACTGTAACAAGGTCAAATAAATGGAGGAGTGGACATCAATATAACCCTATAATGCAGCTTTAAGTATTGGAAAATTGGTGCATTTTAGTGAAGCTATCTTAGACAGTTAGACTATTCGTACTAGAAGTCAGCTTGACCTTTAGGTATGAGATCTTTGTCTTTCAGAAGGTATAACAAATATGGATTGAACTATTAAAAAAATCCATTACATCTTTTGGTTTAGGTATCACCTTTTCCTTTTTACTTCCTGTTATGGTATCCACCTTAAGAATGTTACTGATCTGGAGAGCATCTTATGCTGCAGGTCACAAGGATGTCGTGACTAGGACTGAAGGTAAGCAATAGTAATATTTGCTTAAATTTGTATAGTGCACAAGCTTCCTTTATTTTTTAAGTGTCTCTTGTTTGGTCCTCGTGTCATTGTGTTCCAAAATGCTCGTCAATTGAACTCTGTTTGCTATTGTCCCTTGAGATTTTTTAAGATTCAAGGTTTCAGGGAGAGCTGCACTTGGTAACAAACTGTCAATTTTACTGGACTAGTGTGATCCAAATGTGAAAGTTCTTCGTAATCTTATTGGTGATTGCATTGATATAATGGAAATAAATGGTTCGTCTACCTCACCTGCAATGTTTTATTCTGCTTAATTTGATTCCAAATAAAACTTTTCCAAAAATGATTTGACTTCCCCGCTTTAATGTCATTTATTTTAACTCTCAGAAATAGTTGTATATCCAATGTTTTCCCGTCTAGTCATATTTTTATTTATCAAGGTTGATTCTGTATGCAAGCAATTCCCATATGAGCAGGTGTTGCTTCTGTATTCTTTGCACCTTACCTATGTTTAGTTTTGTGTCATCTTTTTCTCAAAAAGGAGCTAATTGTCCCTCAACCACTTGCTAAATTATCTGTATGTGTCCAGGACAATTTTCTTCCACACTAGAAGTTTCAAGGGCAGTTCCTTTCCTTAAAAAGGCCTATGGTGATGCCATGCACAAGGTTTTACATGTGGGTCCTGAGAGCTGTTCAGTCGTGTCTGCATTATTGAAGGAATCAGATACAGAAGCATGGGGTGTTGAACCTTATGATATTGAGGATGCTGATTCTAGCTGTAAGGGTCTTGTGAGGAAAGGAATCGTTCGCGTTGCTGATATCAAATTCCCACTGCCATACCAATCAAAGGCGTTTTCCTTAGTTATCGTATCTGATACACTTGACTACCTGTCCCCAAAATACCTGAACAAGACTGTTCCTGAATTGACACGGGTGGCTAAAGACGGCATTCTGATCTTTACAGGTAATTTTGAAGCATATGTGTATTTTCAGTAGAAATAGCAAATCTTCCTTGATATTAAACCATTGTGCACCCTGTTTGCCGCCTCAAACTTGTGAGGCGGATGATATGAGTAGCTAATGCTCTTCAATTTGTGTTTTTTTAGGCCTTCCTGGCCAGCAGAGAGCTAGAGTTACCGAGCTATCAAAATTTGGAAGGCCGGTAAGTAGCTATGCTTTTTTGATTCCTCTATATCAGTTTCTTGTTAACATGATGTTTATAGATCCATCGGATTTCCTTTTTGCCCCTTTTCATGATTTATACTTCTTAATCTTCATATATGTTTATCTATTTTTGAAATTAATAAGGCCAATTTTAGAGTATAGACTTATTTATGATCACTCCAATCCTTTTCACACATGATATTGTCCCTTTACAAACTTAATTAGAAACATAGTATATGGATTATTGAGATCACTCCAATACTTGCTATAGTTATAACTTATACGAATGAAGAATGATGACATTTTTAATGTTTGTTCTCGTGAAGGCGAAAATGCGCAGTCACTCTTGGTGGGTACGGTTTTTCCTCCAGCTGGGCTTGGAAGAGAACGAAACAGCCGCTAAGAAGTTCGACCAGGCTGCTACCAAGAAAGGATACAAGCCAAGCTGCCAAGTCTTCCACCTCAAGGCATACAGTTGATCTTTCAACTCAAAGCTACAATACAAGGCAGGCGCTCACCGCGTGTGGTATGATGGTAGTTTATTGTAGGATATTCGTTATAGCACCCTTGATTGCGTCGTTTCCATTCACATTACCATTGTATTTTACGCATTGAGTTTCCATTCACTTACCACTTGAATTTGTAAGTTATGTATACGTTTACGATCCCAAGTTTCACAAAAAATGGAATTCCTGGTAATCTTGAGCACTCCATTGTAAAGTCACATTGCTTGATGGCATTTGATTTGTACGAATACAATACGACTGAATCCGAACCCTATGTGCTACCAATAATCCCCGCAAGAGCACTTACCATCTTTGAAGCAATGGAACCTTTTTGTATCCCTAACTGTGATTTCCCTTGCAGTGACTGCAGAGATGAATCTGATGGCATTGTGACAATCTCCACAGATTCTCAGGTTCTTCATCACAAGTATCGGATCCCCGGGCTTCGTTCTAAGAAGCCCGAATGCGACAGCAAGCTTCTCGCTATGGTGTGCCAGCATCGTCTCCTTCTCCGCATCTCCTATCCCATCGTCTTTAACCAATGCCCATCTCAAGTCGGGCACATACCCAGCTCGCTTTATCTTCTCCATTACCGCCTCCAAGTGCTCGTAAATCTGTCTCAGCATCGGATGGGAGCTCTCTTCGGCTACAAATGCGTGCGTCTTCCTGTCTATTTCGATCCAGCTGCACCCCGGTTTCTTCCTCACACCTCTATCCCTCATGACCTTCTTCACGGACTGGAAGTCCTCCCACTGTCCGGCGCTAGCGTGCATATTAGCCAGCATGACATATGGAACTGCACTCGAAGGATCCAACTCGATGAACTGATTGGCGGCTTTAATGCCTAACTCGACGTTCCCGTGCTTCCTGCAGGCAGCGAGTATGGCTGCCCAGCCGATGGTTCCAGGGTTATACTTCATCGCCCCGATCAACTCTTCCACCCTACCTAGGTTACCAGCTCGGCCAAACATGTCGATCAGGCAGGAATAGTGTTCAGCTTCCGGTTCAAGGCCGAACTTCTCCTGCATCATCCTGAAATACTTCTCGCCCTCTTCGACTTTCCCTGAATGCACACACGCAGAGAGAACTGAGACAAAAGTTATACCGTTAGGCTTCAAGTAGTCGGTCTCAAGCATCCGATCAAACAGAACTAGAGCTTCTGCTCCGTCTCCATGCTGCGCGGATGCAGCGATCATGGTATTCAAGGAGACGACGTTATGCTCAGCCATCCTGTCGAATAATGCCCTGGCATCTTTGAGGCTTCCGCATTTCGAATACATTGCAACAAGAGCATTCTCAACAGCGATTCGGTTAGATGGAATATCCGATTTCAGCACCAACGAATGAGCCTGCTTCCCCTGCGATGAGGACGACGAATTGGCACACGCGCTAATCACACAGACGAAGCTGCAATCATCCGGTTGGTGGCCAACGCGTTGCATACTCCTAAAGTACACAACAGCCTGCTCGGGATCCTGCGAATAACCGCATATCATCGTGTTCCAAACAACCAAATCAGGTTCAGGGATTTCATCAAACAGCTTCCTACAATCTGCCATTTTGCCCCCACACTTGGAATACAAATCGATCAAACCGCTGCCAACGTGGCGGTTCGAATTGAACCCTGTCTTGATCAGCTGAGCATGAAACTGGAGCCCTCCAACCAAATCCTCAAGACTAGTGAAGGCAGTCAAAACACTAGCAAGAGTATACATGTCGATCCGGATACCCAACCTAACCATTTCTTGGAACACACTCAACGCCTTCGAGCCTCTGCCATGCTGTCCATACGCAACGATCATCGCATTCCACGAGACCTCGTCTTCCATCCCGAGCATCCCATAGAACACCCTCTCAGCATCTTCCAAACACCTGCACTTGCTATAACAAGAGATGAGGGCATTGTTCAAAGAAGAATACGAATCAAACCCGCCAACAACCGCCAAACAATGCAGCTGATCCACCAACAAACCCTCCTCAGAACAAGCCGTAACGAGGCCCGAGAAAGTGAACCCGTCCATCTCCAACCCCATCCGCCTCATCGTCGAAAACAGCCCGATTGCGGGCCCCGATTCACCCCGCTCGGCATAGGCGGAAATGAGGGTGTTGAACGAAACGAAGTCTGGTTCAGGAATTTCGTCGAACAGTTGGTGGGCAACCCTGGGCTGGGACTCTTTCGCATAAGCGGCGATGATGGCGTTGTAGGAGAACACATTTGGGGATGAAATGGAGTCGAAGGCTTTACGGGCGCCGGCGAGGAGGCCACATTTGGAGTAGAGGAGGACGAAGTGATTGGAGAGGTAGGTGGAAGGAGGAACAAGTGACTGGATGTATAGCGTTTGCAGAGATTTGCCCGTTAATAGGTCTCTCTGGGAGATGCATCGCTTCAAAATGTGTCGATAGTTATGGAGGATCCATTGCAGTGGCTTTTGGTTCATCAATGAATGCTTCCAGCAATCACTCCAATCAGTTGAGATCAAAATTTCAGTTTACGAGTGATATTTGTGCTATGAAAATTAAGAGGAGTCCCCCATAGATCCCCGGAGGCGGTAGAAATTCGGTTTAAATAGCGGTTAAAATGCCTTGCTTGAAGTGGGCTGGGCCTGGATCTGTAGAAAGTAATGGGCCTCATAGAGTGGCTGGGAAGCCCGGGGAATCCAATATAATTTGCCTCTTTTCCCAATTTTTTTGAGACGGAAAGAATTCGACTGATGATGCCATCCAAGCGGATGAGGTTACGGAAACCAGAATGTGTATGAATAGAGTGGCTGTAACCTTGTTAGTCACTCTGTTTCCTGAACGGGACACATGCAAGAAGCGAGTCTGTGTAAAACACATGCTAATTGTTTTGACATCTCCAATCATTAGTTTGATTTCCCAAGGGCATTTGTCGTTATTCTTCAAGTGGTGGATAATGATTTGTGAATCCCCTTCTATTTCCAATTTTCTTATGCCTGAACTTTTTGTATGTATAAGTCCTTCCCTAAGAGCTAGTGCTTCCGCTTTAAGAGGTGTTTGTCTACCCAAAATTTTGCAACTAGTGTTAATAAGGTTACCATTCCAGTCTCAAATAATATATCCACTGTGTTGTTCTTTGAATCTGGACTCGAAGTATATGTCGTTTATATTGCTAGTAAGGATTAAGGCGGTTTGAGGTTATATCGGAGTATTTGCCGTTTAATTTTGGAGCCCAAAGAGAGCCTGGTCGATTTAGAATTTATGTTCGATTTAGAATTTATGTTATCCTCCAAGTTTTAATGATTTTGTAAATATGAAGTCATTTGTGAATAAAATAGTTAACCTTTTAAATGGATTATACAATACCCGAACTGATCACTAAAACCCGGGGAAAAAATATCACTTTGTGGGTCAGTGTCTATTATATCATATATATAATAGGAAAAAAAATCCGGCAAGATCTATTGTGTTCTAATTTAAATCATTTCGACATCCGATCAATATATATGAGATAGGGTTATTCCGGGTGTCATAAACTCATAATTGGGTTAAGCTAAAAAAAAAAATGTAAAGTTAAATGAGTGTAAAAAAATGAAATTCTATTTATGATTATATTTTGGTTTATTCAATATGTTTTATTTTGATTCAATGTCATATCGAATTCGAATTGTTTTTTCAATTTAGATTTTGGATTAAGCTTTAAACCAAAAAAAAAAGATTTTGGATTAAGCTAGTTTTTGGATTATGAATTTCAATCGAAATTCATATTTTTTTTAAACGAGTTCGAGTGAATTAGGTTTCTCTAATTTGTTCGGGTCTTAATTATCACTTGTCCACATCCAAACTTGGAGTAGGAGACAACAGGCCCATAGGAACAAATCCAAGCAGCTAACCGAAAAAACTACCGGCGGTTGGTTGGTTTACACAACATACCATGGTCTAATCTAACTTCTTAATCCCAATTAAATATTTCTAAAATGGGAAACCAATTAAATTTTAATAGTTTTACACCAAACACCACTTCCCTAACCACCTTTTCCCCTTTTCCTCATCTCTCATTTTAAAAGGCCAAAAGTTATAATTAAAATTTCAAAATAATACTATAAGTAGTATAGTTCCCACTTTGTGAGGTGTATTTTGACGATCTATTCATCTGGCACTTTTTGCGTCCTTTCGATTAACCGGACATTCGTTGGGTGTAATGGTATTTCGAAATCATACTTATTAAAAAAAAGCATTATTCCCAAGCCATGACACAATTTTTTTTAAAATAAAATCTTAGTGATAAAATAAAATAAATATTATGTAATTAAATAAAATATTAATTTAGTATTTTGAATTAAACTCATAGGAACAAATTCATAAGAAAATGGTGCAATAGCCTTATTTAAGATGGACTTCATTGTGATCATAGGAGTATTATATATTATTTTAATATTTTAAATTAAACTAATTGGTTATGTCAAATATGAAAATCAATTATAAAAATGAAAAAAAAGTAATTATTTTAAAAGAAGTTATTAAGGTAGATGTAACATTTAGACAAAAACTCTTGTGTTATAATTTTTTTTTATATAGATAATAAAAATCATGGTTTTCCAAATTTAGTGGTTATTGTTTGTAGTGAAGCTTTGCGTTATAATTCCAATAGCTTCCATTTGGAAACAAGCTTACTCGCCGACCTCATTTGGATTTCGAGAAGGCGGCAACGTATTCATGTGAGAGTCTTTTCCTTTCGCCCCCACAACTGCGAAACTTTAACCATACTATTCCACAAGTACTATTATTGTCAAATTAGACATAAATAGAGTCCAAGTTAGTCACATATCAATCAATTAAGATATGTTTGTCATATCTTGTTTTTATTTATTGTCAAATACATCTAGTAGAAAAAGTATCGACTGAAATCCGTTAGGATTCGTGATCGGAGACTTTTTCAATCATGTCCTCACAAATGTAAGGAAGGTTCATATCCTAACAACATGGGTTCGTATGAACGGTGTTAATAAACTGACTAAAATTATAAATAAGGTAAAATTTATAAACAGATGGTTGTTAAGTCCCGGCCTCCCTAACAGATTCTTGCTTGATCAACAATCCAATGTAACAGTACCTTGTGATAGAACAATGAGAGTAAGGTGAGAAGTAGAATTAGAGTAAGAGATGAGATAAGAGGTGTAGATGTTTAAGAGGGAAAATATGGTTCATTTCATTAATACCCATCCTCTATTACATCTTGGTCTATTTATAGACTAGATCATGACTAGGGTCACAACATTGCCCAACCCTTATAGAGCCTTGACCCAAGGCTTACAAGCAAGATAGAACACAACATTGGATGATCATTTAAAATGAGGGAACTGGGTAAGGATATGTGCAGCAGCCTCCCAGGTAGCAGCAGATGCTCTATCTAGAGTTTTTGAAACCAATTAGGGTGTCTGTCATGCACTAACCATTGTGCAACCTATGTGGCTAACTGAGATCTTTGAGAGCCACAAGGGTGATCAGGTGGTGCAACCTATGGGTCCGGACTAGGCTTGTGTCAAGATGATCAGTTGCAAGCAGCTACAAAAATTGTGTAAACTACAACCTTTTGTAAGTATGGTTGAGGTGGTCCATGTTTGTAGTTTGAAAGCAACTGACATTGTGATTCCAGTTGAAATTGAAAGGGTTCTACAAGAATTTGTGGATGTTTTTCAGGAACCTAATGTGCTACCACCCATGAGGAACCATGAGCACTCAATTAACCTGAAGATAGGGGCACCTCCTCCTGTAGCTTCAAGGCCTTACAGATATGCTCACTTTCAGAAGACTGAAATCGAGAAGCAGGTTTATGAAATGTTGCTTCATTTAAGGCCTAGTCATAGCCCCTTTGCATCTCCAACCCTATTAGTAAAGAAGAAAGATGGGTCATGGAGATTCTGCATTGACTATAGGAAGTTAAATGACATCACAATCAAAGATAAATTTCCCATTCCCCACATTGAGGACTTGCTTGATGAGCTAAATGGTGCTTGTTTGTTTTCCAAACTGGATTTGAGGGCTGGTTACCACCAAGTGAGGATGGTTGAGGAAGATATTGCCAAAATTGCTTTTAGAACTCATCATGGCCACTATGAGTTCAAGGTAATGCCCTTTGGCTTAACTAATGCCCCGACTACCTTTCAATGTCTAATGAATGATGTGTTTGGGGAATTGCTGAGAAAGACAATGTTAGTATTCTTCGACGACATTTTGGTCTATAGTAGAAATATTGATGAGCATGCTGCACATCTAAGGGAGGTTTTATTACTCATGAGGAAGCATAAGCTCTTTGCAAAGAGGTCCAAATGTGAGTTTGCCCAAGGGGAGGTGGAGTATCTAGGACACATCATTTCAGGCATTGGTGTGTCCACTGATCCAACAAAAAATTGCTGCTATGCTGAACTGGCCTCCTCCTAGAAACCTCAAAGCATTGAGAGGATTCTTGGGTTTGACTGGGTACTATAGAAGATTTATTAAAGGCTATGGTTCCATTGTTAAGCCCTTAACTGACCTGCTTAAGAAGGATTCATTTGTGTGGAATGCACAAGCAGAGAAGGCTTTCACTCCTCTCAAGCACATACTCACAGCTCCTCTAGTATTAGCCATGCCTGACTTTGCCCAACCCTTATAGAGCCTTGACCCAAGGCTTACAAGCAAGATAGAACACAACAATGGTAAAAGTAGTTAAAATTTTAAACAACAATATAATCGGCGTAAGGGTCAAAAAACAGTTTATTTGTAAAAAGTGGAGTTTATTTGGTTGTTATTAGGGGTATTGTGGTATTTTCAAACCAAATAAGATAAAAGAAAAGGGGTAAAACAATACTTTTGTAAAATAAACACCCAAATAAGCACCAATTTCTACCTTATTTTTTAACTCCTTTTTTTTAAACAATTTTTACCTATTTTTAGGCTGCCAATGCCATACACCCATTTAACCTAATTAAAAAATAAACCCCTACTTCTACTTAATTTTTATGTGCTTTTTTCCACACCCATACACACCCTATGTCTCCACAAGTGTAACTAATGTTGTTTTCTCTAGTTGACACTGGAACATGCTTAATATTTCATTCACTTTTTTGCTAGCCAAGTACCTAGAGGCAGACTATATATACTTTACTCATCTGATACCATATTAAAGTTTATTCGGACTCGTGATCGGAGATCGTGTGCGCTAGTAATCCAATTATATTTGTCGAGCGAAGTTTCATCTTAAAATCAATTGACAATAAATATAAATAATTTTTTAGCAATAGCTTAATTTGATATAAATTAATTTTACAAATATTGATACATATATAATGTATTATAGCCTATAGGTGATCATTCACATATGATAGGGCTTGTGTTCAAGGTTATGTGTACAACAACATCTTGGAACCGGATTCGAATTAACCCTAATTAAGGTATGAATTGAAATGTCACATCCTATTTCTAACAAGGTACGTATATATAATATATGTGACAATGACATGACTTTCTCAAAAGAAACCGGATATAACTTCAAATCTTATGATATCTATAGGGCGGTTATGAGCTACATTGGTCAATCGAGTTGTCGATTGTTTACTAACTTTTGCCCTAGTTTTCCTCTATGTCTTCATTGTCTATATTAATGATTTTATGAGTATTAATTTATTAAGTGATTTAAGGGGTGTCGGTAAGCCCATAGAGTATTAATTAAACCCTTTTTTGTTAATTAAGAAGGGGATAATCTAAGACTCTTAAGTAGATGGTAAACTATGATCAAATGATAGAATTGATTAAGATTCATTTAGATAGATTTGAACCATTATTAGTATTATTATTATTTTTTGATAAGGTAAGAATTCGAGAGTCGGACAGGCCTGACACCTTGAGTGGTCAATAAGTCGGCAGACGGCGAACCGTCGAACATACAACAAGCTGAAAACACAAATCGACACAGATGAAAGAAAAATCCAAGCAACTCATAAAAGTCTCAGCCAACGGAGGAGCCGAGGAAGATCCAAGACGGGCCACGAATGCCGATAACACGGGAGAGTGCGACGACTCACACGGTGTCTCGACGCCGTGAAGGCGGAGAAGATTTGAACCATTATAAAAATTGATGGTAAAATATTTATCCTTTTTTAAAGGCTCGCTCAGTAATCTTTATTATTGTTTTTTCAAATAAAATCTCGCGGGTAAAGTGTAAATGTATAGTACATGTAAATGTAAATGTAAATGTAAATGTATTGTTTGTTTTTCGAAGGTTCATATCCTTTTTATTGTTGTTTTTTAAGGGCTTAATAATTTTTATTGCTGTTTTGATCTTTTGATCTTGTTTTATTTTGTCAATTGAATTAGATCGGCCAAAATATATGACCCGACCCGAAAAATCCGATACATACGTCTGGTAATTTTACGGATTTGAACTCGTTGTTTTAGACCCAAGACCCAAAATCGATCCGAGCTCGAATGATCTAGGACTTTTAGGGTCGAGACATGGTGATCCGTTGGGTCAAAATCGACCTGTTGAGTCAGCACAATGTAGACGTCACACAGGCACCAGATTAACCACACACATATTCGTCATGCAATTATGTTTGTTAAGGTCACTCATAAGTTAAATAACGTATATATTTTATAATTATATAGTATATATATTATAATTATATAATATGTTTAGAACACTTATTTGTATAAATATGATTTTTTATGCTTAAAATATTAATATAATAATAATAATATATTTATAAATTAAATCATAGTATTATTATTTACTTTAATTTGACATATTTATATTACAATTCAATTTTGATAATATTTTAACATTTTAAAAAAGTCTCTAAAAAGTTCGAGTTTTTGACTCGTTGGGTGGACCTGAATCCATGATAAACCCGGTTTGGTTCGACCCGGAATGACCGGTAGCCCGATTGATCCGAAACCTGATTGACTCGAGACCCGATTGACCTGAATCCAAACCCGATCCAAATGACCCGATTGACAGGTATAATTGAAGTAGTGTCGTTCTTTGGTGTAACTACATTTAGTTCTAGAAGAAGATGCAATCTCGCCATCTCGGACATCCTGTTGATCATGATAATGTTCATGGTTTCCGAAAATCCTTCTTTTAGGCGAGGGAAGCGTCATTGATCCATACTTTTTTAGGAGACGTCTATTTTCGTTAATGGGTTTCGGCTGCTTCAGTCTCCCCATCGTATAACTACTACTACCTCCGTTCAGAAATAGATGTCGTTTGACTTTTTACCACGTTTTTCAATGAGCTAAAAACTATACAAAATATTGATTTTTTAAACAATTTTTTTTAATAATATGACATTTATTATTAATAAGTATTTATATTTTATTAAAAAAATACTTAAAAATTAATATTTTATATAGTTTTTAGCTCCTTAAAAAACGTGCCAAAAAGTCAAACGACATCTATTGCTGAACGGAGGTAGTAGTTTATTTTCAAATATTTAGTAATGTGAAAACAAATTATCAATAACAGACACCATAATGAGAGCACCCTGAAAATGGAAGATCAAAATATGGAATAGAACCGAAAGTTTATTTAATTCAAATAAAAATTATTGGTCAGAATTAAAATAATTGTTTTATCTGATTTAAATAATACTCCGTAATAAACACAGAGGCAGAGTAGGAACAAGGTGGGCCCATCGGGCCCACATATCCGGAGGCAAAGTTTATATTTGGGCCCTACTAGATGGGCCTTGATGTCTCAATTCGGCCTATAGCAAATATATACTTTTCGTTATAATAAACAAACTGCAGCAACAATTTTTTTTTCTTTTTCACTCCATTTCATTTTCATTTTAGGTACCAGATATTTATATTATATACTCCTTCCATTCAACAATTGTTGATGTTTATTCACTTTATTGTATGTTCGAACTCGGTTGCATCGGATAAGATTACAGGTCTATTAAAGAGCTCAAGAGAGTGACATAGCTTGAATCAAGAGCTAAAATGAAATTTATTTTGAATCAGAGGGAGTATAAATTAAAGAGAAACTAGCTTTAATTTACTTGTACCGGTCCGTTGTGATCGGTCCTTCGCGGATTGCTTTGCTCGAGTGGCGTGCATCTTTGCTTTGGTGCGGCTTAGGGTTCTTCTTCTATCTAGGGGTTCTGGCAGTCGGAGTCGGGTCTGGCTGAGATCGAGGTAGTGTGTACGGGACGACTTCGTGTTCGGGAAGGAGCTTCCTGGAGGTTCGTCTTCACTACCCACAGGGATTCCTTATGTATCGCCGGCCATTTGTGCTGTTTTGCGACGATGCTTGGCTTTCGTCCGTAGTCTACGTCCCCTTCGTGTTAGATTTAGTTTTTCTTTGGCTCGTTTCTTGTAGGGTGCGTTTCCACTTGTTGTATTGCACCACTTTTTGTTTTCGTTTTCATTAGTATTTTTGACGGGTTTCCGTCTGTCGACTTGTCGACCGTCAAGATTCAGATATGTCTGATATCGAATTATTTCCTAATAATAAAAAAAAAGGCTTTAAATTACTTGTGTCCACAAAACCTATTTGGGCTTGGCTTTTGCTATAGGAATATAGTCAAGAAAAGGAGCATGCATGAATACGTGTTGTGGTCACCTTTTTTCCAGTCAACTTCCAATTGAAAACAATCTACCAACTTCCTTATTTACTATCAATTCTAAGTTGGGTGGGTTTGCATATTCAGATATTCTACTTTCAATCCTAATATATATATATATATATATATAGTCAAAATGCATAAAATTATTTTTTCTTCACCTTTATTTTCAATTAACCACATTTTGTTTAAAAGTTTTCATTTTTAATCACCCATTTAGACACTTTTTTAAAAAAAATTAGGTAAGAATTCGATTGGTAATTCATCTAATCGATTGCATCTTGGCGGACGAGATCAAAAAGATATTTATCTGTATCAAATGAGATCCCACTAATACAGCAGCTAAAATGTGTTACTTTATCAGTCACTTTGTTACCTTCGTCAGGTACGAAATAGCGGACTAACTAGTTAAAGGTTGTTTATTCTTTGCCTTTAATGTGTTAATGCCTACCTTCGGTTTATTTCGTAAGACTATGAAAATACAAAAATAATAGTAATCTAATAAAAATACACTTAGGGTGTATTTTAGTCTTTCACTTTTAAGTTAATAAAGAAAAATGGAAGGATGTATGGGTAATTAATTACTTGCAAATAATCCTAAGTGTGTGGTTAAATGACAACTTTTAAATAAGGGGTGATTATTTAAAAATAAGGATTAATAAAACATGATTTTTATGCATTCCAATATTTTAATACCTTGTTTTTTTTTGGTCAAATCTTTTAATACCTTGTAAATATTTGTGAGGGACTAAATACAGTAGTGAATCTAAATATAGAATAACGAATTTGATTGAACCTATTTACATGTAAAAAAAAACATTCCTAAATTCAGAGGAAATCTTTCCTGATTAAACTTCTTAAATTATACTCTCCTAAAAAAACCGTTAATATAGCCTTAAACTATAGCTAGCTAGTGTAGAAGCATAACTTCATCTGAATTAAGTTTAGATTTCCTTATTAGTTAAAATGCTTATAGAATTAAAAACATGTTACATTCAAAAAATTGAGCTAATATATCAAATATCTATATTTTCCATTTAATATTAGAAATTAAGAATATAACCAACTAAAATTATACTCGTATAGTATTATTATTATACCTTACCATATCAAGTGTAATTCATTTCGTCAAAAACTAGATATAAAAAAAAAATCGTAACAAAGCTTTTTTTTTTTTGGGTTGTTAAATATATCGCTAATTTTTACTGGATACACTGCTAATATCCATAACTTCTTACGTAGTTAAGTCCGCACTCGGTTGCGGAATACTCTGGAAGTCGTGCCAAACAGGCTTAAAAAGGAACAGTTACAAAGCAACATGCGTACCTTTTTGTTCTTCCTCAATCAGGTATTATCACTGCTATATTGCCTAATTCCAGACTGGTGACCGAATCTATTGGATTTGCAAAGGGTGAAAAGTTACGCAATGTTGCGTAGCTTTTTGATTTTTTTTTGATTTTTTGATTTTTTTTACGTATAGGTAGGGACTCCGCATCCTAATGCGGACCTCACTTCGCAACGTCTTGCGGATGTTTTGTCGAGGATCTTTTAGGGCGTGTTTGGCACGATGTCCGGAGAGGTCCGCATCTCGTTGCGTAGCTCGGTCTGCATGGGGTTGCGTAGCTTAGCGGTGTATCCAGTAAAAATTAGCAGTGTATTTAGCTTTTCCGTTTTCTTTCGAATTCACAACCTCTAATTATGAAAAAAGTAAAAAAAACTATAAAATGATTTGAATGATTCGCCAATTCAATCACATCGATGGCTATATGAGTGTCAAGTTTTGGGTTTTAGGGGGAATGATTGAATTTAGCCCCAATTTAATCAGTTTGAGAGAACATGTCAAATGGATGGTTTTTTACATGTCCGAGTATATAATTTAATTTACACTCTTTTTTATTTTTGTTGGCGGGCCGAAATAATTAAGTTACGCGGAGTAATTAATTACTCTATTATATATCTTCAGTCGACCAAACATAAATTAGGTTTTTGTATGTACAAAAAAAATATTAACACAAATGAATTTCCGAATTTGGATTAAGCATGATTTAATTTGGAGCGTCATTTGTGTGGACATTTTCGATCAATACATTCTCAGTACTAATTAACGGAATTAAAAGAATAAATTTCGAAAGTAGATATATAATAACAAATACTATATATTAATGTGCCAACATTGAAATAATTAATACAAATGGGCTTGTCTGTTGACTCACCCAGCTAGAAGTTGATGATGAATTAATATATCATATGTGAAAGTGGCGTATGCATTTATTTTTAATTTCAGATTTACCTCTTTTTTTTTTATATTCGGCGCAGGAGTTGAATCACTAGGTGGACTTTTTATATTTTAATTAGAATGAGAATATTCCCTATAAATTAACCCAGATTTTTTTAATTTATTGATCATGATACTATACTGAACAATATTTGATGAGAGTATATACATTAAACTAAACTAAATATTTGAATTAATACCCAAACATTCAATATATTAATATTGAAGTGAAAAGAAAACAACATTTAAACCACCTTAAATTTATATATTTGGAATCCAATTCAATTAGGTTCAACCGCTCTATATCTAGATTGAGTACGTATTATATGACAATTTAAGCAGTTGACTTTCTCACCTATAAAAATTTTGATTCAAAACTAGCTAGGATCAGACAATAAATTGTAGTCTTGAACAAGTGATCCAGTCGACCAGAATTAACAGATAATCTCTCTCTTTTTTATTCTACACCACATTAATTGATTCTTTCATTACTATTGAATGTTTGTTTTGCTTAAGTAGTTAAGTTGTTGAAGGAGAGGTTTATTATAACCACAGTTAAAACATCGTAAAATGTACATTTATGACACTGATTTGACCCATCAGTAGATATTTTTATCTGAAAATAGTTTATCAATCGCCACTATGGGACTCCCATGTTTGTAGAATCTCTATCTCCTCCTGAAGCCGGTGTCAGTGAACCGTTTACACTAAAAAATGCCTATCATTTTCGAAAGCTGATATATTAGCAATGCAATTGGTGAAAAAATTGGTGTAATGGATCTGTGGATTGGAAAAATTCGGAATAGAATTCATATTCTCGATTCGAAACATACAATCCACCGATTTTGAATCTAACCATAAATTCTAATCCAATTCGATTCGATCCAAACCGGTTCAACCATCTTGGTTCATTTATACACACATTTATTCAACAAGTAGGGAGGTAGGTAGATGGAAGTAATTAAAGGACAGGTGACAAAGACTATAGCTAAACAAGGACGGTTTGTGTTGTTGTCCCCTTCAGGTAATTCAGTTTTTGCCTGGCCAATGGCCTTTGATTTGCTGACGTGGCACCATCAGTTAAATTCATCCCCCCTATAAATACCCCAACTCGATTGCTTCCAAACTCCTCAGTCCTCACTTCCATCACCTCCATTCACACCTTCCTCAGTTTCCAATCAACCTACCAACACACTCCATTCCTTCAGCCCCCTTTGCGTGTTTTTTTCTCGGCTTCGAATCCGAGTTACATACATACATATATATACACTCACCGTCGAGTTAACCAGAGATCGAAACCATGAAGATGCTATCGAACATTGCCTCCACCAACAGCCAGGACTCCTCGTACTTCCTCGGCTGGGAGGAGTACGAGAAGAACCCTTACCACGCGTCCCACAACCCTAACGGTATCATCCAAATGGGCCTCGCCGAAAATCAGGTATCTATCTATCTATAAATATTATGTTAATTCCCGAGTTTCGCTACTAATTCGATATTGATTGATCAAAATTGCAGCTCTCATTCGATCTTCTCGAATCGTGGCTCGAGAAGAACCCGGACGCAGCCGGGTTTAAGAGAGATGGCGAGCTCGTCTTCCGAGAGCTCGCCCTCTTCCAAGACTACCATGGCCTCCCTGAGTTCAAGAAGGCCATGGTTGACTACATGTCCCAAGTAAGAGACAACAAGGTCACCTTCAACCCCGACAACCTCGTCCTCACCGCTGGCGCCACCTCCGCCAACGAGACCCTCATTTTTTGCCTCGCCGATCCTGGCGACGCTTTCCTCGTCCCCGCACCCTACTATCCCGGGTACGTACTCCGATCGACCGACGTACGTACCCTCGATTTTCTCATAGGTTTTTAAACTGCTCCATTCTTATTATCATTTTATGTATTGTGTTTTAGGTTTGATAGAGATCTCAAGTGGCGGACCGGAGTCGAAATCGTGCCGATAAAATGCAGCAGTTCGAACGGGTTCAGGTTAACCCAACAGGCTCTGGAAGAAGCCTACCAGAGCGCGAAGAAGCGGGAGCTCCGGGTCAAAGGCATACTCGTGACCAACCCGTCGAACCCGTTGGGGACCACTTTGACCCGCGACGAGATCACGCTCCTCCTCTCCTTCATCGCCTCCCGGAGCCTCCACCTCGTCAGCGACGAGATCTACGCCGCCACGGTGTTCTCCGGCCACCGGTTCCTCAGCGTGATGGAGCCGCTCGTCTCCGAGAAGCGGTTCGCGTCCCTCTCGGACCGCGTCCACGTCATCTCCAGCCTCTCCAAAGACCTCGGCTTGCCGGGATTCCGCGTCGGCTCGGTCTACTCCAACGACGCCGGCGTGGTGGCCGCCGCCACCAAGATGTCGAGCTTCGGCCTCGTCTCGTCGCAGACGCAGCACCTCCTCGCCGCCCTCCTCTCCGACCGCGCCTTCACCGGCGACTACTCCACCGAGAACCGGCGGCGCCTCGCCCGCCGGCAATCCGAGATGGCAGCGGGGCTCAAGAGCGCCGGGATCGCCTGCCTCCCGGCGGCGAACGCCGGCCTCTTCTGCTGGGTCGACATGAGGCACCTCCTCAAATCGAAGACCCTCGACGGCGAGATCGAGCTCTGGAAGAAGCTCCTCTTCGACGTCAAGCTCAACGTCTCGCCGGGCTCTTCGTGCCACTGCGACGAGCCCGGCTGGTTCCGGATGTGCTTCGCGAACCTCCCGGAGGAGACGCTCGAGGTCGCTATGCAGCGCCTCCGCGACTTCGTCGCCGACCTCACCGCCGAGAAGCTCTGGCGCCGCAACGCCGCCGGACGCAGGGGCCGCCGCTCCGCCTCGCTGGCCCACGCTGGCTCGCTCTCCAAGTGGGTTCACAGGCTCTCCTTCGATGACGTCACCCAAGAACGTTCCATGGTTCGTTAAACCGTTTTTTAATTATAATTAATACTTAATTAATTATAATATACCTTTAATGTATTGTTATTTGGGATATGTATTTTTTTTCCTGAACCGGTAAGTACGTTATTGTAGTGCTTAGCAAGGGACGGGAGTGGGATTATCGATAGTTTTAGTTGGCGCTCGAATCCAGATGTGGAATTCGGAGTGGCTTAATCACTTCAATTAAGTGTGTTTTATTAGTATATAAATATTGGTCACTAATTTTTGTAAGTGAACCAATATAATATATGCGTGTGTATGGATATTCCATATATATAAATCAAATGTTTTTACTTAACATAACTTATTTGATTTATAAGTAATTTAAACTTTCTTATAGGAATTCTTTATTTTTAGATTCCAACTTGAAAGGTGGTTGAAACTTGAAAGGTGATCTTCTTTAAATTGGACGACTATGAGAAAGGTTAAATTGGAAGCTTCATCCTTAATTAAAGGATTAAGGGAAGGTAGAAGTGGGGAGACGCGGTTTAAGTCGGTGAATACATTAATAACTTGATTAACCGAAAAAGCCTGATTTAATTAGTTGGCTAACAAGACTTCTCTTTACCGTTTGTGGTTAGAGATTGAAGTGCACGCGCTTTCTCAGCTGATTTAACCAAAGTCAACAGTTGTTGTTTGACTGGATCTTCTACAACTCTCTCTCTCTCACTCTTCATACTTTACTAAATTTTTTAACATTTATTTAATTTTGAAAAATATATATTTATATTCATAACATCTATTTTCATATATTTATAAAATTTTATTTTGAAAATTCATTTTTTTTTAAAATTTTTAATAATGGTATTTTGTAAAATATTGCCTTTTTAATTTTTAAAAATTGTAGAATATGATTTTTTAAATAAAATTTTATAATTATATAAAAATATAGGTTATAAATATAAATATAATTTTTTTAAGATTAAATAAGTGTTCAATATTTTTGTGATGTAGGGAAGGGAGTAGGAAGAGGGGTGTTGGCAGGGGCGGAGCCGGGGAGTGTTTGGGGATGCTCGAGCACCCCTTAACATTTTTAAATGATATCTGAAACAAGAGTGCTCTTTAGCTCAAGTGATAAAGGAAAAAAGGAAGTAGAACCTAAATCAAAAGGTCTTGAGTTCAAATTCTAGCTAACACCTTCATTTTTTATTTGTTTTACTATATCATTAATTCTTTTTCATTTCTTTCTATATTAAAAAATATCATATTTATGTTTAAATATACATTTAACATTTTCTTTCAATATTGTTTTAAAAGTAATTTTTCGTGATTTACATTTTAAAAAATCACAATTTTAGTGTTTTTTCAATAATTTTTTTTAAAAAAATCTTCTTAACAAGTATAATAAGTATACACCAAAAAAAAAAATTTCACGAAATTTTTTTAGCACTCCCTGACCGAGATTCCTGACTCTGCCACTGGGTGTAGGAGATCTTGGCTGTCTACTTATGTTGTATGACTTTATGACACATTTCTTAAGATAGAAATTATATAAAATATAACACATAATTGATGGGATAGTTGAAGCTAATAAGGTATCTAATTGGAACTAATGAATTATTTGTATTAAATATATATTAAATTCAATTGTTCATAAGTTAGTAAAATGTTTGATAACTCTAACGGGTAGCTAGGTCGGGTAGTTGATACAAAGTAGCTGATTAAAGAGAAGAAAATGAATAGATTTGTGCATAGGAAAAGAAAATTTATGAAAAGCCCGTGATAAATAGCGGTTGAAAATTCAATTTCAAAATCTAATTAAATTAAAATTTTATTTTTACTTCATTTATAAATTTATAATATTAAAATAAAAGTTCCGGAAAAACTACTTGAATTGCCAAACCGAAAGTTTGGACAAGATTACGATCGAGTAGGCTTTTTTCTCACTTTATATTTTTCTTTTTTCACATGTGATTAAACCATAATTAATATTTTCAATGTAAAATTTCGATATCGGGCAACATAAAACAGGAAATTTGATAGATTTATTTTGTTTTTTTTATATTATAAATTTATAAGGTATGGATCTAACTTCTAATTAATCTGAACCCTACAGTCTGTATAGATGCACCTTACCTTGTGTACATATATTTTTTGGTTTTTTTACACTCATACAGCCAATATATTGGGTAGAAAATTTTGATATTCCCGGCCAACAGCTTGTAGTCTTAAAATCATAAACATTTTAATTTGTTCAAACATAAAACAACAATAGAATATAATTAATTGCATTAATTAAGAAATAAAAGCTACATAATTCTATATATAGCAAGTGTCCAAGTGATAATAAAGACTAGCTGCAAGGGGCAGGTGTATCACTATCATTCAGTTTGGTTATGTGGCCTTCAAATTCCACAAAAGTCATATGTTCATACCTATCAATTTATCATATCATACCTTCCAATTAACGGATACTTCTCTTCTTTTTCCAACAATAGGGCATACATTAACAATCGAAAAGGAAGAAAAACACACATGGGTATCAATTGTAGCCTTTGTAGGGATTAAAGCACTGATTTTTTTTTAAAAAAAAATCATCTTTGGGATTGTTAATATGTTTTTAGATACACCGCAAATCCACCATAAAAAATGCGGGACGTGCAAGCCTTTCTGATTAATTAACACTTTTAAAAAATTAATTAACCCACTTTAACCCTGCACGTCGGAATTGACGTGCAGGATTTGGGGTGTATATAGCGCAAATGTTTTTTTAAGAAGGGCACTTAGCTAAACCAGAACTCAAGGGTGTCCTTAAGGTAAGGGCGGGTCCATAAATTTTTCCAGGGTGGACATAATTTTTTATGGATAATTTTTGTATTATTTTTATTAGAAATAATTTTTTTAAATATATATGAAGAGAATATCTTGAATTTGTAAGAAAAAATATTATTATTTAATTATAAAATACCAAATAAATTATAAGAATTTTAAAATAATGGAAAATGGAGTGAGGAAAAAATAAATGAAAATACGTGACTAGTGGGATTTGGACAAGGGTTATTTGAATTCTATTTAAAATGGGGTGAGCTCGATCAACCACTAAGTCACTAATTAAATATACTTGAATTTTACTTCTCAATTTTTTATATAACACTAATTCATATATATTTTTATATTTTTTTCGGATCAGGTGGACGACTCGCTCACCCTTAGATTTGCCCCTGTCCTACGGACGAGAGCATTTGGATTATTAATATGTGTTTATGGATACATATTAGAAAACTCAAATGCTAGGTTATACCATATTCAATAGGTATGGTTTGGTAAAAATTGATGGGAGATTTTCATACCACTATATTATTTTTTACTAAAGCAACATTACTCTTAGGTTACTGATAATTAATAACATTTCAGTCTTTCACACCCATTGTATAAGAAAATATGAATTTGTTAATTAGTAGTGATAAATAAAGTTTCAAATTTGTAATTTTTGATAATTTCTTAAACGTACTATCTTTTCCCTCCTTTTTAGTCAAAATGTGGATATTTATCCACTATCATATATGATTTCCATCAAGTCACATAAATATATACAAGTTTAAGTATATATAATATAACCATATTATACACATATATCTAAATATATTTCTAGCTAGATAATACATGTCCTTTGTTAGGTGAATTATTCATTAGGTAGTAATATCGACCCCGGGCCCTAATTATTGTAATATACGGGCGAAGATCTACATAAGAAATCATTTACTATTAATTATATACATATAATATAATATATTATATTATATTATATTATATATTATATGCCTCTAAATCATGAAGTTAGTTAAGTTAGTTGGTTTGATTTTTTAATTAATTTATATTTTGTCCAGGATTTGCGGCGAATAGCACTAGATATGGAATTATGGATCATGGCCGGTCAATGATAGTTGCAATTGTCTAGGTTATAAATTTAGCATTTGATGTTAAATAATAAGATCTGATCAAAATAAAATATTAAATACTAAGATGTGTTAATTAATTATGTATATATATATACTTATATAGTATAATAAATGATGAATTAAATATTAATGAGGAGAAGATGAGCAAAGAATTAAAGAGCATATATAAGGAGTGGCCGGGGATGTTGGTGGAATGTCACGTTCTTGTTAACGTAAACCTTCACGCGTTCATATCATCCATCGATATAATGATATTGCACATGTCCGTTTTTTTCCTACTCCCATATAATTATAAGTTATAATACTTTATATATATAAAGTATTAAATGAAAATTGTTTTGAAGTGATGCCAATCGTATGGTATTGTAACTGTTGTTTTGAATTTGAGGAAGGAAGGGAATGAAGAAAACGCTCTCTTTTTTTTCCTCGATTCTTCCGTCACTGCTGTCTGGGTTGGATTCTGGGTTGGCTTGATCACCCTGAGATTGATTGCCATACCAGGTTGGCCTTTGTGTGTATAGATGATTCCTCCTCCTCAACAACCATAATTCCCTCTAATCAAAACAAGATTTCACCCAGCCTAACCACAAATGTCTTACTACCCCTCTCAATTAAACTCTTCCCTTACATTAAATCTTCCCTGAAGGATTTCAATGCAATCGGACCCCTTAGTCTAATTGTACCTGCGCATGCCTCGCCTAAGGAGGAAAGCCTTATCAGGAAAGTGCCTTGCTTTAATCAACAACATTACAACAAGGATTAAATGCAAATTTTAAGTCCCAAGTGGTGGAGTCCCTTCGGACTCTGCATTACTGGGCAACAACAAGTTACCAAACCAACAGATTAACCATACAACAAGCTTTTCAAGATTTTAACAAGATCCAAATCCCAGTTCTAATGATTCTCCTAATCTAGGTTTATGTAGGGATAATTACAATGCAAGCAAGAGGATTGGCTATCCGAAAGAGGTGGAACGGCGCAAGGTGCTCCGATTGGACCACTTAATCTTGGCAACTGGTATCGGCTATAGCATCATGAAGAAAAATCTCTGGGCTTCTCTCTACTTGATGGATTTCCTACAAAGGGGAATGTATCTGGCAATAGTGAATGGGAAATCCAAGAATGCCTATACAACAGCTGCAAAAAGAGGTATGATTAATCCTATGTTTTATCTCAAAAATACCAAAACCGTTGAGCAGAGTCCCAAAGCTAGAAATCAGATTGTGAACAATTGTATTAGTTATACTACTGATTTGAGTGCTATAAATACTGCATGCTATTACTCTTGCAACTCGCTCATCTCCTACCCCTCTCACTGCTATTGCTGTCCTATTGCTCTTGTTGAAACCATGGATCCCCAGCAAACTTATGTTGATGCTCTAATCAACAATGTCAGGCATGGGATCCCCCTGGAAACCATGCCTATCCCCACTCAGCTTATCTCTATGCCTAACACTACCCAGATTGTTGAGCCCACCCTGTCACTTGCTTTGGATAACCAGACTCTGATCTCCCAGAGCTCTGAAGTCCAACCTATTCAGGCCACACCTCTGAGCTCAGCCCCGGCTATGGACTCCACCCACTCCTCTGATAACCACATCACAAACCCCTACACTGTCCCCGGAGTCAAAGACATCCACAACAAGCTATCTGAGTTTAGCCTTGTGGGAAGATTCTTCCAAAATCCGATTGATCTGAAGCAGGTGGCGGGTAAAATGAAGATTGAATGGAAATCTCTTAAAGGCAGCTGGGGGGTGGACACAATTGGGAACGATTGGTTCATCTTCCGGTTTGCTAACAAGGAAGATCGGGCTGTGGTATGGAGCAACAGACCCTACCACGTCCAAGGCTCTCTCATGGCAATTTATCCATGGTCCGACTCTTTCAACCCTTTTGAAGAGGATACCACGAATGCAGATGTCTGGATCAGGATACCCGGGCTTCCACATCAGTTCTACACGGCGGAAGCAATTGCTTACATTCTTGCTGCAAGCGGAGTGGGATCCCTCATCAGACTGGACCAGGTCTCCAACATCCGGAATAAGCTCAGGTTTGCAAGAGCTTGTATCAATGTCTCCCTCCTGTCTAAGCTCGTTGCTTTTGTCCATATTCGCAAGAATGACACTGAAACCATAAAGCTCCGTATTTGGTACGAGGACTTCTCGGATGGTTGTGGATGTTGTGGTGGGTATGACCATACCTATGACGACTGCCCCCTGAATGCTCCTCGTCCAAGGAAGTTTAATCTTGTCCTAGAAGAGAACCCAGAGGTTGATCTCCTTGCTCTTCCCCCCTCGCTTAACCCCAACAGGAACGATCCCAGGCTGTTCAACATGCCAAACACTTTCACCCCGTACACTCAGGCTGATTTTGAACCCAATGTGTCTCTGTCTATGCTACCCCGTCGACTTTGGTTTGCTCCCCACCACCAGTCCTATTCCTACCCCTCTCAAAAGTAACACTCCACAGATGCTCAACCCTGCTTTCTCCAATGAGCTGATTAGTCAGCTAATTGCTCTCAATAATGCCCATGTCTCCAAGATCACTGGTGAGCCCTCAACCCCTCCCTTTATGATAGCTCCTTCCATCTTGCACACACTTATGGCTTCTACTCCTACCAATATCCAAAATACTGCCAACCTGATCACTGAAGCCGATTATGAGGAGATGCTCCGAGCCCAAAGGAAAGGTAAAATGGTTGAGACAGGCAATGAATCACAAGGATCCCAACTCTCCCTAAGATCAGACAATTCGGTCATCAGGAATTGGATGCAAGGAAGAGGAAGATCAGGACGAAGCCTCGTCCCCTGCCAACAAGAAGCCGAAGAAGAAGAAGAATTGATGATGGTTCACCACAGGACTCAAGGCCTTGCAGCTGGCCTCTGTTATGCTTGACTGCGCTTAAATAATTCTATGCACACTCGTGCCCTTTTGAACATGCCTTTCAGTCCTAGTCCTAGACTTTGCTTGAACTTCCCTAATTATGTTGGTAGTTGTAATGTTTGTAAGCAATCGGTTAAGTGCAAGAGTCCCCTATTTTCCCCCTTTAGTGGGCACCTCTATGGCACCAGTATCTATAATGATGATATGATGATTTCAAGTTTCTGCTATTTCTTTAGTATCTCTTTCTCTCGAGCTCTGATCTTCTTCAAGTTGCAGGAAATTGATAGCTCTAAAAATGTTGGCAATATAAACCAGCAAGATGATTTAAATAAATCCCAGGATATGTCAGCTAAAATAGATTATGGGGATGAAAGTCGGCGACAGTGCAAAGGTATGGTTCTGACTCTCCTCTCCAAAACAATTCTGCCTAACCCCACCAAATCTCTCGGGAGTATGGCTGTGGGGAGAAGCAAAACCAACCATTACACAAACAACAAGCTCCACAACAACCCTTGTAACCACTTAATTGTTACTTTTGCTGTAAGCAAAAACCGCAGCTCAACCTCCCTGGAGAAGGAAAAAGGATGGAAATGCAGAAAGAGACAGCCCTTTGTCAAGATTCAAAGGAATACAAATATGCATAGCTGCTCAGGTAACATCTATCTCTTCTCATTTGGTATCCATCTCACCAATAATAAGGATTACTCCTATAAAACCACTCACCACCCTTTCTCTAATAACCGCATGAAGCAGCCAACTAATAACGAAAATCAGCACCATGAATCTGATATCTTACTCCAAAATGCTGCCAATGAGCTACCTAGCATAGCTCCTAAAATTGATTCATGATTAATATCGGCTATTGGAATATTAGGGGCGCTAGAAAGCCTCTCCTGTGGCAAGAGCTTAACCATATTAGACATAACAATAGTCTTGACATCCTTACTATTGCTGAAACTAAAGCTACAGAACCACCTCTAGATAGCCAACTCCGTCTCGCTGGCTTCCATAAATCTCTTTTCATAAGCTCCACAGGGGCTAAAGGTGGCTTGTGGGTGCTTCAAAAAAACTCCAAAGCAAGCCAAAACATATACATCCTTGAACAAAACAGTAGATTCTGCATGATAAAAACTTCAATAGATTCCCTAAACATTGCAATCCTTTTTGTTTATGCACCTTCCATAGAACAAGAGAAAACGAAGTTCTGGAATAAAATCATAGAAGTTGTTAACAAACATAACCTACCAATCCTTATTATGGGCGATTTGAATGATATTGAAAATGATACGGAAAAGGTGGGAGGTAATACCCCATCCCTTACCAGATTTCATAGGCTCAGACATATTAAAGAGGAACTCAATTTACATACTCTCCCCTTCATAGGATCCCCATTCACCTGGAGGAAACACAGTGAGGACAGAGTTAACAGTTATGAGAGGCTTGATAGAGTCCTTGCGCATCAAGATATCATAACCAAATTTATGGCTCTCCGAGTACAACACCACCCTTTCTCCTTGTCTGATCACTGTCCAATTACTCTCCAAATAGGCAACAAAAATGGCCTGAAAGGTGCTCCCTTTAGGTTTGAGATGGCCTGGACAACTAATCCTTTTTATGAAAGAATGGTGAAGCAAGTATGGGAAAACAAATTCGTTGGCTCTCATGCTTACAAACTCATGAAAAAACAGAAACTGCTAAAGAATAACACAAAGCAGTGGTGCAAAACACAATCGAACAATATACTAAGACAGCTTGCTGACGTTGATAAAAAAAATTTAAACCTTCAAGCCAAGCTTCCATGGGGAAGGCTGTCTAGCTGGGACAACAGAAAACTCATAAATTTAGAAAAGAAAAAACTGGCTCTCCTTGATTATAACCACAGATTCTGGAAGCAAAGGGCCAAAACCAAGCACCTTCAATTAGGCGACAAGAACACCAATTACTACCAAACAATAGTCAAAGTTAAGAGCTTTAGAAACTACACTTCCTCTTTCACCTCCAAGGATGGGGAGATCCTCACTAATCCAGAAGACATAGCTAACCAAATCTCAAGAGAGATGTCTAATAGATTTATTAAACCGTTCCACACGAATATAGCTCCTGGACAATTGCCTCATGTTCTCCCACGAGTTACTGAAGAAGAGAATAAAGTACTGCTTTCGATCCCTTCGAATCTTGAAATAAAAAATACAGTCAACCATATGGCATCTGATAAAACCCCGGGTCCGGATGGATACCCACCAGAATTTTTTAGCAAATACTGGAATATAGTTGGAAAATCTGTATGTAAAACTGTCAAAGCCTTCTTTCACTCAGGAACTTTACTCTCGGAGATTAATCAAACTTTCATAGCCCTCATACCCAAAACGGATAATCCTTTGACCATAAATCATTACAAACCAATCAGTCTGTGCAACACAATCTACAAGATAATTTCCAAGCTGATAGCAAACAGAATGAAGAGCATTCTGCCTAGACTAATTAATCCTTTTCAAGGGGCTTTTGTGGAAGGTCGTTCCATACAGGATAACACCTTAATTGCCCATGAAATCTTCCACAACTTTCATAAACAAAAGGAGCAAAAGGGTGGATGGCACTCAAACTAGACATGGAGAAAGCATATGATAAAATCAACTGGGATTATATTAAAGCCACTCTCGTCAAATTTGGATTTGATAATCGATGGATTGGATGGGTTATGAATTGCCTAACCACTACAACCTTCTCTGTACTGGTTAACAATCGGCCTGGGCCACAGTTTAAGCCAGAAAGAGGACTCAGACAGGGGGATCCCCTAGCTCCGTATATTTTTATCCTTGTAATGGAGAACCTTGCAGCAGAATTACAGGAAGAGGCAAGATTAGAGGATGCTCTAGTTGGCATCAAGATCACTAAAAATGGCATGCCTATCCCTTTCTTAACCTTTGCTGACGATACTATAATTTTCGCTCCAGCCGCCCATAAAAGCATCCATACTATTAGGAATATCCTCAATAATTTTTCCAATTTATCGGGTCTTGCGATCAATTACGGTAAGAGCTCACTTCAAGTCTCAGAAAATGTGAGCCCCTCACTTGCACACTCACTAGCAAATGAAATGAATATCCCAGTCTCTAGAACTCTGGAAAAATATCTGGGGATACCTCTCCTCCGTGGAAGAATTAAGAATGCCATGTTCCAAGAAGCCATTCAGAACCTCAAAAAGCAACTTGCGAAGTGGAAGGCCTCGTGACCCTCGTCCTTGACTCAAGCTGGGCGGGTAACTCTCATCACTGCAAACTTAAGCTCAAAAACTAACTATCTAATGCAAAATTTCTCGCTCCCAAAAGGTGTTCTACATCAGATAGATAAAATTAACAAAAATTTCTTTTGGAACAAACTAGAATCGGAAAGATATAACCCGCTTATAAGCTGGGAAAGAATCTGTAAACCTAAAGAGCAGGGGGGGCCTAGGTATTAGACTTGCTGAAGACCTCAATGTCAGCCTTCAAATGAAACTCTTATGGAAACTTCATACTGAGAATGACAATATTTGGGTAAAAGTAATTAAAGAAAAGTACATTAAGGAACAAAATATTATGGATATCAACCCTATAAACCCATCCTGGCAGTTTGGTCGACTTTTACAACTTCGTAACAAATTTTGCCAAGGTCTACATTGGATAGTTGGGAATGGTGATAAGATTAATGTGTGGAATGACTCTTGGGTTATAGGTCATAATCTCCAAAATTATCAACAATCTCACGACCGGAATATGAAGGTTAAGCATTTGATCAACGAAAACAAACAATGGAATCTTCTAGCTCTTCAGCAGTTTTTTCCAAATCATATCATAGACCAGATCCTCAAAATCAAAATCCCCTCTTGGGAGGCTAGTGACAGGCTAATTTGGAGGCTAAATGCGGATGGTCATTTTACTACCAAATCTGTTAAGCAGATCATAAACACTTCCAATCAGGATGAACAAAGTGGAAATTGGATATGGAAATTAAACCTCCCTCCCCGTATCAAGAACCTAATCTGGAAGATATCTCAAGATGGATTAGCAACAACTGAGAGGCTAAACCGTTATTTCAATAGAGTTCCCTCCCATTGTAGTCTTTGTAATGATAAGGAGGAAGATACTGATCATCTATTTCATCACTGCTCTATGACCAAGAGAATTATAGCGGTTTATGAGCAACTAACAGAGAAACCGATTAACTATAATAATGATCATACCACCTCTATTAAGGATCTTTTACGAACAAAACCAAACACACCAAATTTTGAGGACCTATGTTTCATCTGGCAGGCAATTTGGGAAACAAGAAACAATGTGATCTTCAGAAACAAAAAGGTTGATTCTGTCTCACAGATTGCAATTAAATCCTTTATACAGATTAGAGACTGGATGAATGCAAATCCTAATAAAAGCCCAAAGCAAGAGAGACGGAGGATTTTTGTCAAATGGAAGAAACCGCCTAGGGCCACCTAGAAGATTAATGTAGATGGCTCAACCAAACATACTGGCTTTTGCCAAGTAGGTGGGATTCTCAGGAATTGTGATGGAAGAGTGATGGATATGTTTCAGCAGCAGGTAGATAGCGGTTCAGCTATCCAAACCGAAGCAGCTGCGTTTTGTGCAGGGACAAAATTGGCTTTGAGAAAAGGTCTACGCAGAGTCATAATTGAAGGTGATTGTCTAAAAGTAGTCAATGCTATAAATGGCGTTACAAGAACCAGATGGGAAATATGGTGGCAGATCGAGCTTATAAAGAAGATGCAAATGGATTTTGAGCACATAGAGTTCAAGCATTGTTTTCGTGGAGCTAATGGAGCAGCAGATTACATAGCCACATCTAATGAGATTTGTAATATGGTTAATCTCCCTTTAAACAGGGATTTCTGTAACATCATCCGAAAGGATGATCAGGGTGGCTTTCTGTTTTAAGAACCACCCCCTTTTTGCCTAATAAAAAAAAAGTATATTTTTCCATTTAGTGAAAATGGTATGGTTATACTGTATAATGAATTGTTGAAAGATGTGAAATACATCCCACATTGATAAAATGATGAATCCAAGTCTTCCATATAAGCTGGTGGACTACCCCACCTAATGTCAACTAATATCAATTAGTTTTAAGATGGAACCCATTAGGTGGGATAGCCCACCTAATGTCGATAAAATGATGAATCCAAACCTTCCATATAAGCCAGTGGGCTATCCCACCTAATGTCGATAAAATGATGAATCCAAACCTTCCATATAAGCCGGTGGGCTATCCCACCTAATGTCGATAAAATGATGAATCCAAACCTTCCATATAAGCCGGTGGGCTACCCCACCTAATGTCGATAAAATGATGAATCCAAACCTTCCATATAAAGCCGGTGGGCTACCTCACCTAATGTCGATTGGTTTTAGGATGGAACCTCACTCGGCTTGGTTAGCGTTTGGGCGTATGACCCGCCGGAATTTAACATGAATTAAATAGAATTTTTGCCAAATGCCCATAAGGTTAAGGTTAATTTATGTGGTGTATGAAAATTTGACATATTTCGTTAAATGTCGTTGAGATTTTCATTTTTTTTTTCCGACAAATAGCCCTCCGTCTAATTTGTTAACATTTTGATTGAAAATAAAGGGAATAAAAAAACAAATTCATTAATGCATATGAGAGCTGCTGCAAGAGAGACCTAAAGAAAAAAAAATCCTAAGGTACAAAACTCTGAATGCCACTACTAAACAAAAGCAAAAGTCAGCCAAGATAACTCAAAAATCCTGTAAAATGAGTATAAATTTCGGCACTAGAATGGTTGACTCACCACCCCCAGGTTGGTTCTCTTGTGTTTTTTCCTGATTTGGGAATCTATCTTCATGATCCTTTACCTACATTTGAATCTGAGATGGACTTTAGGTTATGAAAAATTGTGCTCATAGGCTAAAAACAACTCACATACTGTCATAGCCTTGTTGCTTCAACGGTTATGAAAAAAGACGTCGACTATGATCATAAAGGTGACAAATCTCATTCATGCATTGATATTGTTCGTTTCTCCATGTTTTAATACTAATGACAAGATCTACATCCCAAGATTCACAAGTATCCGAACAAGAAAGCATTGAAGGAGGGCCATAGTTCCAGGACTTCGCAAGCCCTAAATTTAGGGGGGTGGGATCAAGCTCACGGTAAATGAATCATATTTCATTTAAAATTTAACGGCAAGTAAAAAATCATGAACATGCTCATTAACTTAAAGTCCATCTTATATTTCAAATGCAATTAAAGGATCACGAAGATAGATTTTATAGATAGAATCATAAATCAGGAAAAGGTACAAGAGAACCAACTCGGGGGTTGGTGAGTCAAGCAGGACAAGAAGAAAGCTCTAGTCCCCAGAGAGCTAAATCATCCCTCGATTTTGACCATTTTTTAGATTTGTTTGTATCTTTGGTGCTCACATTCGATAATTTTCAACTTCAATGGTGTTACTTTGCCGATTCCAAGATTTGCACATTTCTTCGACTACATTCTTGTGCTGGAATTTGAATTCATTTTGCAAGACTTTTTAGTTAACTTGACAAATTTCTGTATTTTCAAGCCAATTCAAATCACTTTTGATTAGGACTTAATCTTACTTATTTTATTGAACTACTAACTAGATCGGACTTAATCTCACTTAGGCCGCATTACATTTAAAAAAATAAAAATTTCATTATTGGTGTAATTATTATTAGAAAATGTATTATTAGTGTAATTATGTATAAATGGTAATTAAATTTGTATAGATCGAAGCAAGCAAAGGACGGATCACATGCACAATCACGCGGTTTGGTATGAAAAGGACTGAATTGGTCGATACTTTGGGCGGTCGACCGATCGATCTTTATAATTAATGCCAAATTACGAAATCATACGTTATAATCATTAATTTCGATGTATTATTTATTTAATTAATTAGTTATTATTCTCAACTAACTAATCATTCGTTAACCGAAACACACTTGCATTAATTATTTCATAAAATCATAACCACTTTGTTGCTACTAAATACATATATATCCATATATATAATGTATGTACCTTAATTGCACTTATAATATGTTTAAAAAAATTGCACATATAATATATATGGATGCTTGATTGAGTAATTACTTTATTATACATAGACATATATACAACAAACGAATTAAAAGTATTGGCAAATTTGTAATACCCCAATCTAGTGTTACACGCCATGAAACCTAAATAAGAATCCGTTAATACTGCCCCAGTCGAGGTGGCCCGGTAGGATGGAGTAAAGAGGGTGGTAAGGAGGTCCCAGGTTCGATCCTTACCTCCACTTCTTCTTTGGGTGAAAATCCGACCAGTGTTTGTCTTGCTCCCTACCGGTGGGTCAAACCTATCAACGCAACCCAGTTTACCTCGTACGTGGCTCTTGTCGGCTAGAGGAACCCACCTTCAGGGTTTACCACCGAAGGTGGGTTCTCGTAATCATCAAAAAAAAATCCGTTAATACTTAAAGAGGATTTCCAACTGCTCATTTCAAAAATAAAATAAAAATCTTATAATCTCTAAAAAAATTATGGTCTAATTCCAACCGTTTTTTATATTTGACCAATTTTACATTTATTATCTGCTATAAATATTCTATATTTAAAACAAATACTCCATCTAATAGGTAATATAAAACGTTTGATTTTTCAACGCGTATTTTAAGAAGCTAAAACTATATAAAATATTAACTTTTTTAATTATTTTTTTATAATATTATACTACCTCCGTCTAAAAAATATAGGCCGTTTGATTTTTTTACACGTTTTTTAAGGAGGTGAAAACTATTTAAAATATATATTAAAATTTTAATTAATTTTTTAAAAAATAATATTATACTCCCTCCATCTCAAATTAAATGTTTGACATTTTTTGCACGTTTTTTAAGGACGTAAGAACTCTATAAACTATTATTTTTTAATCAATTTTTTTTAATAATTTCATACTTATTAGTAATAAGTATGAAATTATAAAAAAAAAATCATTAAAAAATATTAGTTTATAAAAATTTTACCTCCTAAAAAAATACGGTCGAAAAATAAAATGAATTTTATTATAAAACAGAAGGATGAGTACTTATTAGTTATTATCAACCCTCTTCCCTCCTAGTCTAGTTTAGAATGAAGTTATAATCATGAAATTAAATCGATCATCATATTATAGATTACAAATTCATAACCCTAATCCACTCCCATTTTAGGATCAACAGATCTATTAGGAAATTAAAAGCCAAGGCAGACAGATCATTTTCTCTTTTTTGTCGGGAAGGGAGGCAATGCCCTTGAATTTTTATAATTTAATTTTTTAAATTCACAAAAGGCAGAGGTGAAATTTAGGCAAAGGTTCGTGTAATGTCTTTAAATGGAGGCAGGTGAAAGAAGTTGGGGGACAATTTTGCTAATAATTTGTGAAGCAATTGGTCGACAAACCCTATTTGAATTTCAACACCAAACATTGGACTTACAAAGTTATTTTCTCAAATCACTTTTGATTAGGCCGGTCTGCCTTTACATTTACTAACCCTAATTAGGGGTGTGTTATTCAGTCGAACGAGCCAAATTTGACAAGTTCAAGCGTGGTTCGTTTGTTAAAAGAGCTCGAGTCAAGCTGAATCCAATTACGAGCTTATTTTTTTGATCAAGTTTGGCTTGTTTAGAAAATAAACAAACTCAAACCTTGCTTTTCTTTTTAGCTTTAAACAGTTCTACGTTAAGTTGTTATAACATGTTAAGTTTAGGATATTTTAGAAATTTCAATAAATTCGAGCTTTAATCGAACGAGTTGGGCTTTCAACTGAATTTAAAATCTTGTTTAGGCTCGACTTGTTTAGGTAAGTGAAAGAGCTTGAATCGAGCTTTTTTCGAGCCGGTCTCGAGTTGTTCAGTTCATATAACACCTCTAACTATAAGAGGAATTGCAGAGAATCAATTTACACAACTCACAAGGCATTGTGTTCTAGCAAAGTTTATTAGATCTCGATTTGTACCGACTGACAATAAAAAAAATCGATGTTTATAGATAATTAAATTGGTCTTTACGGTTCCCTCGAGACTTTAAGAGTTCACTTCAACATGGGATTGTAATTGCGATGAAAACGACATGCTCTTCCTATTATATGGAAACCTACTTAAGTCCATTGAGATTTGTGATCAGGGGTTGTGTATGAGCCCAAATACGTTAGTAATCCAACACTTGTACAATAAGATTTCATCCTATAATTTATTAGCAATAAGAGCAGTAGCTCACTACCTTATATACTCAGCTTATTATTTGCCTTCTCTGTAAATAAAAAGGTTCAAACAACATGCTCATCCTATTACATGGAAGACGAGAGGTAAGTCTTTTGGCATGGTTTCTCGTCAGTAAATAAAATAAAGATCTAATCTCCATGGGTCTCCACCCTCGCGCCCTTCATGGATCTCCATCCTTCAACTTTTTATCTCTTCTTGTCTTCTTGTATTAATTACAATATCTTCTAATAATCTAATTACTGAAAATAAATTACAAAAATACATAACGAATTAACGATACGCAGATCGTGTACAAAAAAACATAATGATACGCAGATCGTATTTATGGGCCATACTAGTCACCTTATGTATGCAAGCAATATATCATAATATAAAACAAGCATAATAAATCCATGAACATTCTTGATATTTTAATTCAAAAACTAGCAATAATATATATGGAATTAATTTTATGGTAACTACTTTTATAATTGGATAGAATATTTCATTAAGGATAAGATATCTACTATATCTAATTAAGGTAATTTAAGATCTTACACTAAAACCCTAATATACCTTTCTTAACCCTAATTGCCGCCGCATCCACTCCCACTCAAATTTTGTAACAATTACAAGCTTTTGACAATGGTAGGAATTAAGATTGAATCATAAAATTTAAAACTTTAAGCAATTAATGTACGAATCAAATTCACACCAAATTTATCAACTTGACGTGAAATTCTCAATTTCAAATCAATTTTCGAATGCTTACGTACATGCATATATCTTTGCATCTCGGAATCAAATTTCGAGTAGGTTAGTTGATGCTTACGTAGATTCAAATCAATATTCAATCAGTTCACATAATTAATTAAAATTATTGAGAAACACATGCGTCTTTGCATATCGGAATCAAATTCCGAACATGCATCGAATTCTTTGTATCGGAACAAAGTCCGAACACGTATAAAATTCAACACATTCAATTTATCAAAATCATATTTTAATTATACAAATTATTCCATATATTGAATATATTGGTAAATTGAATCAAAACTATCAAGAAAATCAATTGATCATATCGATTTATGCAAGAGGCTCTGATGCCACTATTGATAATTAGATGCGCAGTGGAAGTTTTAGAAACTATTTTCTATCATCTAATCGCAAGATCTTCATGCATAAAATCAATAGATCAAATCATTGTTCATAGGAGATACCTGTTGATGCGTGAACCGGATCTTATCGGATATGAACGGAAAGATGAGAGCCCCACACGTTGCTCCTCTACTTGGTCCACAAGAGCCCAGTCTAGATCTCTTTTGCCTTCGATTGCTAGGACGAAGATCGAAAGGTGAACAATCAAATTGCTCTTGATTGATATATGATGGTAGAATTTAGCCCTCACGCCCCAACCAAAGCTAGGGTGTACTGCGGCATAACTCACGTTTCTCTCCTTTTTGGGATGTGTTAAATTAGGTCAAGTCACAATAAGCCCATCTTTTATAAGCTCATATTTATACCCTTTTAACTAATTATTTATTTCACAAATAAATCTTATCCCATTATTATTAATATATATCTAATATACACTAATAATAAAATCATCAATCTTTTGATCAAGTCCGTCAACTCTAAGTGTGTGACCACATAGGACCCGTTTATAATAGCCATGGGTTTAACCCGTTTAAGCCCATTAATCGTAGTTGGCTTCTAACAAAGCATTACGACTCTTAAAATAATCAGATTGAATATCTCTATATCGATTGTCCTATTCCATAATTAGTCATTGCACATTAAATTAAAAGACACAATTCCTTCAAGAGACCTAACCAAAAGTCCAATAACCTACACACTCTCATGAACAAAAAAGAGACTTTTAATGAGCAAAATTAGGCGGCAATATCCATCCCCCCGAGAACAGATGGCATCTTCTACTTTTGAATGAACAACACTTGCTTGAAGTTTTTAAGTAGTTTTTGAATCTAAGAAAACCTTCACATTGCTTCAAAGAAGCCTGAATGCAGGGTCATTGCCAATAAACATTCGATGAAGGGGTCGACATCATAACATTGGAAGAAACATTGCAGATTATTGTACTTGAACCAACATGCTTCTCTGCAGCAATGGTGCAAGATGAAAACTTCACAGCGAAGGCTTTATGATACCTAATAAAGCGATCCATGGATGTCACCTTCGAAATATTGTTCAGATCAACTTTTCCTGGTTGTTCAATATGAATAGCTCTTCCGTCCTTGTAAAGTCGTGATATATGAAGATCGGGTTTCAGATATGAAGTAGTACAAAAATTATACGGAATAACAAGAAGGCAGATGCATTGGCATAGAAAAGTCACCAATACCTAAATGATAACATCAACGGCAAGGTTCTTTCTCAGCTGAGCTTTGCAATTTCAATATCAAAATTTCTCGCTTTAAAAAACCTAGACATGCAGATTGAAGGAAATAGTTATGTAAGATAGTAAGATACCTTAACATCATATGGCAAACACCAAGTTTTGTAGGTAGAAGTTCCTTTAGCAGCAAAACTTGTCAAAACTCATCAACATCTTACAACTCTTCTACATCATGAACATCCTCGATGGAAACTAAGCTGACACGGTCATCACTCTTCCTTCTACTGCTCTTCTTTTTCAACGAATGCTTCAAATTTGTAGATGTATTAAATGCTTTATTTTTCAACGATCGATTTTTCGATCTCCTCTCATCTTTAGAGCTCTGAGAATCAGATTTCCCCTCTTCTATCCTCAGCTGAAGATCGCTCAAAACCTGGTACAAATTTACAAACATTATGATGGGTAATCAACAATGCAGGTAATTAAGAACTCAAAAGGTGCAAAAGCAGCTCCATAGGTTTGATTTTGGAACTTAAGGAGTCAAAGTCTCAATGAGCAAAAGCAAAGAAACCTTAGTCCTCCCAATACATGGAAATAAATACAAAATAACAAACAAAGAAAAAACTCCATAGGTTTCAGTTTGATATAGAGTAGGCGCATAGGCTCAAGATCTTAGAAGGCCTGGCAAAACTATCCAACGGTCTGGACACATCTTATACTTGAAAGCCTTGTACGTTAAATAACATAGGACAAGACAAGTAATGAATAAACGCACGCAAGTAGATCAATGTGTGGAATATGCTTTTGTCTGGAAAGATAACAGAGTTATCACAATGAAGCCAGTTAAGTTGTAAAACATTATTAACTCTTATCCTCAGACAAGTCCAGCTCAATTTGTAGAGAGAAAGATCAAAACATTATCACACCTTTCGCCTCAGTTACAGAGAAAAGATCATTTATGGGGAGTGGAGAAACTAAGCGGGAATCGCCCCCTAACTTGGCAAGGCATGCCAGAGGAAGAGGAGACCCTTCCATTGTTGTTGCATTGCTGCCTAACCCTCCACCACTGCAACGAATGAGGGGTTAGAGTGATTTCTTATTATTCGATAAAGATTCAAAGGACTTTCGTTTCAAAAATCATACCACATTAGTAAAAAATTGACCACGAAGATCAACAACCAAGGCTTCCATACACAAAAGTGAATGAGTTAATAAGTATTAAACACTTCAAGGACATGAAGAGCTTCAACTTTTGTTGGCAGTAGAGTGAAAAGGCTATCTCATCATGGTACGAGCAGAATCAGATGTCATCAGATTTGCTAAAAGCACGACGAGCATGAGATTTTCCACCTACAACAGGAGAGATGCTCATACTCATTGACATGGGCAAATTAGCGAATCAAAAGGCCACTTGCATGGTCAAACTACATATATAGCCCAAAATCACTACTATACTTTAATAAAAAACACTCATAAGTAATAAAAGCCAAAGGCTTAGGCAAGTGGAAACGAGAATGAATAAGAGACGAAGATAGGAAACAAATATAGACCATCAAGGGCTATGATTGCTCAAACTCTCCCAAACATTTATAATAGTATGCAATATAGATTGCTAAGCAAAGAGTGGAACTCTTAGGAGATACTTAAACTAATGTAGTATTTCTAAACAACCTCGCAATAAAAATTCGGGCAAACTAAAAGTAAGATGAAAATGCTCCAAAAAACCTTAAATTAAGAAGGTTCAGAGTGATCAACATGATTGGCTTGTCCTTTTTAAAGAAGATGGAAATGATAGTGTTCAATAATAAATGTTAAAAAGATTTTCATGCAAAGTTGGATATATGAAGATGGAGAGCATTTGCATATAACCAAGTTCATATTGGGTGGCTAACCATATGAATTCACTATCTCTATGATTGTGCAACTATATGATGTTCAAACTGATCTTTTTAAAGATCATGAAAATCGATGATGAAATGAGTATAAAAGTGGCCTGTTGATGCCCCATCAATTTTCCTTTACAATTAAAAAAACACCTTTGTTTTAAACCTCCTTAATATCCCTACCTTTTAACTACATAATCATAGAGACAGTGAATTCATATGGTTTGCCACCCAATATCAACTTGGCTATAAGCAAATGCTCTTTCAATGTATATCCAAATTAGCATAAAAATCTTTTAACATTTATTATTAAACCCTATTATTTCCATCTTTCTTAAAAATAAGAACCTAACTATGCTCATCACTCCGAACCTCTTCATGAGAAAATGATCTCTGGTGGCAAAGTTTTCACGCCCTTCCTTATCCTTCGCCACACTTGAATTTCCTATCATATCGCCACACTTACATTTCCCGCCAAACATATTTTTGATTCCATTTTAAAGATCATTTTCTAATAAAGAGATTCAGAGTGATCAATGGTCTTATTGTTGTCAAGCATACCCCTTGCAGCGGATGGATCCATTTTATAGAGGTTTCGGTGGAAGCATTGAGAAATCAACAACGCAAACTTATACAGTTAAGGGGGTAATTGAGAAGATAGATGGAAACAGAAACAGATGCATGATTACTGAATTGCCGGTGCGTCAGTGGACAGATGATTACAAGCGAGTGCTTGATTCAGCAGTAGAGGAGGGATTCATTAAGGTATATTTGTTTTTTTACTGCTCAAGCAAAAATTAATTATTGTGAGTTGCTTTATTAGATACACTTACATTTCCCGCTAAACATATTTTTGATTCCATTTTGAAGATCATTTTCTAATAAAGATGTTCGGAGTGATCAAAGGTCTTATTGTTGTCAAGGATACCCCTTGCAGCCGATGGATCCATGTTATAGAGGTTTCAGTGAAAGCATTGAGAAATCAACAACGCAAACTTATACAGTTAAGGGGGTAATTGAGAAAATAGATGTAAACAGAAACAGATGGATGATTACTGAATTGCCGGTGCGTCAGTGGACAGATGATTACAAGCGAGTGCTTGATTCAGCAGTAGAGGAGGTATTAATTAAGGTATATTTGTTTTTTTACTACTCGAGTAAAAATTAATTGTTGTGAGTTGCTTTATTAGATGGTACTCATGGTGGCAAAGCAAGAGTGATTTTACATAGGATATAATACCATGGCTGCAGAATTTTTAGGATCGTAGCAACTTTTCTTGGTCTATGAAAACCTCAAGTACTAAATCACTTCTTGCTTCGCTACCAAAAATTCTGCAGCCATGGTATTATATCCTATGTAAAATCACTGTGGTTTTCAAGTACTAAATCACTTCTTGCTTTGCCACCATGAGTACCATTTAATAAAGCAACTCACAATAATTAATTTTTACTTGAGCAGTAAAAAAACAAATATACCTTAATGAATCTCTCCTCTACTGCAGAATCAAGCACTCGCTTGTAATCATCTGTCCACTGACGCACCGGCAATTCAGTAATCATCTATCTGTTTCTGTTTACATCTATTTTCTCAATTACCTCCTTAACTGTATAAGTTTGCGTTGTTGATTTCTCAATGCTTCCACCGAAACCACTATAACATGGATCCATCGGCTGCAAGGGGTATCCTTGACAACAATAAGACCTTTGATCACTCCGAACCTCTTTATTAGAAAATGATATTCAAAATGGAATCAAAATACGTTTGGCGAGAAATGTAAGTGTATCTAATAAAGCAACTCACAATAATTAATTTTTACTTGAGCAGTAAAAAAACAAATATACCTTAATGAATGCCTCCTCTACTGCTGAATCAAGCACTCGCTTGTAATCATCTGTCCACTGACGCACCGGCAATTCAGTAATCATCCATCTGTTTCTGTTTCCATCTATCTTCTCAATTACCCCCTTAACTGCATAAGTTTGCGTTGTTGATTTCTTAATGCTTCTACCAAAACCTCTATAAAATGCAAGGGGTATGCTTGACAACAATAAGACCTTTGATCACTCCGAACCTCTTTATTAAAAAATGATCTTCAAAATGGAATCAAAAATATGTTTGGCGGGAAATGTAAGTGTGGCGATATGATAGAAAATGCAAGTGTGGCGAAGGATAGGGAAGGGCGTGAAAACTTTGCCGCCAGAGATCATTTTCTCATGAAGAGGTTCGGAGTGATCAACATAGTTAGGTTCTTATTTTTAAGAAAGATGGAAATAATAGGGTTTAATAATAAATGTTAAAGGATTTTTATGCTAATTTGGATATACATTGAAAGAGCATTTGCTTATAGCCAAGTTGATATTGGGTGGCAAACCATATGAATTCACTGTCTCTATGATTATGTAGTTAAAAGGTAGGGATATTAAGGAGGTTTAAAACAAAGGTGTTTTTTTAATTGTAAAGGAGAATTGATGGGGCATCAATAGGCCACTTTTATACTCATTTCATCATCGATTTTCATGATCTTTAAAAAGATCAGTTTAAACATCATATAGTTGTACAATCATAGAGATAGTGAATTCATATGGTTAGCCACCCAATATGAACTTGGTTATATGCAAATGCTCTCCATCTTCATATATCCAACTTTGCATGAAAATCTTTTTAACATTTATTATTGAACACTATCATTTCCATATTCCTTAAAAAGGAAAAGCCAATCATGTTGATCACTCTGAACCTTCTTAATTTAAGGTTTTTTGGAGCATTTTCATCTTACTTTTAGTTTGCCCGAATTTTTATTGCGAGGTTGTTTAGAAATTCTACATTAGATTAAGTATCTCCTAGGAGTTCCACTCTTTGCTTAGCAATCTATATTGCATACTATTATAAGTGTTTGGGAGAGTTTGAGCAATCATACCCCTTGGTTGTTGATCTTCGTGGTCAATTTTTGACAAATGTGGTATGATTTTTGAAACGAGAGTCCTTTGAATCTTTATCGAAGAATAAGAAATCACTCTAACCCCTCATTCGTTGCGGTGGTGGAGGGTTAGGCAGCAATGCAACAACAGTGGAAGGGTCTCCTCTTCCTCTGGCATGCCTTGCCAAGTTAGGGGGCGATTCCCGCTTAGTTTCTCCACTCCCCATAAATGATTTTTGCTTTGTAACTGAGGTGAAAGGTGTGATAAAGTTTCGATCTTTTTCTCTACAAATTGAGCTGGACTTATCTGAGGATAAGAGTCAATAATGTTTTTACAACTTAACTTGCTCCATTGTGATAACTCTGTTATCTTTCCAGACAAAAGCATATTCCACACATTGATCTACTTGCGTGCGTTTATTCATTACTTGTCTTGTCCTATGTTATTTAACGTAGAAGTCTTTCAAGTATAAGATGTGTCTAGACCGTTGGATAGTTTTGCCAGGCCTTCTGAGATCTTGAGCCTCCGCGCCTACTCTATATCAAACTGAAACCTATGGAGTTGTTTCTTTGTTTGTTATTTTGTATTTATTTCCAAGTATTAGGAGGACTAAGGTTTCTTTGCTTTTGCTCATTGAGACTTTGACTCCTTAAGTTCCAAAATCAAACCTATGGAGCTGCTTTTGCGCCTTTTGAGTTCTTAATTACCTGCATTGTTTATTACCCTTCATAATGTTTGTAAATTTGTGCCAGGTTTTGAGCGATCTTCAGCTGAGGATAGAAGAGAGGAAATCTGATTCTCAGGGCTCTAAAGATGAGAGGAGATCGAAAAATCGGTCGTTGAAAAATAAAGCATTTAATACATCTACAAATTTGAAGCATTCGTTGAAAAAGAAGAGCAGTAGAAGGAAGAGTGATGACCGTGTTAGCTTAGTTTCCATCGAGGATGTTCATGATGTAGAAGAGTTGTAAGATGTTGATGAGTTTTGACAAGTTTTGCTACTAAAGGAACTTCTACCTACAAAACTTGGTGTTTGCCATACGATGTTAAGGTATCTTACTATCTTACATAACTATTTCCTTCAACCTGTATGTCTATTGGAATAATAAGATAGGTCTCTTGGTGTTTAATCTAAATGTTGGTCTTAGGTTTTTTAAAGCGAGAAATTTTGATATTGAAATTGCAAAGCTCAGCTGAGAAAGAACCTTGCCGTTGATGTTATCATTTAGGTATTGGTGACTTTTCTATGCCAATGCATCTGCCTTCTTGTGATTCCTTATATTTTTTTTATTGCTTCATATCTGAAACCCGAAAAAAAAAAGATTATCTATAAGAAAAAATATATAAAAATTAGTTTTAAAAGATATTCAAATTAATGCACAATACTATAAAGTATTTTTCATAATAATATAAAATAATATTATTTTTCATAGATTTTTTAAAATCAAAATATCGATAAACAAATTTTGGTTATCACACAAACTTTTGCAAAACCTTGTGATTACTACACGAAATTTATATAAACTTTATATACCATACAAAATTTGCAAAAATTCGTGGTCACCGCAAGTAATTTTTCCTTTCCCCCCCCCCCCATTGGACCATTATAAGGACAAAATCTAGTTTTAATGGAAAAGAGGGCGCACCGCGCAATGAGATAATACTTCAAAACTCAATAATACGATGTGAAATAGTTTAAAGAGAAAATTTGCGCCGAAGGCGCAAATTTTTAACCATATTTAGGGAGTGTCCCCCAAGTGTGGCAAATTGGGGATTTGTCCACCAAAATTTTTTTGGACAAAATTACCCCTTCAATCTAAACCTAATCTTATATCCTCCCACCGTTTCAGCACAAGGTAAAAAATCCGATCTCCTTCCTCGTCCTCCATCTTCTTCCTCAATCGCAACGGTGGCCATCGGCGCCCCTGATTTCATTGCATATCCGAGGACGAAGGATCCCACTTCCGGCAGATCCATCGGCGCTGGTGGTGCAGTGGTGGCCACAGATCCGCCGACTCTGTCCTCCTCTCATCCACCACAGATCCGCCGCCCTCCCTCCTCTGACTCTGTCCTCCTCTCTCCGATCTGAGCGCCGTCGGCAGTGGATCTGAGCGCCGTTTCCTTTCTTCTACATCTACCGACGCCGTCGGCAGTGGAGCGTCAGTAGTGATGGTGGTGGCGATCTCTCGCCCTCTCTCGAAGCCTCCACTCCAGATCTCAGATCTGAAAATCGCGCCTCTACTCTCAGATCTAGATCCACTCCAGATCTGGATCCATATCGGTCGGGCCTCTATCGCGCTCCTCGACCGCCACTTGTTGCTGAAACAACTCTGGCCTCCCCTGATCCGCCTGCAATTCGTCGATCTCACCCTTAAGCTTTGAGGTGAGTTCTTTCGATCTGGATGTCCAGGGATATCTCCATGGTGATTATCTATGGAATGTTATTGCAGAAAAAAAGATCATGGAATGTTAACTGCTGACGTTCTCTCTCCCTCGGGCATCAGCTCTCTCGCTCGTCTCTCCGCCGAGCTCTCTCCAACCGACGCCTCTCTCTGTCTCTCCATCGTCGTCTCTCTCGAATTGAAGGTCTGGCACATATATGTTCTTAATTATTTCATTTTTGTGTTGTAAGATTCGATTTTGACATAGTGGAATGAGAGTTCAAGGCTTAATTTCTGTGTTCTAGGGATCTCGCTATCTCAGCTCTGGCTTTAGCATTCAGTATCCATCAATTTTTTTTTCTTTACTGGCTTCAATGCCAATTATCTTTTGATGCTTCCAACTTATGTGTTCTAGGGATCTCCTTCAGTTACAGAATATGTCTTTTTTAGTTACTGATTTGCCCCCTTTTTAATTCCTTTTGATGCTGAACTAACTAGATTTGGAACATGACAACTTAAGTATTCTGCTTTCTCATGTACTTTCTTAAGCTAATCAAGATTGTTTTCAGCAAGGTTCATCTTGTATTATTAAAGACCTCATTTGCTTTGTAGGGTGGACGTTGTGGAATCTATGGAGCAAATAAGCCTGGAGTGGATCATGAGCATGGAGGTGAAGCTATTCTTTTGAACTTACAACTGCTTCATTATCTCCACTCCATATCTCTTGTTTTAGCTCTTTAAGTTCTGAAACTTTGATTGGTGTTTTGGTACTGTGCAGGCTTGCAATGCTCATGGAATCCTCTGTGTTCCTCTATATGACACTCTAGGTATGTCCTATCTTTGTCATGGTTAGGTCAATTAATGGATGCATGACAGGGTATTCAGAAATTTCCATCTTAAACAACATGAGTTTTACACATGAATCGGCAAGCTTTCGATCTACATCAAGAAGTCTTTGCCATTTATTTTGTACAGATGATTGTGATCTTTATTGTTTTTAGGTGCTGGTGCTGTGGAGTTTATTTTGTACAGAAGTTACTCTTCTGCTGCTTGCAGCTGCTGAAAACTCTGCCAAAAGCAGCTGAGTGCTTGAAAAGTAAGTAATCATCTTTGTAATTGTGATTTAAGTTTCATTCTTCAGCTCCCTTCTTATTGTTTTGAGCTGCTGTTTGCAAAAATATACAACTCTTGTTAGCTTTGGTAAGGTTACATCTGAACAGAGGGAAGAGGTGAACAAATATGTTATCAGCATATATACCTGGGAGGAAATTTCTGCAACTGGTATGTTAATTATGACTGTGCTTGGAGATTTCAAGTACTGAAATTTAATTTTGTACAGCTTAATCTAGATGGTCAATCTGTGTGCAGTTCTCCTATTTCATTATATTACTGGATGCCCATCATTGTCTAAGAACATATTTTTCGACGCTTTGTTTCAGGGAGATGATAAGGAGTATGAACTCCCAGTGCAGACCAAAAGTGACATTTGCACAATCATGTACACTAGTGTCTAAGAACATATTCTCCGATTTTGCTGAATCTGAGGAAATGATCGAAAAGAGCGCTGCGTTTAAGACCAGCAGGAAACGATCAGCGGCTGCGTTTAGTTCGGAGCACGCTCTTCAGGAAACGATCGAGGTACTTCTTGAGCAATTCATTTCAGCAAAATAATATATGTATCAACTATCAAACTTATGGTATAGCGGATCTCTCTTTCTCTCTTATTCTTCTTATTAATATGCAAAGATTGCAAACTTCTGATTTCCTGAAAATATTCTACAACTGTTCAACTATAGAAAATCAGTATTAAATTCAACTTTTCCTCCAGCAGAAGAACAGGAATTAACACAACTTGTATCTCATTACTTCTTTATGTTGGATCTTCTGATTGATTTATGCTCTGGTGAAACAGGTTAGTGAAGAAGGGGAGCGTGCATTGGCCAGGTTGGGTCCTCCCAGACTCACAGGAGGAAGGTATAAAATAATTCATTTATAACAAAAACTGTTATTTTCTTCAGCTGTAAATCAATGAGATTAAGATCTCCAAAATACAATTTAATAGTTTGCTAGTTTATGCCTTTATCTGTTATACCTTTTCCCCCCATTTCTATGCTGAAACATCTTGATTGCTTGCTGGACTAACATCATGCTACTAAATTACTAATTGTCTTTATCAGTCCGAAGTTTTCAGCGTGTCCTGTTGCAACTGTGTCTGACCTGCATTCATCATATACCTATATTGGATGTCTTATTATTAGCTTACTATGTTGCTGTTGCCTGCTTTTAATCAATTTGTAGGCCTTTACAAATGTTAGATTTCTTGCTTTCCCCCTTTTATATTTTTTATATTTATTTTTGCAACTAATAAATACTGAAATGCTGAAATAAATACCGAAATGCTGAATTGAATACTGAAATGCTGAAATGAATACTGAAATGCTTTAAATCTCTTTTAAAAGCCTCTTAGCTCAATGGTAGAGCAATGTGCTATGCGCAAATACGTGGGTTCGAATCCCACATAGGCTAAATTTTATATCTCGTAATACGGTTTCAGCAACAATTTTAGCATCAACAACGTTGCTGAAATCGGGGTTTCAGCATCAACAACGTTGTTGAAACCGTGGTTTTAGCATCAATAACGTTGCTGAAACCGGGGTTTCAGTATCAACAACAGTGCTGAAATTGGGGTTTCAGCAACGTTGAAAAAAAAACATTTTCAGCAACGCGAAAAAAAAAACTGTTGAAACATGAGGGGGGTTTCGGCATCAACAACAGTGCTGAAATCGGGGTTTCAGCAACATGAAAAAAAAACAGTAACGCGAAAAGAAAAAAGAAACTGCTGAAACAGAGGGTGGCACATGAGTTTCAACAACTCTGAAAACGCGAAAAAAAAACGAAAAAAAAAGCGAAAAAAAAAACTGCTGAAACAGAGGGTGGGACAGGGGTTTCAACAGTTTCGGTAGTTTCGCGGGAAAAAAAAAACTCGAAAAAAACCCAAAAAAAAAAAATGGGGCACAATTTCAGCAAATTCGTTTCAGCAGTGCCAGAAAATTGGTGGACATTTTGCTAATATGGAGAGGGTGGGGGACAATTTCCTAATATGGCCAAAAAATATGACATGTATAGTAACTGCCCCTAGTTTAAATTTTGTAACTTAGTTGTATAGCTTGTCTAATTTCTAGAAAAAAACCCACAATTGTGCTCTCCCAATGAAAATCTCCTACACAGTATCTTACAATTTTTAAAAAAATTATATTCATATATTATAAATAAAAATATATTTATAAAATTTTAATTTGAAAAATAATATTTTAATTGCTTATAATACGAATATACTACGTATTTTTATCCTTCAGTACAAGTTTATTATTTATATTTTTTTAAAATAAATTTTTAAAATTTTTAAATAATTTTATAATTATTACGAGTATTAAAATTATTTAGGACTAATAATTATAAAATTATTTAAAATTTTATTTTATATTTTTACAAAAAAAATACGTGAATAGTGAACGCTCCATTGCCGAGTGGGGGGAGTGTGTGATCGTCATTGCCGTCATGCCGTGCCTGCATCCTTTTCCATCGTCCCTGACCTACCGTCTTCGAGCTGCGGGCATCTCCTCTGTCATCTGTGCAATTCAGTAAGCTTTCTCCTTTGTCTTCACGTTCGCAGATATCTTTCCTAACCTCTGTCATCAGGTTCGCCTTCTACCTTGTTCTTCTACTTGTACACACAGACGTACATTAACCTTAGCCCTAACCCTAACTCCTTGGCCGCTCAGCCTTCATCTTCCCAAATTGAACCCCTAACCCACGCCTACTCGTCACCTTCGGCCAACAACGAGCATCAGTTTCTCATTCTCCTTGCCCTTGGTCCTACTGCTACGATTTCATCTGCGAACCCTAACCCTAATTTTGCGAAAACAAAGCCACCGCCAAAGGCCATGCCACCAAGAATCAACCGAAGAGGAAATTGAGAGGTTCAATCGAAGAATTGGATGTCACTGTAGAGAAGACGGACGGGAAAACAACAATTTGAGGGGCTCCAGAGGGTCATACCAGCGCGGGATAGGGTTAGAGTTGATTCTTAAAATCTGTCAAGCAAAACATCAGGTATGGTAGGAGGTTGATCCCTAAAATTTGAAATGGGAGCTTGGACTCTCTTGAAAATATAGGAGCTTTACTGTTGTATGTTATTATCAGCTGAGAATGAGATGTTATTGTTATGTCCCTAGTAGAGATCCATGAGATCGATAGGAAAAGGAAGGAATTAAGGGAAGAAGGAAGGTTAGGGAAGAGTTCAGAGAGATAGAGATAAGAGGGTTTAGGGAGAAAGAGATATTGATTTCATTTGCCATGGCCAAATGATCTTCAGGCTCTGGATAGTGGATACCAATTGTAATGTCCTTAGTAGGAATCAAGAGATTGAAAGGGAAAAGGAAGAGATTTGGGGTAAGGATTAAGGTAGAAGGAGATAAGAGGGATTAGGGAAAGAGAGAGTAAAGTTAGAGAGAGATAGTAAAGGGTTTAGGATAAAAGAGATATTGTTTTCCATTTGATTCATTGATGATGATTACAATGGTCTTAGTGTATATTTATACCCTATCTAATACATGGGTACATTACAGTTGGCCTGTTAATTTCGTATTTTCATTTGCTCTGATATTTAAGATATTTTATATGCTATTAGCGCTTGTCATTTTCGTTGTTCTTGAGTTATACATACATTCCAGATGGCCGGAGGAGATATTCCTCCACTCCGTTCTTCTGGGTTTGTGGATCCTGGATGGGAGCATGGGATGGCTCAAGACGAAAAGAAGAAAAAGGTCAAATGCAACTACTGTGGGAAAGTGGTGAGTGGGGGAATATATCGATTAAAGCAACACTTGGCTAGAGTTTCCGGGGAAGTGACATACTGTGAAAGAGCCCCAGAGGAAGTCTTTCTGAAGATGAGAGAGAACCTGGAAGGTTGCCGCTCCAGCAAGAAGCCGAGGCTGGCTGAGGACAATGAGCGGTTATATTTAAATTTCCACTCCTATGCTGATTTTGAAGATGATGGGGATGAAGATGATATTGACAAGACTGGATTCCATAGTAAAGGAAAGAAAATTATGGGTGATAAGACGATGCAGGTGAATTCGATGCCTCTCCGTTCTCTGGGATATGTTGACCCTGGGTGGGAACATGGTGTTGCACAAGATGAGAGGAAGAAGAAGGTGAAATGTAATTATTGTGGCAAAGTTGTTAGTGGTGGCATTAATCGATTCAAGCAGCATTTAGCAAGGATTCCTGGGGAAGTTGCTTCCTGCAAGAATGCGCCAGAGGATGTGTATTTGAAAATGAAGGAAAATATGAAATGGCATCGAACTGGACGAAGGCTTCGAAGGCCAGATTTTAAGGATTCCTCCCTTTTTTACACGAACTGTGAAAATGAGACAGAAGAAGATGAGCAGGAGGTTGATGATGCACATCATATGAGTATGGAAAAAATTGTGAATAGGGATAAATGGTTGGCAAAAGAATTTAGAGGCGCATCTAGTGGTATGGCAACTGGAAGTGGATCTGACACTTTTGTGAAAAAATCTAAGTTAACCTCTGATGTATCAAGGGCACCAGTGAAAAATAAGCTGCTGACTTACAGACAACCAAATGTAAGACCGAGCAAGAAGAGCCGCAAGGAAGTTGTTTCTTCCATCTGTGAGTTCTTTTATCACGCTGGAATTTCATTTGACAACGCCGACTCAATTTACTTTCAGAAGATGCTGGAGCTTGTTAGCCAGTATGGACAGGGACTAGTTGGCCCCTTCAGTAGGCAGATAGCTGGGCAATATCTCCAAGATGAGATTTGCTCTATCAAGGACCATCTGGTGGAATACAAGGCTTCTTGGTCAGTTACTGGCTGTTCTATCATTGTTGATAGTTGGAAAAACGTGCAAGCTCAGACACTAATTAACTTGTTAGTTTCTTGCCCTCGTGGTGTATTCTTTGTTTCTTCAGTTGATGGCACTGACATAGTGGAGAGTGCTTCAAATTTGTTTCAGTTGCTTGACAAAGTGGTGGATGAGATTGGTGAGGAGAATGTTGTGCAGGTAGCTCAGTGCAAACGTTCCCTAGTTACTAAAAATTGAATCATTGCATTTCTCACATCAGCTTTATACACGTTGTTTCAGTTTCTTTCCCTTGAAATTTATTGCAGGTGATTACCCATAATACTCCAAGTTATAAGGCTGCAGGGAAGATGCTTGAAGAAAAGAGACGGAACTTGTTTTGGACACCTTGTGCAGCCTACTGTATTGATAGAATGCTAGAAGATTTTATGAAGATAAAGCTGGTAGCTGATTGCATGGAAAGTGGGCAAAAGATAACAAAATTTATCTATAAGCGTTTGTGGCTTTTGAATCTCATGAAGAAAGAGTTTACAGATGGACAGGATATTCTTACGCCAGCTATCACCAAATATGCTTCAAACTTTGCTACATTGCATGCTTTAGCGGACCACAGGGTTGGTCTGAAGAGAATGTTTCAGTCAAACAAGTGGTCTTTCTCTCGGCTTTCCAAATTAGAGGAGGGTAAGGAACTTGAGAGAATTGTATTAAATGGTACTTTTTGGAAGAAATTGCAGTATATTCGGAGATCAGTTGACCCAGTTCTTCAGATACTTCAAAGGGTTTACGTCCATGGGAGCCTATCAATGCCCTCTATTTACAATGACATGCATAGAGCAAAGATTGCAATCAGAAGCGTAAATGGTGATGATCCACGTAAATATGGACCCTTTTGGAGTGCTATAGATTGCCACTGGAGCTCACTCTTCCATCACCCTTTATGTGTCGCTGCTTACTTCTTAAATCCTGCATACCGATATCGCCTTGATTATGTAGCGGTATGATTAACTATAACATCTGTTGGCTATTAATGATAACTTATCTGGTGCATATAATTATTCGTAGCTGCTTGAATGGTGTTTTCCATCTTAGCTCTATCTCACATTCTCTTACGTCATTGATGAAGACTCCAGAGGTGATGCGTGGATTAAATGAATGTATTGTTAGACTCGAAGCTGATAGTGCTAGACGTATCTCTGCGTCAATGCAGGTATGGCCTTTCATCATAATACACCACATTGTGAGTACTTGGAAACTATTGTCAAAAGCAAGCAATTGCTCTAATTCTATGTATTCAAATTTCTACCTGTTATGATAAGTGCTTTGAGGTTACAGCTTTGTGATGCTGTTAATCTTTAAATAAAAAGTTATGCTATTGCTGTATCATCATTTCCCTAGTGTTTTTGGTGTCTCAGATTTCTGATTTTACATCAGCCAAAGCTGATTTTGGAACGGAATTAGCTGTTAGCACAAGAGCAGAGCTTGATCCAGGTGAGAGTGCAATATGGAAATAGTTTTGAATATCAATATATCGGTCAATCATCAATTCAATCATCAATCATCAATCAATCAATCAATCAATATATAATACTAAAACAAGGGCGTTGAAATCCGATGTGGCGGGCTCTGGCGCAATTTGCTTACGTGTCGTTCTCTGGTCCAATCTGGCCTGGATTTTTTGACACGTCAATTAATGATGGTCCAATAAATTTAAGCCATGTTAGATGATGACCCCGTATCTTTATCCACGTGTCATCCTATATGTCATTTTCATATCTTAAGCGGTTACAAAATCTCATTTTACCATGAGTTATTTTATAAATATTTTACCTTGAATTATTTTATCTTTAGTGATTAAGATTGATTATTTTATTTCATTATATCTAATAATAAGATTTCATTATTAATTAATTATCTATTGAAAAATAAAATCTTATAACTAAAATATTTATATTAATTTCTAGCAAGTATTAACCAAAGTAAATAACGCCAATGTTTATCTATAAACTTAACCTATACATGCCCACCGGCCTATGGGTCACACAATATTAACAACCATTGACTAAAATTTTTGGTTTACAGTATGTTTCGAATATTATGTATTTTATCAAGTTCAATTAGATTAATGTAAATAAATCACAAAAGGCTATAAAAATATATTGATTATGATAACGATTTTTTGAGTTTCTTTGATTAATTAATTGATAAATATTCGGTATTAATATTAGTATAATATATTTATTAGTATAATATTTATTTTCTTCATGGGATATGATATTAGTATATTATATGTAGTTGTACGCTTTTAAATACTATTCTATGCTACTACAATATGTTAATTTTTCAAAGAAAAAAGAGATCAAATCAATCTAACTTCAAAAATTATCAAAAAAATAATATAGCTCATAAGTTTAAAATCTTGGATTAGGGGAAGTACGTATATTTGCAAATTTATAATGAACATATATATAGACCAATTTGATTTAATTTATTGTTTGATCAAATCTAGCTCTCTACATTTTTTTTTTCACTGACATTAATTTTAATAAACTATAATCTGTTATCTATTCAAAAATGATCACATACAATTAGATCCATTATACATATTGCTTTGTTTAATGACAAAATAATTTGTTTTATGAAAAAATATTAGGAAAAGAATATTGAAATTATATCATAAAAATTTAAAATTAAATGTCCTTAATCCAGTCTATAGATTATCACACGCTTCTATAAAATTAAATTATTGCTATAGAAAAATGAAGATATAATTATATTGAATGATTGTTTATATATTAATATGTGTGTGTATATATGAAGTGGAAAAGAGAAAGTATGTATTTTATAATATTTTAGTGATTAAAATAATAAATTGATAATAAGTAGGAAATTAAAAGGTTAAAAAATAATATTTTATAATCTTACACAATTTGTGCATGAATAATAATCAATATAAAAATAAAAACAAAATAGTCATATTAAAAAAACCGCGAAGATCGCGGGTAATAAAACTAGTCTTTTATGAAAAGGTTTATCCTGTCTATATTTGGATGAGATTCATTGTTGCATTGTGTTGTAATTTTCTGCTGATATTGAGATTTTACCCATCAGCGGCATGGTGGCAACAACATGGCATCAATTGCTTAGAGTTGCAGCGCATATCTGTACGGATATTAAGCCAAGCATGTTCTTCCTTTGGATGTAAGCATGATTGGAGTATGTGCGATCAAATCAGCCGCCAAAGGCCCAATCACTTAGCTCATAAAAAGTTTAACGAGCTTCTATACGCTCACTATAATTTACGACTTCGAGAGTGCCAACAAAAGGGGCCAAGTGAATTGATTTCGTTTGATGGTGCACTCCTTGAAGGTTTACTGGATGACTGGATCATAGAGCCTGAAAAACGAGCAATTCAAGAGGACGAGGTAGGCTTTATAGTAGTCAATATTTTTTTTTGAACAGTCACTTTCTCATGTTATTGATTGGTCTTTCTTGCCTTGCTTGATGATTTTATTTGATGATTAGTCATTAGTAGTTTTGAACCATACAAGTTGCTGCCTGCTAAATCTGCTGAACTTTTTAAAGCCAATTTATCCCCTGGTAAGTTGACCATACTAGGGTTTCTTAACAATCACCACCACTGTGACCACTCCCCCACCACTGCATAGGTTCTCTTCCTCTCTATTCCCTCGTCTTCCTCATCTTCCCTGTTCTTGGGCTTTGGCTCTTTTGAACCACCACTTCTGTTTATTCAACTCTCTTCTTTCTCTTCTCGTTCATCTGTTTGCAGACACCACTGCCATTTTGGAGTTGAAGCTGCTCTGTCTTCCCTCTTCTTCTTCATGCTTGTCTTTTTTCTTCCTCGGGACCTTGACCATTTGCTCGACTGATAAACCCTAAACCTAAGCATACGCCTTCTCAGCAGATCACCAAAACCTCCTCTTCTCTGTTCATTCGCAACATTGGCACACCACCACCCGTATTCTGGAATGGGGCTTACCCTGGTAAGAGGGTGGGTATCAAAGTTTTGGTATGGTATTGGCTTTCATCCCAATATATGACAACTCCAAACAGACCATTTCTATATGGGGATGTTAGTTTCATACTCAGTTGTTGACTACTAGGAAGTCGTGTCTCGAAATTCTGCTCTTACTTTTGCTACAGCGAAGTTGATTAAATGAAAAGTAGTTTTTGCTTCCTTTATTTGCAGGATATTCTTTACAACGAAGATGGGTATGATTATGAATCGCTCGACTATGATGATGGGAACATGGAAAATACCGGGAATGGATCACTGGAACTGGCCATCCGGGCCGAAATTGAACCCCTAAACGTCCATCCAAGCGCTGGGGCCGCCACCGATGATGATGCTGATTTTGATTTCCTTGATGATGATGATGATATAAGTGACTAGCAAAACTGTACATTGCTTTCGTAAGAACCTGTATATTTCCTGAACAAATTTGCCATTCACAGTTGGCTGCACCCAAGGTATGTCTTTAACGCTATCCTTGGGAGGTTTTCCATGGACCCTGTATGTGTATTTCTCAAGCTGTACATGTAATTTGTCCGATGTTCCTTTTATGTGTTTGTAGATATGTGCACCATTTATTATTCGTTTCTATTCAACGATGTTTAGTTTTGGTTTTCGGTCTTTTATACTCTTGCCTTCTATTCGTTTGGCTTTTCTCTCCGTTGTCTTTCGCCCACTCCTTGCCTTTTGGTTATATTCTGCCGACTAGTTCGGGATCGGGATAAGGGTGCGTATATCTCGACCTCTTAGTTTTACCGCTATTCTCTCACACTTTACTTACCTCCGAGTAATTTCATCGAAGATTCTTTTAATTCTTTTCTACAGAATAGCCATAGCCATTACCCATTTCTCAGCTTGATTGATTATGTACAATTCATTCACTATCCAAATTCAATGGAAAATTTGAGCAAGTGTTCTAAAAATTATTCAGTGGGTCATTGATGCAACACTCACCGGCGTTATGGAGGAATCTGTAATCGGCCCATGGGCCCATGAGGCCCAAATAGCCCATTAGTTGCGTGTTGGAGTTGGGCTGGAAGACGAACGGCCTGGGGGACGACACGTAGAATGGGCCTCCATCGCACGACGTCGTTGTGGCTACTTTGGAGGCAACGTGTTCTCTCTCCTTTTTTGGAAAAGTTCTTGTTCATCGATCCTGATTGTCGAGTTAAATCTTTCAAGTACTTAATGCAAAAATAAAATAAAAGTAGGTATACGTAATACGTGACTTCTTTGAATTGGAAATCCTTCAATTTGCAATGTCATTCACGTCTCTTCTAGAAGATCAAAATAAACTTTGTAAACTGTTTTGGACGATTTGTTTTTGTAGTAAGATGTTCTCTGTTTTAACCCTTTTTTTTTCCCCATTTCTAAACAATGGGCTAATGTACGACCATGGTCATATTTTTTTGAGAGGGCAAATAACACACAATTTTTCTTTTACATAAGTTTTTGAGAGGGCATATGCCACTGTTTTTATACATCCATATCATTTACAAAATCCAGATCTTTATCTACATATCGACTTATCTCTTTTTCTTTTCATTTAAATTAATAGTACGGATTAATAATTTTGTACACAATAAAAGGTACAAACAAGCTCTTCATAGTAGTCTATATAGAGAATTTGATCTCATTAAAGCTTTAGAGCTCATTTCAAGTATTTTTTTTTAATAACTTTTTTTAAGCGAAATAGGCGCTTGATTCTTGAGTATCCCAAGCGTTCTCTTAAAAAAATACTCCCTCTTTGACTTTTTTAACACGTTTTTTAATGAGCTGAACACTATATAAAATATTGAATTTTTAAATTAAAATTTTAAAATAATATTATAGATATTAATAATAAGTATAATATTATTTTAAAAAATTAATAAAAAAAGTTAATATTTTATATGGTTTTTTAGCTCGTTAATAAAACGTGTTAACAAGTCAAACCAGCTGTTTTTTGATCGAGACGGAGAGAGTATATATATAAAGTTTCTAAAAAAAATTAGGGGTGAAAATAAAAATGTTTTGGGTCGCTCTTAGGGAGTTAAGAGTGTGTTTGGATTTCAGTTGTGTTATGTTTATAATATAAATAAATAAGGTAGTATTTGGTAAACACAAAGTTTAAGATGTTTAAATTAAGGATGTGTTTGGATTGTACGATATATTAATTATAGTCCAATGATTTTATTTTAGTTTATGTGATTATTTTATTAAATTACTATTTTACCTTGATTTTTACGATATTTTTAATTATGTAACCAAACGCTCACATAAATCAAGTTAAAATAATTACTACATTATAAGTAATTAAAATGCAATGGAATCAACCACACCCTAACTTAAATCAAAGAACCAAAGAATTATAATTAGCCTTTACAGGGAGCTTTGTTAGGGTACTGTCTCAGAGGAGAGAGGTGGAGAGACGAAAATGTGGCGTTGCGTCTCGCGTGGTTTTCGCTCTCGATACTCCAACATCACTGGATCTTCATCTTCCGCATCCCCTAAATCTCTGCTCCCCAGATTTTTCTCCTCCCAATCAGTATTACTCCCCTTTCCCTTTCCTTTTTTCACCAATCTCGTTTCGACTGGCATTTCCTCGATTATTTCTTATATTCAGATCTCCGATTTCCTTTTTGAAATTCGCTGTTGATCGTTTTCAGTTACATCAAGCTGAAATGCGATTCAATCGTTTGTGTTGATTTGCTTATTTTGGATGCAATGAACAGGTTTCCGATTATACTATAGTCGATCACAGCTACGATGCGGTTGTGGTTGGAGCCGGTGGTGCTGGTCTTCGAGCGGCCATCGGCCTCTCGGAGCATGGATTCAACACGGCTTGTATCACCAAACTGTTTCCAACTCGGTCTCACACCGTCGCAGCTCAGGTATTCGATTTGCTATGATTGGCTCTGTGGATTATTAGGTCCTTGCGATTGTTATCGCAGTGTTAGATGTGTACTTTTTGTAATAAATTCAAGCAGTATACTTGAGGAAGTCGGGGGTTAGATGTTATATTTGGCTTGATTCTGATGATATTTGAATGGCTTGCTAAGAATGATACGTCTAGTTTGAGTTGACAGGGAGCAATTGTTTATCATGTTTAAGTTGAAAATTTATTCCACTACCAACTTATTGGAACGTTCTACATGATATCACAAAATGCGTGTAGTTAAGTTTGATAGAATTAGTTATACGTTGTCAAAGGCTGCATTTATTTAGTAGCCTAGTCCAATATCCATTGTCGAATTCCACATGTTTTTAAGGTTGCTTTGGTTCTCAGAATCTTATTAGCTTAACAATATGGTTTCTTGATTCTTGGTGCAGGGTGGGATTAATGCGGCTTTAGGTAACATGAGTGAAGACGATTGGAGGTGGCATATGTATGACACAGTGAAGGGGAGTGACTGGCTAGGTGTGCTATTTCTTCAATATATATTCTCCTTGTTGTTTCTGCTGTTTGGAATCTGAATTGTTATTGTAGTTCTGTGTTTTGATGTAGGTTAATACCTAATTTTTCACTTCTTTAGTGTATATTTGCAATCTGCGTGTCCTGTTTCACAACCTTGTTTTTTCTGATAGGAACCTTTGATGTTGCCTTCATGCCGGTTTAGAATTTATGATAACTTTGCATTTCTGGGATTTGAACTCTTATTTTTTATGTTGTCGTTGGGGCATGTTTAATAACAAGCATCTGTTTCCTTGATGTTAATTCAACTAACAAAACAAGCATTTCATGGTTTCTATTTTTACAACTTTAGTGTCTTTTAGCTCAATGGATTTTCTGTTACTACAGGTGATCAGGATGCTATTCAGTATATGTGCAGAGAGGCTCCAAAAGCTGTGATTGAGCTTGAAAACTATGGATTGCCCTTTTCTCGAACTGAAGAAGGGAAAATTTATCAACGGGCTTTTGGTGGCCAAAGCTTGGACTTTGGGAAAGGTATGATGAGGGAATTTTGATACCGTTTCATTGATAGCTTGCATGCTTCTGTTGACACATTGCTACTAATTACTGTAGGTGGACAGGCATATCGTTGCGCATGTGCTGCTGATCGTACAGGTCATGCTTTGTTGCATACACTATATGGGCAAGCTATGAGACATAATACACAATTTTTCGTGGAGTACTTTGCACTGGATCTCATTATGGATGATGAGGGTATGTTTTAGCATCACATTTACAAATTACAATGCTCTATGGGATAAATTTTCAATCTTCTCTCATAAATTTAGTTAATCATACACAATATATTTGAAGTTCTGATTACATACTAAAAAAAATTCCTTTCCTCACCTTTAATTTCGCTAAATTCTGTTGTTGAGATGCATTTCATATTGTCTGCTGTGGTGTCTGAATCGTGTTAATGGTTTTCTGCTAAAATCTTTGATCAGATATTAAGATTCAGTTCAGTACTACCTTATCACAAATAGACTTTAGGTCTCGCCCTTGAAGTTGCATCATGCCATCACTTCTCTTTAGTAATCAGTTGCTTTGGTTATGGTTTTGAACAGGGGATTTTTCACTCCAATAGAAATATATATTTTTTAGGTAGGATTTTATGGATCTAAATGTTATTTTGTAAGTCCATTTCAAGGACTATTGCTTATGGCCAGAAGTGTAGTTTAGAACTTGTAACTGGATACAATTGATTCAATCAGAGTATGGAGATTAGAGACCCAGCTTTACCTTCTTTTTCCCTTTTTTATATATAAAAAATAATGTATCATGATTATGTAGTTATGATTATTGGGTTAGCATTTGGTGCTTCTGTTATATAATAACTCAGTTTCCTAGGATTTAACATCTCCCTGAATCGTTGATTGCTTGTCTATCATAGGTGCTTCTGAGGGTTACTGGATTCAGTTATATAGATGACTGACTAGTTTATAACGAGTTCATAAAGTTCACTTGTGCATAATTTCGGGACAAAATAGTGTATATTTACTTCCTCGATGTTGCCCTTTTAAGCATAAGCATTTAGTGCTGTGCATTTCAGTGAGTTTGCTTAATTATTGAGTTTCAAAGCAGGTACATGCCAAGGGGTCATTGCATTAAACACGGAAGATGGGACAATGCATCGATTCCATTCTGCTTCAACCATTTTGGCCACTGGGGTATTAGTTATTTTTTTAATTCATCCTGAGATGCTACTCATCCCTGCTCCAACAGCAGAAATAAAAGCGGAACAAGACCTTCTTAGTTGCTTCTTTATGAAACATTTCAGGGTTATGGCCGGGCTTATTTTTCTGCAACTTCAGCTCACACATGTACTGGAGATGGAAACGCAATGGTTGCACGTGCTGGACTTCCATTGCAGGTACTGTGCTAGTTTTTCATGGTATGAGTACTGTGAAATGATTCTGTTATACTGTTATCGAATGTATTTGTTCTGCTATTTACTGATAGCATCTTTCTTTCATGCAGGACCTTGAATTTGTGCAGTTTCATCCAACTGGTATTTATGGTGCTGGGTGCCTTATTACTGAAGGTATTTGTTTGCTTCACAAGCACCTTTACCCACATCATGAAAGTAAATAGTTATATAGGTTTTTAATCTAATGAGTCTTGCCACTTTTAGGGTCCCGTGGTGAAGGTGGAATTTTAAGAAATAGTGAAGGTGAGAGGTTTATGGAAAGATATGCTCCTACCGCCAAGGACCTTGCATCAAGGGATGTGGTTTCACGATCTATGACAATGGAAATCCGTGAAGGTCGTGGTGTAGGTATGACCGCTTCACTTGATCCCAGTTGTTGCCAACCAGGACAAATTCCTAAAGTCGATGATGTTAGTTATTGTAGGATATCTGCTATTCTTTTATATCCGAAAGCAGTCTCTTTGTACACTTGAATACTTCAAAATTATCAAAACATGTTGTCTTTATATTCAGCCACAGTTACAACTTACAAGGTCATTCTTTTTCTTTTTCTTCCTTGAACATTTAGATAGATACTTTTCTTTTTTCACAGAACTTCAAATTTTAGGATGTAGTATTGGGCTTTATGTGTTGATGGACATGACATGCTATTTTTTCCTCCAAAGGATAAATTATCATAGCTTAACATTAGTCAAACCTGTCTGACTTGCTTCCCATTAAGGACATCCTTTATAACTTTCCTTTTTGTATATTGAGTTTCTACTTCCTAGTAGGAATTGCTTATTTCACTTTCCTTGTATTCATGTGAGAGAGATGTTTCCCTCTGGCGTTTGATGCTGGTCAGACAAGGATTTATGACATGAGATTGCATGTTTAGCTGGATACATATTTTTTTTGCTCTCTATCTGCTTCTAAAATGCTAATCTTTACTTGCTACTTGAATCAGGACCCTTGAAAGACCACATATATCTTCACCTAGATCACTTACCCCCAGAAGTCCTCAAGGAAAGACTCCCTGGTATATCTGAAACAGCTGCTATATTTGCTGGTGTTGATGTTACGAAGGAGCCTATCCCTGTTTTGCCTACAGTTCATTATAATATGGGAGGGATTCCCACTAATTACCATGGAGAGGTCAGAATACTCAGAATTAATTCAAGAATGATTTTTATGCTAAATCTTTTGTTAAACTAGTCTGAGTTCTTTTTTTCTTTTGGAGATTGAATAGTCTGTGACTGATTATTATTGCACAACAGGTGGTCACTATCAAAGGTGACGATCCAGATGCAGTAATTCCTGGACTAATGGCTGCTGGAGAGGCAGCATGTGCATCAGTTCATGGTGCTAATCGGCTTGGAGCTAATTCGCTTCTTGACATTGTGGTTTTTGGCCGAGCTTGTGCAAACCGGGTTGCTGAGATCCGACGGCCAGGTAAGTTATCAATAATAGTCATTACATTTCAGAAAACATTTTTTTTAATCACTTGCATATAATGAACCATTAAGTTGCCTGTTTGGCGTGCAGGTGAGAAACTGAAACCTCTTGCAAAAGATGCTGGAGAAAAGACCATCGCATGGTTAGACAAATTAAGGAATTCAAGTGGTTCAATTCCAACCTCAAAAATTCGTTTGGATATGCAACGGATCATGCAGAATAACGCAGCTGTTTTTCGCACACAAGAATCACTGGAAGAAGGTCTGCTTTCCTGTCCATGCTAATTTCACTCGCCATCGTAGTTGCTTTCCAAATGTGTTCCCAATATCCTCTTTTCTTCTTTTCTTGAAAAATAGAGTTCTTACTCCTAAAACCCTTTTGCCTTACAATGTGCTTTGTTGAAAACCCAGAACTCACATTGATATGGTTATAGGATTGCATTGGGGTCTGCAACTGCTCCTCTTGGGAGATCTAGTCATTAGTCAATGTCATTCTTTATATCCAGTTTGATTACTTCAAAAATGTATCTCTGTTGATTCTGTTATTTTCTCATGTATGCAGGTTGCCAGTTAATTGACAAGACTTGGGAGAGCTTCCATGACGTCAAATTGAAAGACCGCAGTCTCATATGGTAATGTTAGATCACGATGATAATGTTTGTTGCAATAGTGCATAAATGAGGAATAATCACTCAGCATAAAATTGTGATGATCCCCAGGAATACTGATTTGATGGAGACCATAGAATTGGAAAACTTATTGATTAATGCCTGCATCACCATGCATTCTGCGGAGGCCAGGAAAGAGAGCAGAGGAGCGCATGCGCGTGAAGATTTCACGGTTTGTTCCATTTCTTATCTTTCAGTTTACCCTTTTACTTTACCATACTTCTCCCACAACTAACACTGCAAGCACTTTGTTTTACAGAAAAGAGATGACGAGAGCTGGATGAAGCACACCTTAGGGTAATTCAACTTACATTTTTTCCCCTCAAATCAGACCCAAGTCAAATTTTATGAACCACTCCACTTCTACGTCTTCGTATACTGAAACGATCTTTCTTTTATTCAGGTACTGGGAGAGCGAAAAGGTTCGTTTGGAGTACAGGCCAGTCCACTCGAACACACTCGACGATGAGATGGAGACAATACCCCCTAAAGCCCGTGTGTATTAACTGAGGCACAGCAGATGCACATGGAAGACGATTTCCCTCACTCAGCAAAAGGGTTTGTTTTTCTTCAACAAAACCAGGTGATGATACATTTGACTGGCAATAACAGCTTGAACAATTTTCGGAAAATAAATAAGTTATTGCATTGGTAGGAAAATGCGATATGCTGAAGCATCTGAATCAGAATGTGTTCAAAAAAATCCTGGGATTCTGTAATTGTGGGACTTCCCCTGTTGTGGCTGATTAGGAAAGCAACTACGATGGCGCATAAATTATCCTGAAAATGACAGCTATTTTATTCCATGCCTTTGGTTTCAAATTGACCTGCAAAAGCTTGCTTTGTGATCATTGGATCCATTTTCAATACTTCCCACTTTGTGGAAATTATTCCATGTCAATAGTAAATAAAGAAATGGACCGTACAACTTATAAAGTTGATGAACTATTTCTTTCATTGTCAATTGATTTTGAGATGTGCTCTCTTGTTATGATCTTTATCCGTCTTGCTTTGCTCCTTACTATGTCTTTCCTCCGAGCATCAAGTATGTCAGGTTTCATAGTTCAGAATATTGACACTTCTTTCTGAATTGCTATCCGAATAGTATAGCTACGTTTCTCACACCGTGACTGCCTAGAGTTCTACGATTTTCAAAACCGCAGCAGGTGACATTTTTTGGTACATGGCTTGTCTATCCACCGGTTTATTCGGTCTCTCTATACATCCATTTTTAATATAAAGAAACATCATAACTTGTTATTGCGCCTGTGTTAATGAACTTGAACAACGTATAAAGATTGATAGGATACTCTATTGAGCAAAGAACTAAAATGTACACAAGTATATATAATAAATACACAGCAAGCTACTCATTGACATTTGGGTTCACCAATTATTACTACCTTTATAATACAAGCGATAGAGATCAAGATGAGTGGAACACTAAATGTAACACATTTGTGAGCAGTCGCCATCTGCAAATGATTAATGGTACAGCCATTGAAAACACAATCTCTAATGCCTATTTACAACTTATCACCAAATCTATAAGCTTGCCTGTAAAAAGCTTTCTTTTATCTTCCATCGTTTTCCAAATAAGTTGGTTTTTGACGAACTACCTCGAATGCTCAAACTTAGCAGTTACCCCTATCGAGTTCACTGGGAAAACCAATGTGAAGACACACAACAAGCTCTGCTGACATATGCTGTGGTTTACGCGGGTTCACGAGGCCGATTAGCCCAAAGCGAGCTGAGCGCTTTGAGGCGGTGGAAGTACTCTCCGAGCACCAACAAGCCACGGGCTGCTTGTCGTGTGGTCAGAATGCGATGCATCTGCTGGAGTGTCTCCATTCGAAGATGATCCGCCTGATTTACAAACACATAACATGGAGTTTTATTTGTAAACCAAACAGGCCCTAAACAAGATCCAAGAATCAGACATTACCTGGCTTACAAAGCTCACCAAAGCATCCAATCTCTCCACTGCAACTGTCATATGAGGAATGTAGCTTCCATCGTCCATCGGTAACCTTGCTACTGTATCTGCTAACGTCTGCTGAAGCCTTTCCAATCCCTGCGTAAGAGCGTCTTCTGCTTGCTGACAGGATTGCGTGAGGTTGTCGACCAACATTTGTTGTTTATCAGTAATGGGCTCAATCAGTGGCACAAGTACCTGTCAACAGCACCCGGTTTTCAGGGACAAACACAATGCAAGAACTGATAAGCTACAACAAACACAATGTATGCTTGTTGTATCCTAATGGATTCGTTTGGTTCGCCAAACTTATACATTATAAGCTCCTCATGAGCACAAATAGTCACTTTATAAGCAATCATACACGAAGTAAGTAGCATAAACGGTAGCGAAAAGTTATGTTTAGAAGCAAGGCTCATTACCTTGAGTAGCTCTGAAGGACGAAACCCTCCCAACCAAAAGAAGACGCGTTCTGCCGGTGATTTCCACATGCCAGACATCAGATAGAAGACGTCGGCCTTTGCAGCAGTTGCTTTCATGCGGAAGAGTTCAAAGTAATGACTCATGCTGGCCTCGACGAGGCTCCTGAGCTCAGCGTCACTTATCTGAGACTGCAAAGCTGCCCTTAATTCACAAATCTGCTTCTTCTGTTCTTCCAACCAATTTCCATACTCAATCTCAAATGCAGCAGCTCCTACAACAGGTAGAAGCCATACCAAATAAGCACTCGATATCAATCATTTATTGCTAGTGTGCTTTTTTCTTCCGTTCAGGACCAAGTTATAATATAAACAGAATACGCCTTGTCTGACACCAAAACGAGGAACGAATAAACCTAGATTACAAGGAACATGAGGTTTTTTTGGTGCCAAACATACCTGAATTTATAGGACTGGATAATGGTCTATGATCTATCCCGCTACCAATATGTAAACCCTGCAGCCAAACGACGAATGATCTAAAAAATCTAAAAGATTTTCAACTTTTGATTGACCTGAATATGGTTAAGAAGAACATTATCCTGTTTGCACTGCACCTGTTGCCTTGCGCGTTGCAGATCTTGCTCCAGTTGGATCAACTTCAACCGACTTGATTCCAGTTGCTGGACATAGGCCTATTGTAAAGCTCCAATCAGCTTCAGAACAATAACCAAGAAACTATAGAGATCACAGGTATTACAGTTGAGTCTGTTACATATTTCTCAGAGGTTGTACCTTTTTTCGTATACGGCATTTACGAGCAGCCTCACGATTTTGTGCAAGGCGCCTTTGCATCTGCAATTGAATTGGACCCCGGGAAAATGTCAACAGTTTCACTAAACATGCATTATTTTCTCACACAAGTATGTATCATAGGAAATTCACCTTTTCAGAGGATCTGGGTGCTTCTTGTTGGCTTGAAGGCGTCGGGTATCCATGCAAGATATCGTCTGACTGCGACTGTAGGAGGAGAAACGAATCAGCTGTACATCCATGGAAATATGAAATGACAAATGAAAAAGCATAAACAACTCTGTCAACTCTACCTGTGTTTCAAATTTCTCTTCAACATCTAAGAGAGCTGATGCTGATATGTTAGGGCAGGTATCATCTTCCCTGTAGCAGTCCATCCATGAATTAATCTGGTGGAACGGCTCATATAGATTCATCCTTCCCGATGTGACAAATTAGGAATTGCTCTCTCTCTGTCATGGAGAATAGATGGACATGATTCTTAATTGACTTACAATAGCACAAGACTCGTCACATTTGATGACGATGTACGCTACTCCTAATAAAGATACTCAAGAAAAAACTACACAACCTGATGCATCCTGTCATACTATTAACATTTTCACAATCTTAGACGAACAAAGAAGATACAAGCATTTGAGGTTCATAGTTTATCCATTCTCAATTCAACAAGATGCTAAACAGAAGCTATAAAGTGAAGCCTAAATCCATTCAGAACACATAAATCTATAGCAGAAAACACACAATCTCATCAATTTGAGTTGAAAACTACAATTTAGAATCGCGATGTGCCTCGCTACTCAATATCAATCCTTTCTTATTTCACTGGATACTTGATCCTGCAGATTCATATGGTACTTGATTCTAAATCTTAACTTCTGTTCCTCACTTAAGACAGCAGACATTGAAGCTGCTATCTAAAGTCTAAACAGTTGATTTCTGCTTTCTACTATTTCACTTGTATTCCTTACAATTTTAGTTACCCAAATAACTAACCCCAAATTCAACAAATTAGACCCAGAAGAAAAAAGAACCTTTCTATACTGTCAGTAGCTTCAATGTTCAGCATCTAAAGAAGCAAAGTACAAATGAACAAGTTGACTTGGCAAAAAAAAGGCCCAACTACTATTTCAAGGGAAAAAAACAAGTTTCTGAAGCCAAATCCTCACCGAAAAAGCAATTGAGGGTCAAACAAACCTTTACAACCATCTAGCTATGATTATTGATTAACTCAATTCAAACAAATATGAATAAAACAATTAACAACAAACTTGGTGCACAAAATCCATCTCAGAAATCAGTTTTGCAGGACAAGGGTAACAGACAGTAGTAGTTGAAGAACTTTGAAACAGAGAATCTCAAACCCCAAAAAAAAAACCCAAATCAAAGATGAGGAAGATGTTTAGATGGGATTCAATTTCACCTCAAAAGATGGAAACCCCCTTTTTTTAGCTCAATTTCAGAACAGGACAAGGGGAGAATAGATTCCAATCTGAAATGGGCAAACCCTAGAATCCATAAGCTTTGTTGGTATGAGGAATGATTGATCTGAGAAGAGCAATTGAAACAAGGCAAGGCAAGGCAAAGTGATTGGTGCTTGGTTCAGCTTAATAGAGTCGCTTAAAAGTGTGTTCCTTTTGCATTGTTTGTGGCAATACCAACAAACATTTATGAAAAGGAAGCTTTAAAAGGGAAATTAGCATGAAATATCCCCATTGTTTAGTTAGTTTCGCTTTCTGCCCTAAAGTATGTGAAATTTACGATAAATTTCATTTTTTATGGAAAGTTATGGCAGTGCCCTCGTTCTCACCGTCTCATACTAAATCCATCAATATGAAAAGTCATATCAGCTTTATAGACTTATAGTAGTAAATTCATACTGGATAATCAGATATACTTGGAGTCTATTTGGATAGCCATTATGTATTATAATACAATTTATGTATTATAAGTCATAATTAATGGCTATCCCAATACATCGAAGAGATCCAGCCATCCAGGCAATGTGTAGCTCTAAAGTTAGGATATTTCATGAATTTCACATAGTTTAGGGCAGGTAACGAAAATGCTTCAAAGATTGGGATATTTCATGCTATTGGTGCAATTTATAAAGGAAATAAATAAATAAATAAATATTCTAGCAAGTTGATCTCTAATAATACATAATTTTATGTCTCTTGATAAAAAAGCAAAACAGAAATGGGTTTTAACTTACCCTTCATAGTTCATACTTCATACCGTGGTTGTCTTTATCATTTGCTACAGTACAAGATTAAGTAAGCAAAAACGTCTTCTCTGAAAACCAAAATAAAATAAAATAAAATAAAAATATTTTTATTTTTTGTTTTTATATTATGAATGAATTTGTGGTAGTTGTCCTTGTTGTCATGTTTCCACCTAGCTACCAAAATGCGCACCAGGTCAGTAATCCTTCCTTATCCTGCGCCACTCCGGCGCAACTTAGCAGCTTCCGCCTCCTTTGAGTTTCCGTTACAAACTCTACTTGTCAAAAACCAGTCCTTTTTTCTCTTTCACTCTTTTATTTTTGTCTTCAAGGAGGGCTAAAAAGCCCTATGGTAAGAATTTTTTTTATTAAATTAATGTATAATTTTAGTAGAGCACACAAAATAAAGAGAAGTTAATTCAAGGGAGCTACTTGGGATCCTGCGACCTTGACTTCGCATCCAGATTTTCAGGCTTTTGTTCATAGAGATGTTATTGAGTGGTGATCTGAAACGATCTAACACCACTCAAAATCTTACCTTTATTTTAAAAAGAGAGAGAAAGAGTTAGTGACTATGGTAAGAGAATTTATAGCAGATATTTCTGACTTAATTATCCCATCGAATTAACAATAATTAATTTTTTTCTTTCTAATTTGCTCAATGTCAACACTTAATGTGCCATCCAAAAGAAAACTATTTTATGTTAAAGAAATTTTTATGTGCGGTCCTTTTCTCTATAAATCGCAGATGAATAAAATTTATAGTTTCTCGTCCATAGAGACGTTATTGAGTGGTGGTCTAACAATACCGCTCAAAATCTTACCCTTTTTTTTTAAAAAAAAAGACAGAGAGAGTTAGCTTTTTTAATTATTATAGAAGGCAATGAATTGGGGAAGTTTAATAACGATTAATCCACCGACCGATGGCGTCCAGCGAACTTGATCAATGACTTTGGTTGAAACACAATCAACAACAGACAGAGAGAGTTAGTGACCAATTGGCTGGTAAGAGAATTTATAGCAGATATTTCTAACTTAATCATCCATCGAATTAACAATAATTATTTTTTTTCTTTCTAATTAGCTCAATTTCAACTCTCTTAATGTGTCATCCAAAAAATACTTTTTTTATGTGTAATAAATTTTTATGTGTGGTCCTTTGCTCTATAAATTGCAGATGCATAAAATTTTCAACCTCTTTTATTTTTCTCGATCGATCGATCTACTTGTTTTGCAAAATATATACCCTAATCCAAAAAATTAAATAAGATTAATTCACCAATCAATAAATATGAGAAAAGGGGGAAATATGTATATAAAGTAAAAGATAATATTAAAAATGAATTATGGTGCTCAGTTCAACTTTGGGACAGAAGCTTCTATATATATAAGTTGTACTTGGAAGATAAATTGATATTTCTTTTCTTTCTTTGAATGGAAATAAAGGTTTTTGTAGAGAAAGAGAAAGGTATATAAAGGTCTCACATATGAGATGGAATCATGGAAGAAGAAAAAACATTGCAGATCAAAGCACAAAAAAGAAAGGTTCACAAATCACAACTTCACCTTACAAGCTATACAAGTGTCACTGAACAGAGAAATTTTGTTTATTTAATTTCTGCCATATTTTTTATTTGCAGAAGTTTGCACGGTAATAAGTTTATATATTACAACTTCATTACCAACGTACTCTTAAGTTTATATATTACAACTTCATTACCAACTCCTTAAATATAAATACACTAGTTTTACTGCATCCATACGCGATTTATTAATAAATTATATTTTATTATATATTAAATTTATTTTTAATTAATAACTAATAAGTATAACATTATGGGAAAAAAGTTATAAAATATTAATATTTTATATAGTTTTTATTATCCTTAAAAAATGCGTTGAATAATAAACATATAATAGTTTATTCGGAAATTTTTTAGTAGGAAAAACAATTATATACAGAGCAATTTATATCAATATATTAAAAATAGTATGTAAAATTAATTGGTTAGGTTAAAAAGTAAATTTGGTTAATCTAACCTTCCTTAAATATAAATACGTATTGTATTATAAATAAATAAAATCTAATATATTTTTGGGTAATAAGTTAAGTATCTACCTCTAGGTAATGGAAAATTTGCTAAACTAACCCATATATCCGGATTGTTTGTAAGGTTAACCTAATCCGAATTTTTTTTTTGCAGAAAACCGGATAGAGAGTTGCAAGTTGAAGCTGGTAGCAGGTGGAGAGAGAGAGAGAGAGAGAGGAAGAAGAAGAAGAAAAGAAAAGAAAAGACAGAGAGAGGGATGAGGGAAAAGCAACAGTACATGCAACTGCAGAGGAGAGAGAAACAGTGAGAGAGAGAAGTGACAAAACAATAGTCAAGTCGCAAAAGAAAGAGAGAGAAGAATTTCAGATAGTGGGTTAGTTACTACGTACAATTCCCTCTTTTTTAATTAAACATATTTTTCGTTAGTTTCAAAATTAAGTATATTTAGAACATGAATTTTAAAAATCATATTAACAATTATGCGTTTCTAAATCTAACCTACCATAAGGGGTATAAGTTAATAATTTCAATTGAGAAAGATTCTTGCATAAAAAACCCATAGAAAATCAATTTTTAAACAGATTAAAATAATTAAAATTTGGGTATTTTTTTTCCATTTAAACCGCTTAACCTATATTTCAAATGCATGAACATGGAAGAGCAGTAGCAACACAAAAGACCAAATAGGGTTCCATCCTAGATATCATATGTGTGTTGTGAGAGAGATTAGCAGACGGATAAGGGTAAGTGATTGGATTATTTTTGGATATCCCCAATTATAATACCTAAGGGTATTTATACTTTAAACCCCTAATACTAAGGACACTACATAAGAGCAACTCACATATGCTTATATACAAGGCTTAATTTCTCGTGTTTTTCGAAGTGGAACAAACATCATTCACATCACAACATATCTAAAGCTAAATAATCTCATAGATACCTTAGTTAAATAAAAAATTTATATTTGAACATATATAATAGCTAAAACAGATTGTTTTTTTAAGTAAACATAGATTAAATCTGAAGTAAACGTTGTTGGTTTTTTGCAAGCCAAAAAGAAGAGGGGCAGGCCGGTAATAATGGAAATCTTTGGGGGTGATTTGTGAACTTGTTTGAAAAGTTGGCTCCTAAAAGAGTACTATTTTTATTGAGACAAACAATATATTTGAGTGTTTTGGTAGTATACGTGTTACGCATACGGCATATCCTAAAAATTGATTAAATCTGATTAATTAATACTACTCCGTATTGGTTTTCCTAATCTATATATCCTTTATAGTATAAATTAAGAATAAGAAATGGGTGAGAATATGATATGAGATAGTATCTCACGTGAAAACGTGAAAAATATGAGTGAATTCAAGTCTGTTAAATAAGTGGGTTCTCCTTACATCAATTGATTTTAGGATGGAACACACTCGATTTGTGTATTGTACTCGACTTGGTTGACGTGTGACCTTCACGTCGTATGACCCACCATAATTTAACAGAAATCAAAGTCATTAAATTTTTCAAAAGTTTCAATATGTTATAAACCATACAAAAAATATTTTAAAAGAAAAGTAATATGAATAAAATTTGAAAAAATTTCTCCATCTTGATCTCTTAACATATAACTCTATAGCACAAGTTAGAAATTTGAATTAATATATATATATATATATATATATATATATATAGAGAGAGAGAGAGAGAGTATAGATCATATGTACTCAGCCCTTAACGTGTATCATGTGAACAAATCTCGGTCGCTGATTGAGTGAAAATGAAAGGCTGAGATTTTTTGAGTATTTAGATTAATTGTTAATTAAAAGGTAAAAAACACAATCCCACCCATGTATAAAGCGCGTGTTTCACCCTACCCAAACCCTATCGATCCCCTACCCAATTAGTTTTTTCAACCCAGGAGATGAGAGAGCGATCGGAAGTCCGGCGCTCGGGAGTGCCAGGAAGAAGATGACGACAACGACCAGGGCAGGAGGCACCCTCGCTCCGCCGTCCTCGCCCTCGTCATCCCACACACGCCGAGATCTCGCCCTCGCGCCGCCTCCTCCTCGTGGATGCATCTCCTTCACTGAGATCGGAGAGACCCCCTATGTAGTTGTTCTTCAATGGCACATGTGAATGTGCTCAACGACGGTTCATGGGTAATCTAAGTGATTGTTCTTAAGATCGAGTTTTTTTTTTTTTTTTCAATTTATAGATATTTTTGCAGAACGGTTCCGAAGTCAGCGATTGCGAAGGTGGCTAGTGTTCTAAGCCTGGATTTGAAGGAGGAGAGGGCGGCGACGATACGAAGGCGGCGAGCATCGATTGGGAAGGCGGCGAGCATCGATTGCGAAGGCAGCGAGGATGCATCAATTGATTGACGAGGATCAATTGATTGATGGAGTTTATGGAGTTTCTTTAGCGGGTTAATTATTGAAATTGTGAAATCGTTGATTTGCAGAGAAATAGGGGAAGAGGATGTGTATTTGAAGGTGATTTGCTGCGGGATTTGCGAAGGTGGTTGAAGGTGATTTGCCGCAGGGAAATTGCGAAGGTGGCTGGCGATTGCGATTTGCGAAGGTGGCCGGTGATTGCGAAAGGAGGCGAGGGCGGCGATAATAGGTTGAAGAATTTCAATTTCATTGTTCATTATTCAATCTTAGAGGTATTCGTGAGAAAAGCTGAATTATTTAAGTGTATGAACCGAATTATTCACGTGTATGAACCGATTTTGTGTCTAAGGAGATGAGTTTTTTTTAAAGGTTGGCGGTTATATGAATGAAAAATGCATCCATATTATCGAATAATCATGTGATACCATCTAATAATCCAGTGATACCATCGAATAATATTTAGTTATTTGTTAAAATGAGATAAGTAATCGAATAATATTGTAACACTGTCGATTAATTAAGCTATACCATCGAATAATCAAGCGATACCATCAAATAATCAAACGATATCATCGAATAATTATTAGTTAAAAGTTCATGACGTTTTCAAGGTGGTAGCCTATTAGAATAATCCATCAATACTATTGCATAATCCGTCGATGCGATCGAATAATCCAGATATACCATCGAATAATTTCAAGAGAGTGCATCACACACGCCCTCAATTCAGCAAGTGGGCATGAAAAAACATGAGTCCCACTGATTTTTAATTAAAAAAAAAGGCTAAAATTGCCTTTTAATCCCAGCCATCTATTTCATCCAATCAACGGCCCAGATGTGTTCACATGTTACACAATAAGCCTTGATTACATTTGAACCATCCCCTATTGTGTAACATGTGAACAAGGCTTAAAATGTATCATGAGAACAAATCTCATCCATTGATTTAGGGAAATTGGATGGCTGAGATTATTCCATAATATTAATTAATTAAAAATTAAAATGGAAAAAATAAATCAAGGCTCCTCTTCCAGGCGCTTGAAACCACCACTCCCAACCCTAACTCACAAGCGTGCCATCTGATTTAAAGCAAAGAGAGAGAGAGAATGAGCGGAGCGGCGATGCAGGCGAAAGTGAAAGCTTTTCCGACTAGGATGGAGTGCAGCCATCTTCTCCAGCGAGCACTCGGGACTCCGATCCGACGATCGCCATCTCCTTCGATCTTCAGTCGCCATCGCTCTTCTCCGGTAAGCCTTTCGCTCTTTCTCTCTTCCAAGCCATCTCCCAATTCATCGCCATCGCCCAATCGCCACACATCCTCTCTCTTTCTCTCTTCCATTGAAGGTGCGATGAAGAACACGACGATTGCGAAGGCGGAGAGTTGTCACCTCTAAACGATTGGAAGGCAGGGCCGGTGAAGGCAGCGCTTCCGCCTTTCTCAAACGGCGCCGGTTAGTGGCTTCTCGTCAGATCTGGGCGCCGGCGAGGAAGCCATGGGCAAGATGGCTGAGCACCGGCGATGGCATCGACTTCGTCTTTCCGGCAGGAGGATCCGACGATGGCGGCGCCTTTCTTCCCCTATTCTCAGATCTGGGCGGCGCCTTTCAAAGGCAGAGATTTGAATAGTAGGTTGGAGAAATTTCCGAAGGCGGCGGCGATTTGAAGCCAAGGAGATGGCTATGGTGGCTGGCGAAGGCGGAGGAGGATGCGACGAAGGTGGATCCGGGAGGTGCGGCTCAGCGACCATCACTGAATCAAATACCTACTACTTGTTCATCCAAGTCTCTCTCCCAAAAACGTAACGCCTATTTTCTATTCATTGTTCTTAAATTGATTTTGGATTATTCAAATGGAGTTTTGCTTGGCCTGATTTGATCGAATTTGTGTCCTTTATGCATCGATTATTTTGATTGTGGTGGTGGTGAATATAAAGATTTCAATGATACTGTAATTTAGATTTATTCGTTTGTATGTATAACTTTATTCATATGTATATAGGATAATTTGGTGGAATTTGTTTATGGGTGAATTTAAATATGTCAATGATCAAGTGATACTATCGAATAATCAAGTGATACTATCGAATAATAAAGCGATATCATCGAATAATCCATCGATACCATCAAATAACTGACCGATACCATTGAATAATCAACCGATAATCACTCATATATGACTGAATAATCATCTATATATCACCGAATAATCATTCATAGACGACCGAATAATCAATCATTTATAAAGATTAACAAAAAAAAATCATATACCATCGCATAATCTGTCGATACCATTGCATAATCAGACGATACGATTGAATAATCTAGATATACTGTCGAATAATTTGAAGAGAGTGCACCACACACGCCCCCATTCAGCAAGTGGGCAAAAAAACGATGTGGGTCCCACTGTTTTTTAATTTAAAAAAAGCCAAAATTGCCTATTAATCTCAGCCTTCCATTTCATTCAATCAACGGTCCAGATGTGTTCTCCTGTTACACAATAAGGGATGAGTACCCATGAACCACCCTCTCTCTCTCTCTCTCTCTCTCTCTCTCTCTCTCTCTCTCTATATATATATATATATATATATATATATATATATATTTAAAAAAAGCCAAAATTGCCTATTAATCTCAGCCTTCCATTTCATTCAATCAACGGTCCAGATGTGTTCTCATGTTACACAATAAGGGATGAGTACCCATGAACCACTCTCTCTCTCTCTCTCTCTCTCTCTCTCTCTATATATATATATATATATATATATATATATATATATATATATATATATATATATATATATATATATATATATATATATATATGTATATATTTATATCTATGTAATGTAAATCTTAAAGTTAATAGGTAGCATAGAATCTTTTGATTCTTGTTATAAACAAAAAAGAATCTTTTGACTCGTTTTGCCAATATTTCCCACTTTCCTTTTTTGTATACCCGTATATAATTTTATTATCGAGGTTGAAATTTTCTCATCGAGAAAATTTCTATATACTCGACACATCCTAACACTTTGTTGGGTATTTCATAATATATATGTATTAGAGGGGTCCAAATCCTGGCTCCGGATTTGTCAATTACCTGTCTCTCCTCACATCTTTGCTATTTTTTTTTTCTTTTAATATTTAATTTAATTTATAATCTAATTTATTTTTATTTTTAATTGAGGTTTGTGAGGGGGGACGGGGAGAGGGATAAGGAGGGGGGACAGAGGATTTAGCTCCGTATTATAGAGCATGTTTGGTTTGAATTCATTATATAATTATTAAACTATTTGATGAGAATATTGATCATGAAGTGATTGTTATCATGTTATGCTATTTTGGATTATTGTCAAATATCCTCTTGATCTAGTCGATCGGAGAAAAAGTGTGTACATGTTGACCTTACCGCTTACCCACGTACACGATTGACGATCCTGTTCTGAACGTAAAAGATTAATTAGGTCACGACGTCACGTGCTTGGGATTTATCACTGAAAGTGGGTTTCTCATCATAAAAAAATGTTAGTTTCTAAAATAGAGTGTAGCTATAATTATATTTATAACGGTTTTTCTATCTTATGTTCTAAGGGCATAAGATAAGAAATCAAAAAGGGAAAGATTCCCTACAAAAAAACATGGTGGACCCTAAGAATCTAAAAAGGGAAAGATTTCCTAAAAAAAATATGGTGGACCCTAAGAATCTAATTAAAAAAAAGCTAAATTAATTTAAATTTTTAAAAAAATTCTAATTTGGGATTATTATCAAGGGTATAGGATAGAAAAATCGTAATTATAACTAGCTTAAACTTTTGTAAGTGCGAACCTTGAATAGGTAAATAAAGAGCGGTCATTTCGGAGTTCAAACCGGGGACCTATGGGTACTACCCATAAGTTTGTAAGTGCGAACCTCCCTAACTTTCAAAGCAACTTTAATAATGAAAAAAGTTTCTACAATATTGAACTTGTTCGATATGGATTGTACTATGGATACCTTAAGAAATTAACTCACAAACTCATGTGAGTTAAAAAAAAAACACTATCCGATCCACTTAAATTTAACATTTTAAGTTCGATCTTAAAAAAATGAAAACTAATACTTCATCTGTTAATTAAAACTTGTCATTTACGATTCATGTACGTTTTTTTAGAATGATAAAAACTATATAAAATATTAATATTTTTTATATTTGTTTTTATAAATTCATACTTAATTGTAATAAGTATGAGATTATTAAAAAAAATTATTAAAAAAGTTAATATTTTATATAATTTTTAACACCTCAAAAAGCGTGCGTGAATAGTAAAACGTCAAGTTTTAATTAATGGAGGGAGTAAAATTTATAGTTTTAGTGATTTATATATAACTCTCCTTTTACACTAGTTTTTTAAGAAGGTGGATGAAATACCGACACGTGCGTTTTTTTTTCTTGAATTGGCAAATAAAGAACGATCATTTCAGAGTTCGAACCGAGGACTTAAAAAAATCAGATCCAAGCATATAACTAATATAAAGTATAATCGATTTCCATTTAAAAAATAAAAAAAGGGATAAAACTACATACATGATACATCCACTTGAATTTGACAATGTATTGATTTGGAGTGATACTAAAGATATAATGACAATATGTTTGAATAGTTAATTTGGCCAAAAAGAAAAGACACGTATTTATATAAAACCTAACAACTTTACTGAGTCATATCTTTTTGTTATTTTATTGAAATGAGAGTATTAACACGTTATAAAAGCTACAATCGTGCAGTAAATTACATGCAGCGGCACGTAATACACATCTTTTTGCATAAACTAAACATAATTAAATATAAATTAAACTATTTTATATTTATATATAAATTAACAAACATAAATGTGAAGTGGCAACCTTTGAAGATATGGAGTATGGCCCTTGGAATTATATAGAGACGTTAAACTGCCCTTAATTGGTTCTGTTGGGTTATGAACTCTCACATGTGGTATACACTTTCTTTACTGTTTCAAAGATTCTCACACTATCATTTGTTTATTTATTTATTGATTATTAATTATTTCCTTTGCAGGCATATTTTTTGGGGATATATATTTGGCACAAAATTACCATGTTTTTTTAAAAATAATTTTTACCCATCTTTTTTTGTCTATATTTTTATTTTACTACAAGTTGCAACCTTTTTTTTCTTAAAATATTAAAAAAATGAATGAAATGTTTAATATATCGAATAAGAAAAAGAATTAAGTATATATTAATCAGATGTATTTTGGACATTTTATGCTTTTTATTTACATTAAAAAAAAAAGATAAAATATATGTGGATCAGTATAAATCAAACATGAATCCATTGAGGTGGATTAAATACAATTTTTAAATTGAACTTTCTAACTCATATCCTTATAAGTTATAACATAGGCTAAGAATCCTAATTAGAAAAGATTCTATATAAAAATAGCTAAATAATTAAAATTTTAAAAATATTTTCTAATTAGGGTTATTAACCTATAGTCTATACTATACTCTTTAGGGAGATTATAAAAATTCATTTTAAATTAAGGGAGATTTTACACAATTTAATTACTTTCCTTAAGAAGAGAAATTGGAGGGGGAGAAAAGGTGTACCTAATAAATCATTAACACCACTTTGACCGAAAAAAAACATAAATTTACACCACTGGATTCATAGTGGCCGTTTATTGCTTTCCATGTGGATAAAAGAAATCTAATTTTTTGGGGGTGAGAATAAAAGAAAGCTAATTAAACTATAATCCAATGTACAATCCTCATTATAACTATTTTGAATATAATTGTTAAATGAGTAACACAATAGCAACAAGTTTTTTTTTTTTCGGTAAATAGCAACAAGTTATTTATACAATGGGTTATTGTTGGTTTAATATTAATTTAATATTTTTCTAAAATTTGAGTAACAACATAATTCAAATAAATGTTAGTTTAGGCCTATGAACTTCTCTTAAAATAAACCTCATTTTAGGCTGTGTTAACCCTTTAGTTTACATCTATCCTTGATTATTTGTGTATTTTCCTCATTTTATAAAGTACACTATTTTTTTACAATGCCATACAAATATTTGTCTGTTAGAATTATTTTTCCCCTTAATTTCATCGACTTTATTTATCAACTACATTTCATCAACTTTACTATGGTAAAAAATAGTTGTTGTTTATGGTGTTGCTGAAAATAGGTTATTCGATCTTTATAATTGCGATTTTAAACAATGAAGTTGTAAGAATGATAATGTTCTACAAAAATGGATAGTTAAAGGGATTTTTTTTTTTTTTACAATAAAGCTAATATTGAGTAGGTTTTTAAAAAAAATTACCTACTGATTAGAGGCTAAATAAACAAGTGTTGGGACAATTGTGAATCCCACATCGGAAGTGGGAGAAATCTGAACCCAACATATAAGTGGATGGGCTACTCCACCTAATGCCAATTGGTTTTGGGATGGTGCCCCGGTCCGACTTATATGTTGGGCTTTCTGGTCGGGCCCAACAAGACTTCCCCTAACAACAAGAAAGCCCAAGTAATAACTCTCTAATTTAAATTAGATAACACCTGGTTGTAAATATTTGATTACTACAAATAGTAAAGACAACAACAAAATCCTTAGTACATAACTGTTTTTTTTAATGCTCAACAATGTGAACAAATGTGCAAAAGAACTGTTCCTATCCAATAAGGCCATATATAATCTAGCTAATAGTTGATGGGAACTATAAAATAAATTATAAAAAATTAAAAGCTGCTTTTCAATTAATAATAAGTTACACCAACTAGGGGATAAAAAAGGCTATAATAATCCAACTCGAAATTCACAATATAATGTCCACAAATGCTTTCAACCAATAACATATACATAGTTGGACCCTACATCAATGGTATTGGTTTTAGTGTTTCAATTATTCAACTGAAATTCTATTTTGTGGTTGTACAATTTGCCTCCATCACATAAAATCAACCTAATTATGTTTTTTCTTTTATTTCTAATAGTAATTATTAAAAAAAAATACTAGTTTTCTATTTTAGCAACAAAGAAACATAGTATTTGAATTTGTCTACTAATGGAATAAAAAAAGGAACTACCTACAAGAGCATCAAAATTAGACGTAATATAAAAACAGATTTGTGCGAGGCAAGGTTCTCCGTTCTCCAACATATTTGGAGAGCAATAAAGAGGAAGTGTTTTTTTTGGAAAAGGCTACAAATACACTTGGTGTATGTATACACCATTTTTTTTTTCTTAAAAATTTATTTTTTTAGGGTTCACCATTTAAAATTTAGGGTATCATTAGTGGTTATTGAATTTTTTAGGGTTTATTCTTTATAATATGAGTATAATAGAGTTTTAAAAAAAAAAATTCAGGATTAATTTTTACAATTTTAAAAGTAGTGGATAAATTTTACAAATTTTTACACATGAAAAAAGATACACTATATTGGTGTATGTGTATCATCCTCCTTTTTTTTTTTTTTTTGCCCCTTTTTAAAAATACAATTATTTGGAGCTTGTTTTAATGGACCTGTTGTTTCTGATGGGCTGTTAGAAAGTAGATGGGCCCTGACAGGCCCATGAAGAAGCCCAAAATAGGGGAAAAGCATATGGCCCATGAAGTGATGTTGGAGAATTAAAAAATTGGAAGGAGCTTATTCGGGCTGATAAGATGGATAACGCAGTAACGCTCCATCCAGGCACCCCTATTGACATTTGACACTGCCCTGAATCGTGGGGATGATTTTGGGTTTGATTTACAAACTTACTGGAGAACACGATCTGTTCTATAGGCTCATACCTCTGTGTCATCGAGTTCTTGGTTATAAGATGATGACATGGAATAATGAGTGCGAGAGTGGAGACTTGAGGACGAGGTTCTATACACAAATGGTTAATCAAAGGTGAAGTTACTGCAAGATTAATCAGTTTCCACCCTAATTTACCAATTCACTATCTAGGATTCTAGATGGAGGTCTCCCCGAATTCGGAACTAGACAGACCCTATCTCACAGCCATAAAGGAGTACCCTTCGAACTCGGGGTCATTGAGGGACAAACCGAAAAGGCGATGTCTTTAGACATGGTAGCAAAAGTGTCAGTGAAAACAAACAAGCTTCCTTCCAACAGCTGGAATCAGACTTGAGCAAGCAAGTGAAGGAAGCTCTTTACCTTTGTCTCACTGCTCCTGGATACTGATTCACTCTCTCCTGCACGTATTCTTGATCTTTTATCCCTTGGGGATCATTTAAAATGTCTGTCAATGTCATGCTTCAGAGCATCACCACTCTCAGACAAATAAGGCGAGAGCGATGGTTAGCTGCGTTCGCCTGTTGCTCCTGCTTATCACCATTTCATCAGGTAACAATGTTTTGCGTCTTCTGCGTCGCAATTTGCGCAGCCTGAAATAATTCATGTCATGCATATTCTTCTATCTACTTGATTCAATTAGCGCTAAGAATGGCATGATTGTCAATTACAGGTTTCAATTCATCAGAATGTACCAATTTCACCATTGTAAACAAATGCCAGGAGACGGTATGGCCGGGAATAACACCAAGCGAAAACTTTACCAACGGTAACCTTGTTTTACAACCAGGTGAGTCATCTGTTGTCACGCCTCCAGCCGGGTGGCATGGCAGAATTTGGGGAAGAACTGGGTGTAGCTTTGATAGTAAGGGTAATGACAGTACATGTCAGACAGGTGATTGTGGATCCCTCAAATGCTCGGGCCCAGGGAAATCACCGGCAACTATTGCAGAGTTCACCTTGGGCGACCCAGACTACTATGATGTTAGCCTTGTTGGTGGTTTCAACTTGCCGATGGTGGTTACACCTCTTCGTGGTAAAGGGAATTGTAAAACTGCCGGTTGTGATGGAGACTTACGGAAGAGCTGCCCAGCGAATCTCACTGTCAAAGACAGTGGTGGTAAGACCATAGCATGCCAAAGTGCGTGTGATGCGTTCAACATGGATGAGTACTGCTGCAGGGGGATGTATGGAAACCCAGTGTCCTGCCAAGCCACAAACTATTCAACTGCTTTCAAACAGGTGTGCCCGGTTGCTTATAGCTACGCGTACGACGATCCCACTAGCATAATCACTTGTTCAGCCTCAGACTATGTAGTTGCCTTCTGTGCTTCAAGGTACGTCATCAATTACAATCAAAGCAACATCATAATTAGAGACAAATTGACCAGACTGAAACTAAGTTCTGAAGTTTAGGATGATTGAAAGAATACAAAACATGAAAACATGAAAACAAGCAAACAACCCAGCCCTATCATGAACCCAAAAAACATCCACAAAAGAAACCAACGAAAACCGAGGATAAAGGTATGGAAATATAAATCAAGCTATTTTGTCACCCCTAGAGTTCTAACTAGAGATATATTAATGCATAGACATGTCATCAGTAGTAATAACTCCAACATCTTATTCATAATACAGGAACCAAACAGTGTGCACGTATCACAACGACAAGTTGGTTTGTAATGAGTCAAGGGGCGCGAAGACACTTCCTTATCTTTGGTGGATTCTGATGCTCGCTTTATCATCAATGGTAGATTGAGATATGTGCAGATAGTTGGGAGTTGTTATCTTTTTATGCAACTGAGTCGGGAGTTGTTGTCAAGTATTTGTTCTTTCACCTTTGTACTTTAAAAAAAAAGGACAACGGGTAAAGAGAACATGACCCTATTCCGTTGTTTTAAACAATTCATCAAACAAAACCATTTATTGACCAAAAATCAATCACACTATTATGGAAAAGTGGAATATTTGTGGGAAAAGAAATGAGAGACGTTTGTACAGGATTTCATTACCCACTTTTACTGCACTTCAAACACCCAATTTTTTTCTTAATAAGATTTTAAATAATGGGCATATTGAATTAAAAAAGCAAACAAAACTATAAAGAAATGGCCAGCATTACCTAGAACAAAAGTAGAAAAAAACTATGTAATCTAATCTCAACAAAGATGCTAAAAAATAGATGGGAATTTCATAAAGTATTTCTGAAGAGAAGCCAGTTTTTTGTGCAATCAAAGGGAGCCACGTCTAAAACATTTACCTACCTGCCTTATAAAAACATGATCTACTTAACAATCTATAAATTGGATCAGGATTACATGCCAGGTCCATTGCTGTTCAACTTTGTCAACATACGAGGTACATTAAGCAATAAACTAAATATCAGAATGTGAGCATTTTCATTTTACCTGTTAAGAGTTGCATACATGGAGTATCAGCTAAATTTATGCTTGCTTTGAGTTCTTTCCAATGCCTTATTTTTGTCTGTTTCCTTCTTTGAATCTGTAGAACTGGTTTCATCACTTTCAAAAGGCAATATGATCAAGGGTGCAGCATGGACAGCATCCCACCGTTCTTTAAGAAATTTCATGAATCTGGCTGCCATTTCCCTCCTAAATTCCAACTCCCGGGTGAATAGATCAAACAGAATAAAAGCGAGAACATACTTGAGAGGGATAGTGAGGAGAATAATTCCAGCAGAAAGAAGGACCAGAGCAACTTCAGTTGTTATCTGTGAACCAGGAAAAGCAGTCTTTAATGTTTCTAGTTTTGCAATAAAATTGCAAAAAAACATAATACTATTGGGAAGAGGGCTTATGGGGAAGGGACAAATTGAGAAAAATATGCTACTTGGGGTGGGGGGGGGGGGGGGGGGGGGGGGTGTTGTTAAGAAGCTACGGATAAGAGGATCTTTAAAAGCTTGTAAATAGAAATGAAAGCTCTATCCGAAGAGAGTGGGAATAGGGAAGAGGTCAAGCATACCTGAGGCTGGCCTGAAAGAATGATAGTGCGTATTTTTAGAAGAGAGACATTCAAATTCTGAAGAAAATTCTCAGTGTCGCGCATGGCCTTTTTGATGGCTATAATCTGCTGAATAGTATTAGATGTTGGTTGATCATGTAATGTAACTGTTTCAAGGGATCTTCTCAGGAGTCCTCGCTCCTTCAATACTTTCAACGACAACATGAAGACAGCTACTAGAATAAATGTTGTAGGAAGCACAAACGGCAGCAAATTTCTGAAAAAGCATCAACCAAAGGAAGATTTCAGCATATAGAGAAATAGAATGCAAATTATCATAGTAACAATGATTATGCATACCTGAGTATAATTGTGTATGCAAGACCAAGAAATGAAAGAGTAAGAACTGGCTTCTCCCAACGTCTAAGATTGTCAAAGTTCTGAGAAGCTATGGTTATGGGGAGTAAAAGTTCCTGAAAGCATAGTAAAATTTGGAGGTTTATCAAAAGAGAGGTCATTGGATATGCTTGAAACTATCGGAGCGACACCATATAAACTTCTATTTTATGGTTCATAGATCAAACATTCGCCAGCATACTAGACCAAAAGAAGTGACACTAACCTTAAACAAGTCAATGTTGCTTGGTATGCCTTCCAATTTAGCAGAATCAATTGTGGCCTGTGTTACCTCCACCACCTGGCATCTATATCGGCAAATCCTTGCTGCCTTTTCTATTAAAGAAGAATCAGCTACTACAAGATGTTTGCTTAATACAACTCCTCTTGTGGAAATATTCCTCCAAAAGGAAAGTGAATCACGAGAAGCCCAAGATGGAGATCGCATCCACTGCTTCAAGTACACGCTTCCCTCCAAGTCATACACATGTGCAAATGATTCCTGAGAACCTACCTCTTGATAACCATGTCTGGTAGCCTTGACCGCATTCATGGATTTCGAAACCAATGGTCCACCCCAGCAGCTAAGTGCAAGGGTTTGGTACACAACGTTTCCATACGGAGAATTTTGCAGATATGAAAATTGAACAAGATTACAGGGATCATCCAACAGCTTCCCCACAAACTGGAGAGACTGTAATCTAACAATACTGCTAACAGCATTGGTGATTGCTCTGGCATTCCCCTTCTGAGCGCCATATACGTGAGAGACTAAAGGGTCACCTTCTTCCGGTCCATACTCATGAATGAACTTGTGAAGAGAAATAACTTCACTGATGTACGCATGCCATATATCTCGTCTCATTTCACCTCCAACATCAATGAATTCCAGCACCCAAATTTTGGATCTAGCAGATTCATGAAGAGCCGCTACTGAGATTATAAGATTTCAGTGATACAAGAATAATATGGTAGTTGAGTCTCTATATGACAACAAAGGTATAACCTTAGTCAAAAGCACTATGCTCAAACAGCTCACAGTTTACAGCATATTTAGAATCAAAGCCTAAACTAGACAGTTTATCCAAGAGAAAAGCAAAATTAGAGGTGCCTGTGATAGATCAGAATTAAAAACAGACAGCGAGGCAGATTATCAAAAGTGCTCCAGAAGGCTAGTAAGAGGTAAACTAGTAAAGTAGGCTAAGATTACAAAAGAAGAGGCTGGGAACTATAAACTGCTAGGATTCTCCAAAATGCGCTTTCAGCTCTTTTCTGTCAGCATGCACATGACAGAAAAGAGCTGAAAGAGAAAAATGTGTATCACTAACCAGATGATATGCAATATTTAAAAATCTAATGCAGTAGCACAGTAAACAAGGGAACACAAAAGGCTCAGAAGTAACACAGAAAAAAATCGATTCATCAATTAGCTTCCTTTTCTAATGAAGCAAGCTTCTGGACACTTTAGTACAGACCAAGATAATGGTCTATCCCGGTAGCCCATGAAATACAGTACAAAAGCAAGTTGGAGAAGCTTACTCACTCTGCACCAGAAGAAACAGAGACAGCTGAGTCCAAAACCACAGATTCCCATGGTCCAGTTCTTCTCTTCTCTAACTTTGAACCATGTCCGGCAATATCCAATCGTCGGCAGCTTTTCTTCCCAAACAAATTGACTGACTGAAAAAGTGCAAGCAGCATAGTTCAGTTATTTAAATTATATGCCTAAACAAGTATTTACACGGGGGTGGAAGAAATGGAGTTCCCCCGTGATTCTGTTAGAGGAAAAAACACACCAGAAAATGCTATTATGGCTACTGTTTGTGCATTTTCATGAGCTGTGTGGTAAGATTTTCATTGAGAGGATTACAGTAGTCTAGATCCCATCCAAGAAGACTGCATGAGGCTTCTTTGGCACATTCAATTGTTGATATTATGACACATTCAACTGAAGATGTCTTGTTCATATTTTTGTATTTCTTTAGATGTTTTCAGAGTGTTTAAAGACAAGAGCATGGTAAAACAGATCTATTTCTTTTGTATTGGTTGGCCAGCAAGACTAAATAATAAAAATGGTTCATAGTCTTTAATAAGGTTTTTTTTTGATAAGTTAGTCTTTAATAAGGTTAAATTTATAGAATCGTTAGGATAAAAAAAAATATACTCTCAAGAATACCACTCCCCCAATTGCTCAGCATTGACAGACCCATATTTAGCAATTAACATATTGAGTAGTACAATAATAACTCGTCGATTGCTTTCCAATTCCTTAAAGATGAGTTTAATACATTTTTCTATAGACTACATCAAGATTTTATTAATGATTGATGTGAATTTTGTACAGTTCTAAGGATTGTAAGACAGATGTCACACATCATATATTCATACAGAGTAAAAGACAATAAAAAAAGAAAGGGGAAATAAGCAACCTATAGAATAAAAGGAAATATTTTCTTCAATTATCTCTGTCATTTTATTAGGGCAGAAGTTCTGTAGGGCCAATAAGAAGCCTTTTGAGCACCTGAGTCATATGACATCTACTAAGATTTCACGTTACCTCAAAATAGAGTGCTCTGTCTGTCAATGTCAGTGTTCCAGGCCATGCCATCTTATCATCCCACAATAAAACAAGCTCCAACCTATGAGAGCTAGTGCATAATACTCTCTCTGAGTGAAAAGGTGGATTTTCTGGAATCTTGAAGGATTTAAGATGCTCCTGAACTCTGCATTGCATACAGAGACATAATATCAGCAAGAAAAGCCAATATTATTGAATGATGCATTTGGTGAACAATTTTTTTATTAAAGTTAAAATGAACATAGAAAATAAACTAAATGAGAGAAGATGCTTACTGCAGTATTTCCTGAATATATGATGACCAGGTGCTGAAGGAAATGCCTCTTCCATCTCTAGTGAGAGCCTTGAACAGGTTGTGTACAGTTGACCGATCAGCCACACCAGAAACAGCGGGTGCAATACGAATGAAAGCCTCCTTTCCCACAATCTTTGACTTCTTCAACAAACCAAAAAAAAATACATATATAATATGACACATGATGCAATAAATCCTTAGAGACAATCAACTGTGAATACAAAATGCATGAAGTATAGTAATACTAACCCAATCTAGCGGTAGTATAACAAGAACTTAATGAAGACATGCACATGACTTTTACATGAAAAACTGATTTTTTTTATATAAAAAAAAAAGCGAACTAGGAAACCATGAAGATGAGCTGCACTTTCACGATACTTTATATTGGGTTTATGTGGCATATCATGCAGAAATATTAAGGCAAATTTGAATAGAGCAACAAATGATAGTTACCATTATCTCCTTTAGAGAAGCCATTTCTGAAGCATTATCCTGTGAGTTAGTATTCGGGTTCTCTTCATAAGGACTCTCCCAGGCAAGCATTGTAATGAATATCAGTTTCTGGAATACTGGGTCCTGTTTGAATTGCAAATAAAGGGAAGCGAAATGAAGAAGTACATTCAGAAATCCAAAGCCAGGCAAAAAATGTTATTTTGCAAAGTCCAATTTAAATATCATAGCAGATAATTGTTAGTGTGTGAGCCATCATTAGAGCATCCTGTATCGCGATAAATTTGCAGGATTTCTATCAAGATGTTCAACACAGTTTAGAAGGATGCAAGGAAAAGAAGTCTGACTGAGAGCTAGAAGCTAAGGACGACATAGTTTTTATTATTACAACTGGTGAATCCAAACAAGGGAGAACAAAGCCACAAACAAACAGGACAGTGATGAAAGCAACTCAATGTCTCAATCTGGAAAACATTTTTTAGCTGTTTCGTTCATAATTAATAAAAGTAAAACAGCTCCAAGCTAGCCAATAAAGACAATAATTATGGATGGGTATGGAGCCAAACCTTGAGATGAACATGAATATCTGAATTGTCCCTCGATAAAAACCTGAAGCAACAAAACTCCACGAAATTACGAGCATCATTGTGCATTGGAGGCGGCACAACAGCTTGAAATATTTTCTGCATTTTCTTTCCTGATAATCCATTCATCCTGCATCATGAACTCCTCCATGTTACTAATAGTAAACTCTCCTTATCAAAATGGTTAGTAGTCCAGGAAAGGCATAAGAACCTGGCAATATGGCATATAAAACAAAACACTATGACAATCTATCTTCACATTCCATATATTTTTCACTAAATCCGGTTTATAATACATATTATCAAATGATTCCTACTGACTTGAATCATGGAAACACATGGGTGCTGGCATAGGACTTCAAATATAGAAATATACATATCTTCTTCTCCTTTTGTCTAAGTCTAACGGGTAATCAAGTATTCTAATATAATCATTCTGAAACAATGGAAGCCCGAAAGAAAATATTCCCCCTTCTGTCACAAGATTTACACGTAATTTCAGATAGAAGAACGTCCTGAACAAGATTTTCGCTATAGGAGTCTATGGAAGACTCAAGCCAGTCTCCCATACCTAAATCAAGAAAGCATACAGCACTTTTGTTTCTTTTCACATATTAATTAGCACATACAACACTTTCTTAATTTAATATATCTGCATGGGCTGAAATTAGAATATTTCTATGAATGAATCATACTCATCTGAGCTATCTAAGTTATTATAATACATAGGTACTTCTTTGTTTTCACAGAGATCATGATTAGACTTGGACAATAAAATGATGTATATGCTGATCCTGAAAAGGCATAATACAAAGGTAGCACATCTTCAACAAGCTATTTTACCTGCTGAATTGTTCAATTGAAATAATAGCAGCCAAGGACAGTTTTCCATTTGGTGTTTCAGCCCGAATAGTCTTTTCTGTAACAAGTGCCTCATCATCATCATCATCATCATCATTTGGATCGAAATCTTCTTCTGGGAGCGGTTTTTTAGTTTTCACTAATGGAGATCTCACTTCATTAATAAAGCTATGGGTCTTTGATAGAAGTGAATTCAGCCTTCCTTGCACAACATCTAGAGGGCGAAAATAGTCAATAAAAACAATACCATCAGAACCTATTTAACATACCCCATGGATGGTTAAAATCATTGAGCACATCATCAAAGTGGTTGAGATTAAAAAAAAAATGTTTATTTTATTTTCCTGATTATTTGAAAATTTTCAGATTTCTGATGACAAAATAAAGGCATGGAAAGGTATAAGTTGATAAACATGTCATGCCATACAAGCAAAGAAAATAGGTCATTTTGCAAGATCCCTTTCCATTTAACCCACATTTTATCAAATTGGGGCATCATAAAATTTAGGACCACCAACGCATGAAAGAACACCCCTTGTACCAACAAATAGAACGAAAATAACCGAGTCATGTTATCAAATCATTTGCAAAAATAGGCCAACCCGAAAGGTCGTTTGCAAAACTAGAACAACTTTGCGTGTCACCCTTTCCAAAATGGCACATCCCTTTTCAATATGTTATCTCTGTATTCCCCCTATTTTGTTAGATGTTATTGTTATCTGCAACACGAATGCAATTCAATCAATAAGGTCAATCTAGATGAGCGTATTTTCACAAAGGCAGGGTTACCAGATATTCAATCTGACCACCTCCAACTTCATCACATAGTCCAAACTCTTATGACTATTTATATACTCCCTTCGCATAAAGTGTTGTTTGACTGCAGATTTGAAGTTCATAGATAAGCTTACAAAGCACAACAAGTCGAAGTTGTGTAGTGTAAGCATGGAAAACCTAATCAAAGGTTCCAACACTCCATGAATTTTTTAATCCCTGGCCTCCGGAAATTTGTCATTTTCACTTCGCAATTAGTTTAAGTAAACAATTATGTATATTTGACCAAATAAAATAAAGAGAAAAAGCAGCTAACAAGTATAATTAGGTCAAAACTCACTGAGATCGAAATCCTTTAGATTCAGGCTGCCGGTCAAGGACAGGCCTCCTGGAAGCTTGAAGGAGAAATTTCTTTCCGAAGGATCGCTTGCGGAAAATCGGATTTTGCTACTGCGAAATTGCGAAATCGGTTGTCTGTTCAGCTGTGACAGGTTGACCTGCATCGCTCGTGATTTCTCTGATTCAACACTTCTTCCTCTTCCTCCGTTACTCTTCGTCGTTTGGAGTTGCTTCTACGATCTTCCTCTGTCTTTGGCGTCTACCGCGAAGAGAAAGAGATGGGAATTGCCTCCAAATTCCAAAAGTATCACCATTTTGTGTGGATAACAGTCACCACACAAGCTACACGCAACACGCCAGCGTGATTGGCTCGGAGATATTTTCCCTTTCTATTTAAAGTTTGAGACTTGACTAAACATGTTCCATATTTATTGATTTCTTTATGATAAACAAAAAAAAACTAATTATCAACACAAAATAATACTCCCTCCGTCTCGAAATAGATGTCGTTTTAGACTAGTTGGGTTGTATTAAAATAGATGTCGTTTTAGATTTTCTAGGTAGGGAATAGTAATGATTTGTATTGATTTGTGTGTTGTTGACTTTTTAAAAGGTTTTGATTGGTTAAAAAATGTAGTGGGTATTTAAAAATAATAAAAATTATTTAAAAGGTTAGTGGAATGATGATTTTGATTGATGGGTGAGTGTTTTATTAAAAATTGTGCAGAAAGCTAAAATGACTTAAATTTTGAGACGGAGGGAATATAAACTATTTCAAATTAAACCAATTTCGTTACAGAAAAAAAATTTAGTTGACTTTTCGGCTAATTTTTTAATATGTCAACTAAATGTTCGAAAATTTATTGATGTAGCATCGTATTATTAAATGCATAAGTATAATGTTTGAAAATAAAAAACTAATTATCAACACAAAATGGACTATAAGGTTAATTTATTCATATAATTTGAAATCAAATTTTGTGTTGAATTATCAACACAAAATAAAATGACGCACTTGGGCGGTGGTGGTCCAAAAGAGTCTACACCACCCAGTGGCGGAGCCAGGATTTCCGTCAAGGGGTGCTAAACAAATTTTGTGAATTTTTTTTTTTGTGTATACTTATTAAGAATATTTTTTTAAAAATTAATATTGAAAAAAACACTAAAATTATGATTTTTTTAATGATTTTTTGTATTTAAATAGTTGAGAGTCACTAAAAAAATAGAAGAGAAGTGAAATTCTTTTTATTTTTTCACATCTCTTACCAATACATCACTATTAACTCTCTAAAGTAGGCATTGTAAGGAAAACGCTCTCTTTCTTCCCCTCGCCGGAAAACCAAAACCTTGAGGCTCAACGCCGACAACCTCTTCGGAGGCCAAATCCTCTTCGGAGGCCTATAACCCCTCTTCGGAGGCCAAATAACTCCTCTTCAGAGGTTAAAAACCAACTCCGTCGGTCCTTGGTTTCAGGCTTGCCCCGGACTAGTGCCGTCGGTCTCTATCTGGTGCGCCGGCGTCGATGCTCGGTGTAGCTCCCTTGTGTCGGCGATTCAGGTTGCCTTGTCTTGCCTGGTTCTCCCTCACACTACACCTCGCCTTGTTCATTTTTGAGGCGTTTTCCCCTTTAAATCCCTAATTAATTTGGGACTTTTGCCATGGTTGTGGTCCGCCTGTGTGGGTCTGCTCTCGATCGACCTCCTCGGTGTTATCGGGCTCTCCGGCTGTTTCCCGGCCGTCCTCTTCCCTTCTTCGTCTAAACGGGTTCAACTGAACCCTACCCCCCTCCTCGGAGTTCCTTCGAATTCCAGCCTGAATCCGGCGCCGTCTTCTGTCCCTATCCCCCCGCCCGCTCATTCTTCGCTTCACCCTTCCCGGGGTCCTTTCTCTCGGCTTGGGTGTTGTGGATCCGACTCTTCCGACGCCGCATTAGTTTTCCGGCATCCTATTTCACGGATCTGGTTATCTCTCTCATCGCTTCTGTGGTCTCGGGATTTCCCATTGGGAATTCGTCTCCCCTGGGTGCTGCTTATTTGGTCTGATTGCCCTGGCGGTTATGCCGCCTAGCTCGCACCAGGCCTGTTCGGCGGCTGCGACTCCGGCGTTGCTCTTCTCCTGCTGTTGCTAACGCCTTGCCGCCAGCCTTTGCTTCCTGGCCTGCGGCACTCCTGGTGTCCAAGTTGCATTGTCTTGGAATTGGGTTGTGTTCCTTGGGCCCAAAGGCTTATTGCCTTGGGCCCGGGGCTAGTCCATCGAAATAAACTTTTAATAATTCTAAAATTAATATCTTGAATTGAATTTATTATATGGTAGCTTTATATAAATAATTCCCGGTTGGGCTAGTTTACATCCCGCTTGGGTTTATTGTGCGTTTCGAGTCAGGTGGTGTTGCTCTACGGTTTGGGGGGTCGGCTTTTCTTCTTCGGTTGATGGGGTTCTGGCTGTTCGGAGTCGGGTCAGGCTGGGGTCGTGGCAGTGTGTATTGAGGCGTCTCCTTTTCCCGAAAGGCTGCTTCCTTGGAGGTTCATCTTCACTGCCCACAGGTTGCTCCTAATGTACCGCTGGCCTGCGGTGTTGCTATTAGGTTGCGCTTGACTTCGTTCGTTCGTCTACGTCCGCATCTCGTCCGGTTTAGTTGGGCTTTGTTTCTCTTTGTAGAGCTTTTGTGCTTGTCTCTTGCACCTTTATTGTATTTTGTATCTTTATGACTGTTCCCGTCTGCCGACTTGTCGGCCTTCGAGGTCCAGGAAGGAGTGTATTTTGTATTTTTTTGTTTTTTTATTTTCTAATAAAAAAACAAAAAAAAAATAGAAGAGAAACAAAAAATCACAAAGAAATGCTTTTAAAACAATATTGAAATAAAAGTTTAAATGTATAATGTAAATATAAATATGATATTTTTTAATGAAATAGTTGATAGAAACAAAAATTATAGAGAGAAATCAATAAGAATTAATGCTATAATAAAACAAAGAAAAAGTGAAGAACTTGATAATTGAACCTAAGACATTTTAATTCTCCTTCATTTCTTCATTATTTCATTTACCACTTAGGCTAAATAGCATTCTTGTTTCAAATATCATTTAAAGATGTTATATTACCTTAAAAATACTAAATATATGCAAAAATTTGTTTTATTTTTTTGTATTTTTTTCCCGGGTAGGGGGTGCTCGAGCACCCCCAGCTCCGCCACTGTCCGATGCAACCGAGTTCGAGAATACAATAAACATCAACAACTGTTGAATGGAAGGAGTGTATAATATAAATGTCTAATACCTAAAATGAAAATGAAATGTGGTGAAAAATAAAAGAAAATTGTTGTTGCAGTTTGTTTATAACGAAGAGTATATATTTGCTATAGGCCGAATTGAGACATCAAGCCCATCTAGTAGGGCCCAAAAATAAACTGCCTCTGGATTCGTGGACCCGTGGCCCACCTCGTTCATACTCTTGCATTGGTAAATAAAGAGCGGTTATTTCGGGGTTACCTTGTTCATACTCTCTGAATAGGTAAATAAAGAGCGGTTATTCCGGAGTTCGAACCGGGACCTATAGGTACTACCCACAAGTCCTTGTTCCTACTCTGCTTCTGTGTTTATGACGGAGTATTATTTAAATCAGCTAAAACAATTATTTTAATTTTGACCAATAATTTTTATTTGAATTAAATAAACTTCCGGTTCTATTCCATATTTTGATCTTCGATTTTCAGTGTGGTCTCATGATGTTGTCTGTTAATGATAATTTGTTTTCACATTACTAAATATTTTAAAATAAACTAGTAGTTATACGCCAGCGAGATAGAAGCAGTTGAACCCATCAACATAAATAGACGTCTCCTGGAGAGAAGTGTGATCAATGACGTTCCCATCGCTTAAATAAAGGATTTTCGGAAATCATGAACACTGTCATGATTAACTTGATCAATAGGACGCCCGAGATTGCATCTTCATCTGGAACTAAACATAGCTGCACCAAAGAACGACACCACATCAATTATACTCGTCAATCGTCAATCGGGTCATTTAGGTTGGGTTCGAGTTCGAGTCAATCGTGTAAATCGGGTTTTGGATCAATCGGGTTACCGGTCATTCCGGGTTTATCCCGAGTACGAGTCGACCCAACGAGTCAAAAACTAGAACTTTTTAAAGACTTTTTTAAAATATTAAAATTTTATCAAAATTAAATTGTAATATAAATATGTCAAATTAAACTAAATAATATTATGATTAAATTTATAATAATTATTATTATAATATCATTATTATATTAATATTTTAAGCATAAAAAAATAATATTTATACAAATAAGTGTTCTAAACATATTATATAATTATAAAATATATACGTTATTTAACTTATGAGTGACCTTAACAAACATAATTGCACGACGAATATGTGTGTGGTCAATCTGGTGTCTATGTGGCATCTACATTGTGCTGACTCAACGGGTCGATTTTGACGCAACGGATCACCAGGCCTCGACCCTAAAAATCCCGGGCCATTCGGGTTCGGATCGATTTCGGGTCTCGGGTCTAAAACGGGTTCAAACCCGTAAAATTACCGAACGTACGGATCGGATTTTTCGGATCAGGTCATATTTTTACAGGTCTATTTCAATTGACAAAATAAAACAAGATCAAAAGATCGAAACAACAATACATTTATGTTGAGTGAGCCCTTAAAAAGGACATGAAACATCGAAAAACAACAATACATTTACACTTACATGTACTATACACTTACATTTTACCCACGATGCATGTTTTATTTGAAAAAAAACAACAATAAATATTACTCCCTTATTAGAATGGTTCAAATCTATCTAAATACATCTTAGTCAATTCTATCATTTGCTCAGAGTTTACCATCTACTTAGATTATCCCCTTATTAATTAAAAAAAAAGGGTTTAATTAATACTCTATGGGCTTGCCGACACCCCTTAAATCACTTAACAAATTAATACTCATAAAATCATTAATATAGACCATGAAGACTTAAGAGGAAAACTACGGCAAAAGTTACTAACCAATCGACAACTCGATTGACCAATGTAGCTCATAACCGCCCTATAGAAGTTATATCCTATTTCTTATGAGAAAGTCATGTCATTGTCACATATATTATATAGGGTGTGTATGGGCGTGTAAAAAAAGGTAAAAATTAAGTACAACCATGTGTTTATTTTATAAATAGTGTAAATGGGTGTATGGGAGGTCAAAAATAAGTAAAAATTGTTAAAAAAAAGGTTTAAAAAATAAATTACAAATCGGTGCTTTTTAGGTGTTTATTTGGGGGTTATTCCTCCTTTATCTTATTTAGTTTGAAAGTACCACAATACTCCTAATAACAACCAAATAAACTCCACTTTTTACAAATAAACTGTTTTTCTCCCCGTAAGGAGACTATCTTGTTGTTTAAATTTTTATATAACTACTTTTACCAACTATAAATTTTACCGTGTTTATAATTCTAGTCAGTTTATTAACCCCGTCCCATACGAACCCAATATCCGTATGGGGCGAAAAAACAGTTAATTTGTAAAATGTGGAATTTATTTGGTTGTTATTAGGGGTATTGTGGTATTTTCAAACCAAATAAGATAAAAGGGAAGGGGTGAAACCGTGAAATAATACTTTTGCAAAATAAACACCAAAATAACCTCCCTTTTCTATCTTTTTTTTCAACACAATTTTTTAACACGTTTTAGTTTATTTTGGTCATCCAAACAACCAAAAAAGCGATTTAAAAAATAAACACCCACAAATGCTTAATTTTTAACAGCTTTTAAGTTGTACCATACACAGCCTACCTTGATCTCTAAGCACCAACTAATAAAGAACTTGTATAAACACCCTCCCTAGTTGTCTTTGCAGGTAATTAAGGAAATCTGTCGTCACCTTAAGGTAATAAATATAGGTGAAATTCTAGAAACGCTTCAGACGTGGTGCCTGTTGATATGGACGTGGTGCCCTAAAACATCGATTCATACATGTACTATAGTAATCCGGATTTGCGGTGTATCTAGCAACTCCAGGTAGGGATTTAGGCCTTTAGGGGTACAGTGTACACACTTATGTAGGTGATTTCGAGTTCAAAGTAGAGGAGTACATGGACACACGTACACTTGTATAAGATCTTGTACATAAGGTTTGTTAAGTCCTTTGTGTACTGTGATTGTTGCTATGCGTAAGGGTGGAGTTGAGGAGGGGCATGGGGGTCACGTGCCCCTCCTCTCATGTGATCAACTAACCAGGTATATTTTCCTCGTTGATAGCTTCGTTTTGATATATAATACGCCTTTATCTGACATCTGAGTAAAAAGTTATGAATGTTTAAAAATTAAGGTAATATGCATAGGCTGAATTCGAAATGGAAGTGGTTGATACAAGGGCTCCTTTAAGTGTTCCGGTGGGCGGATCGAGCAACTGTTGGACGGATTTTTAATGTACTTGGGGAGCCCGTTGATAATCTAGGTCATGTAGATACTCGAACAACATCTCCTATTCATAGATCCGCACTTGCCTTTATACAATTAGATACAAAACTATCTATTTTTGAAACATGAATTAAAGTAGTAGACCTTTTAACACCCTATCGGCTATCGTCGTGGAGGAAAAATAGGACTATTTGAGGGAGCTGGGGTGGGCAAAACCGAACTCCTTATGGAATTAATCAATAATATTGCAAAAACTATGGAGGTGTATCTGTATTTGGTTCTGCGATCGAGTAAATAGTTCTACGAACGAATAGATTAGATCAATTGGAAAATGGAAAGGTTTGTACAAGTTATACCTTTCGTTACCCCTTTGTGGAAATCGTTAGGTATGAATATGTTAGATACCTGTGACTCGATTGGTGAAATAATATCTCTCTAAAAAAAACATGTTTTTTTTTACTGCCGTACAAAGAAATTTTTTTGTTACGAATGAACAAGATATTGAGGAATTGTCTTAAAGGTATATACTCACTTTAATTTTGTTTCAATATACTATAATGCTTTTATATTTTACTTAAATTAACATTCACATGCCATAATTCATCTCGAGAGCTTCGAAATGACAAATTGTATTAATCAATTCGACAATTAGATAGGAAGTTATGCAAGTTTAAAATTTTTATATCTGGTTATACATTATTATATGTTATGAGTGCAACAAGTTATATATATTAACTAGGGTTGTTATTTGAGCCAAACAAGTTTAGTATTGTTTGATTATATTTAACTCATTTAGAAACAAGTCAAACTCGAGTAGAACCTATATTTGAACTTGAACTCATACTCGACGTGTTCAATAAATGAACGAGCTTGAGTTGAGTTTTTTTTCTCCCAAGTATTATGCAACTTTACTTGCTCATGACATAAAAATTTGCTCATAATCAATCGACCTGAGCCGAGCCGAGCCGAGCATTGAATCAAGCATAAAAATGTGCTCATAATCAACTCATTTTGCAAATATGCTCTTAACTTAATATTTGCCTATACTTATTTAGTTAATTTTTTTCGGATATTTCATTTAGGAAAAATGGACAAAAATAATACCAAGTATCAACTTTTGGCCAAAAATAATACGAACTTTGAAATTGACCATTTCATATACGAATTATCGCCCTATTAACCAAAAATAATACATATGTTTATTCCGGTGAACTTTCCAACCAAATACGCCACGTGGACACCGGAAAACACACATGACATAAATTTTTGCCACAAGTTATGCCATGTCATAAATTTATTTTTCAGTTTTTTTTAAAAAAAAAATCAAACAAATAGGCAAATAGCTACCGTACCTTTCGAAACAATGGAATCGAGGGTGGGTCTTCACTTTTTTCTCAATGTTATCTGCTCGTTCTCTCCTCCATTGTTTCGAAAGGTACGGTAGCTATTTGCCTATTTGCTTAATTTTTCTTTTTTTTAAAAAAAAATTGAAAAATAAATTTATGACATGATATAACTTACAAGTTTAGTGAGGTAGCAAAAATTTATGACATGTGTGTTTTCCGGCGTCCACGTGACGTATTTGGTCGGAAAGTTCACCGGAATACACATATGTACTATTTTCGGTTAATAGGGCGATAATTTGTATATGAAACGGTCAATTTCAAAGTTCGTATTATTTTTAGCCAAAAGTTGATACTTGTATTATTTTTGGCCAAAAGTTGATACTTGTATTATTTTTTTCCATTTTATAATTATGTTATCAAATGGGGTGTTCAATCTCATTTTTCATAGACCAAATTGCAACTCTTCATATTGTGTGTATATACTCCAAGAAGATCATTGCTCGAAATTGGCAATGGTCTCGTTGGAACTTAACAAATGTCACTAACTCATTCCAAGACAAATTCAGAACGGTTACTGTAATATGAACAGAGTCTCAACCGACCATCAAAGCTGTACATATCTCTCAGCAAGCAACGTTGCTAAATCATTCCCCTCTTCGTCCACGCCAGTGCAACGGAGTTCGAATCAGCACTTCCCGGAGAGGCCTCATCTGGCTTCCTCTCCCCCCAAAATAGAGCTGCGCGCTCTTCTTGTTGGAAGAGAGGCCCTCTCATCTCCTCACCTTCTCCTTCTCGTCTTTCTCCTGTGAATTTTGCAGATTCATATATAAGGCATAAAATGAAGAAGAAAATTTACAATGAAAAATAACAACAGAGATAGTGGGAGCAACACGTACATTGAGAGCCTCCTCCAGTGCATCGAGATCCTTTAACCACAAAGTTTGTGGTGTCAACGTCTTCATATCCGCAAGCTGTTGAGTAACTTTATCCATTTCGGCATTCAACTCCTGTATTTTCTTTTCAGTAAACGACATGAAGGGCATGTACAAGAGGTAGCCGTAGCCCGCCCCCTCCTGGCTGTTCACCACTGGCTCTTTAGCTCCATTAGTGTTTCCAGAGCTACTTTCATTTTCTTGAAAGGGAGCGTAGTTCAATTCCCGCAGCTTAGTTACCAATTCAGCATCTTTACAGTTCACAGTGCCAGCGTTAACATCTTTGATGAACCGAACCTTGTTCTTCAGCTTTTGCTCTTCCTCCTCAAGACTGGAGACACAATATTTCTGCATAATAATAAAAAAAAAAAACGGAATAAAGCACAAAAGTTTTCTTCAAGAATGATAAAGCTTTGCTCCCAAATGAGAGCAAATGATAATAACCCACCTTCCTCTTCTCATACATCTCAAGCCTCGATTTATAGAAATCCTCGAGAACTGAAACAGACAACAAATTTAAAGATTAGTAAATGATGTAGTGAAGTAAGAGGAGAGTAGCAGCACAAGCACGTCAACAAACAAAGCCATACTTTCTTCAGCATTTGAATATTTCTTAATTTTGCCTGTTGCATCAAACAGATGCATGTTAGTTGTGCTGATTGAGGTAGTGAGCTTTAATTTCTTCAACAGTCTTTCTTCTTGATTCGCTGGCAACTTTTCTTGGTCAATGAAAACCTCAAATCGTGCAACTCTATCAGTGCTATAATTCCGAAAATTCTGCAGCTATGGTATTATATCCGATGTAAAATCACTGTGTTTCTCAAGTACTAAATCACTTCTTGCTTTGCCACCATGAGTACCATCTAATAAAGCAACTCACAACAATTAATTTTTACTTGAGCAGTAAAAAAACAAATATACCTTAATGAATCCATCCTCTACTGCTGAATAAAGCACTAGCTTGTACTCATCTGTCCACCGACCCACCGGCAATTCAGTAATCATCCATCTGTTTCCATCCATCTTCTCAATTACCCCCTTAACTGTATAAGTTTGTGTTGTTGATTTCTTAATGCTTCCAACGAAACCTCTATAAAATGGATCCATTGGCGGCAAGGTCTTATTGTTGGCAAGCATACCCCTAATCTTTGCAATGATATCTCTAGGATTGAAATTAGGGATAAATGAGCTCCAGCCCGTTCCAATTCCTTCACTTCCATTGACTAGCACCATTGGGATTACAGGGGCATACCTGTAATATTCAACAAAATTTTCAGCATGTTGAATTCCAGCTTCTAATTCTTAGGCACATGGCATATTAAAAGGTAGCAAAAGCAGTTAAACCAGGTCATACCAGGTAGGTTCAACCGTTAGTCCATCTTCTTTTAGGTAATCGAGGACTGCATCATCCACCTTAGGAAAAAGAAACCTTGAAATGTTTTCAAGACAAGTGTAAAGGTACCATGGAGTTCCATGGTCCTTTCCACCCTGTAAAAACACGCAAAGTGAAGCATTCAGCTTAAATGTATAAAGTAGCGCAATGATAAAGCACGTATATTTAAACAATCTTGCCTGAAGTCGTGATCCGAATTGACCAGCAGGCCTGAAAAGATTAACATTGTTGCTCCCAACAAAGTTTTGCGCCATGCATATAATTGTGTCGTACAAGTCTCCATCATAGTAGGCCGACTTATGAGCCACATCACCAGCAAATTGAGAAACTGTTGTTTCCTTAACAAGGTTGCCCTTGAAGGCAGCAAAGAGAACTTTTCTCTGATTGGGTTTGAACCCATCCATCACTGAAGGTATTGATCTTTGAAGATCTGCCAGAGAAAACTGAATGAGTTCCTCGTTGACAAAATCGCTGTACGTGATGGAAGTATCCTCTGAATTGAGTCCACTTTCAAGCTGCAAAATAAATTGACATGTAAATGGCTGGATAACTCACCACAGATAGAAAACAAACAGACTAGACTGGATAACTCACCACAAGCTCTTTAGCTGAGTCTCCTTTTGTTAAAATGAGGGTGCATTTCTTGGAATTAGTCCCTCCAGCTTCAAACGCATCCTCCGGCTTGGGGATACCAGTAATCCGCTTTCTTTTAGATCCGTTCGATTTCTGAAGGAGTGTTTCCAACAAAGACTTAACAACTGCATTATTAGACAAATCAGGCTTAAAGTCAAGTGATAACATAACCAGGTTATACAGCTAACCATAGGAAGTTGGCAGGTGGAACCGAAACTTTCTTGAGCAAACAAACCTTTCTCAAGGAAATCATCCGACAGTTCACAGGTGGAACCGAAACTATTTATAGGAGTGTTCAAGTTTTCTTTGGCTTGGGAATCAAAAGAAGGGTTGTCAATCAGAGCATTGACAAAAACCCGTAGGTGAGTCTTAACTTCAGATGCCTTGATATTGGACTCCAAGGCATGCTGGGTGATCTGATTTGTAATGTAATCCACATGAACCCCACCTTTCACTGTAGAAATTCCATTAACGAAGCTGACCTGAAAAATCAACCCACAGTACATCACATATTGTTTATAGATCTAATTATCTATAGTTTTACATTAAAGAGCTGTAAATAAATAAATAATAAATTGCCTTGAGTTCAGGGCAGCGGTAACAGATACCTACCTGCTGAAACTCGCCTTCGTAGGATATACAGACGCCAATGTCCCATCTTTCGTTGGAGTGCATATGAATAACAGGGGGCTTCTCATCAGCAGATTGAAAGTACAAATCCATGTACTCTGAGAAAGACCTCACTTCAACAAGCTCGTCGTTGAGCTCGACTATCACACCTGATCTGCCGAGAATTCCAGCCAAATCTATAACCCTCTTCTTCATCAGAGCGACAACGTCGTCTTCCAGGGAGTTCATATTGAACCTGGCTAGGTCAGGCTTGAATGTCACTTTAGTCCAATTCTCGCCTGACTTGCACTCGGTGATCTCAGGTTTTGATTTACTTCCCATGTTTGCAGTGAAGACCTTCCAAATTAAATACCTAAATCATGAGAGCCCTAATTTCAATTCAGACTTGAAATCAATAGTTACCTGCTTGTACTTCCTCTTCCCGTCCGCGGTCTCGATAATGAACTCGGTGGAGAAGATATTGGTAAGCTTGGCACCATCTCCGTTCCTCCCGCCGGTCGTCCTCTTAACGGAGTCGTCGAAGTTGGTACCGGTCCGCAAATGCCCAAAAAACAACTCCGGCAGATAGACTCCGTCTTGCTCGTCGACAGGAACACCGTTTCCGTTGTTGTATACACTAATCTCGTTCTTCGCCTGGTTGATCCACACCTTCAGGGAGTCCATCTTCTGGTCTCTTTGACGGTTGTCAGCGGCATTGACGAGGATCTCGTCAAATATCCTGCACAGCCCAGGGACGTAGTTGATTTCTTGGTAAACCAGCTGATTCTTCTCCTTGTAAATCCATTCCTTACGACGTTTTTTGAGCACGGATCCGATATAGGGGCCCGGTCGGTTCAAGACTTGATCGACCTGCGAGAACTTGTACATCTTGTATGGTAGTTCGATGAGGGAGACACGGAGACGGTGTCTGGAAATCTTGGATGAATGGAGAGGGAAAGGCGGGAGAGCGGAGGAGGAGAGCGAATTGGGGAATGAGGTTTGTTGGGGCAATTTTTTTACCGCCGGATGAATTCAGCAACGCAAAAGCTCCTCCTTGATGTTGGAGCTGAGGAGAGCGAATTAGGGTTATTGATAAAGTGAACAAAAATAAGAATGGGATCGATATTAATCACATCCTAGCGTGCAAAAAGATATAATAATAATAATAATAATAATAATAATAATAATAATTAAATTCCTAATATTCCTATATATCGATCGATAGACATGTACGCTAACCTTACTGGCGGCTATATACATATATCTTACGTATGTTACTACCTCTTTAGCCTAATCAATGCAACTCCAAGTTTAAATTGTGTACTGAACTGCAATGGCTGTCGACACCACTAGCCCTTTCCGGTCGGTCAAGGAAGCCATAGCCACCTATGGCGGAGCAGTTTCTTGCCCGCAAGTTCGCCCCCGCCTCTGATCTCCAGAAGACCGATGCCGTCGATTAAGGGGGTTTAACCGTGACGCTACCACCGGATGGTGGTGAGATTGAGGCGGAGGGTGATCATCACATTGACGTTCGTGACGATGGTGGTGGCGGCGACAGCGGTGATTATGATGCCGATGGGGATGATGATGGCGCGGAGGTTTATCATGATGGTGATCCGGGTGATTGTAATCTGGATTTGATTGGGTTTAGTGAGATGTTGAAGAAGCTTAATTGAGAACGAGCTTCAGGAGACTAAGTTTGAGCTCAAGTTGCTTAAGAAAAAGGAGACCCAAACCGAGGTAATTGCGATCAATCTAGATTAATCACCTATCTATTTCATTAATTACTGTTTTAATTACATATTTACATTAACTATATATATAGAAAGTCAAAGCTTCGCAAATCTGGATTACGCTAGTTCACGTCCGCATTGACGTGGAAGTAAGCACTGAAAATCGAAGGCAAATTAGGGTTTATGGCACCACGTTCATATCGACGTATATTTATAGTTTTCGTGAAAGTCAAATTAATGATTCAATAATTGATTAGGTCAAACTAAAATTCCATGTGAGCTTTAAAGTTTCAGATTTGTATAATAGTAATAAAATATGTATCATAGCCATATAATGATATAATTATGTTATTTTCTGTAATAGGTTGCGCTGGCTTCTCTGAATGCCGAACTCCATAAAAACATGTCAAAAGTTGCAAGGTTAGAGGCAACCGAGGCTTCAAACGTCAATAAATATGCGTCGAAATCTCCTATTCTTGGAAGAGAAAATGGTAGTTGAGAATTTAGATTTGGGGAGGAAGGAGGGACAAGGGATGCAAGAAAAAACATAGAGGATCACGAACGCTTGAGCAAGTTCTAAGTTTCGGTGTTTGTGAGGGATACTCGATGAACTCGAAGAAGTTGGTGAAGAAGAAACCCATTGTTCCTCTTGTGACTGACATTTTTGCATGGAAGAAAAAGTCACCAAAGGCAAAAGAGAAAGATGATCTTGCCTTTCTAAGTCCATTGTACTCTTCTTCAATGTATCTTCGTTGAATATGTGAATTGTGATCATGTCTATATATTTATTCGTTTGAAAACTTTATGTTTTGGATTGGATTGGTTTTTATTTGGACATTGTTGTGTTGCGCTTTTTAATATGCGTGTAATTTAATGTGGGTTTTTTTTCATATATGAAATTTGGGTTTGTAGAACTATTAATCGTATGTGGTTGTGGAGGGGTTTGGATCTTCTCCTAATAGAGAGTTCTTTGTAGTTACATAATAAAACAATTTCTTTCGGTTTCGTTTTGGAATTTCATTCGCAATAATAACCAAAACATATAGGGACTAAGGAGATGAAATAAGTTGATAAGATTCTAATGTTCAAAATCTCATAAACCTTGAGAATGAAAGTCCCTTCTAAAACTCACATCATTTCTTAATAAACACGCGTCAATGTAAAGTGAGTCACCACTACTTTCACCTAGAAAAAAGAGAGAAGAAAATTAGGTATCGTCATATTAGTGTGATTCATGTGATAAAAATGTAGGTTTATATTTTAGTTTATTTTTATTTATTGAAAAACTACACTCTTAGTCCAAGCTAGCAATTTTAACAAGTTAAAAAAAAATTCAACTTTAATATGTTTAAATCTTTTTTTTTATTAGGAAAAAATTCGGGTAAGCACGCTCTACCCGAAAGCATCCTTGTGGATGAGGAGGTCTATAAGACCGAAATTGTTACAAATATCAATACCCTTGTTACGAAATTGTAGAGTGGCTAATGTGTGCAACCCTATCAGCCACTCTATTGCCAAGACGGGGTACATGAATGAAAGAAATTTCTTTCATAGTCGATAGAAGAAATTGTACGTCAGACAAGATGAGTTTGATTTCCCATGGGCATCTGGACTTGTTGTTGAGATGATTAGTAATTATGTTGGCATCTCCGTCAATATGTTTTTTTTATTAGGTAAAAATTCGAAGGTCGGACATGCCTGACTCATCGAGAGGCCGACAAAGTCGGCAGACGGCGAACCGTCAAACGTACAACCTAAAAACACAAATACAGATAATAAGCGAAATGAAACAAGCAGAAATAAACTCTACAACAGGACGATCCAAGAAGACCAACTCCAAAAAGGCTGAGGAAGCCGCCGAAGAACGAAGCCAAGCACCACCTAACTGTGGCACCGCGGGCCAGCGGTACAGCAGGACTCTATCTCCTGTGGGTAGTGCAGACGAACTCCAAGGAAACTCACTCCCGGATACGGAGTCACCCTGAGCGCACCACCTCGACCCCAGCCAGTCCCGACTCCAGACTTCACACCCCCCAGCCAAGCAGAAGACCTCCTAGAAACATCGAAAGTAGAGCCGCAAGCTGCTCGGACAAAACGCCAACAAGATTTCACCTACAAGAATATCGGATTTTGTCAATATGTAGTTGTAGAGCCTGTTGTACCCCAACTTTGAGTGCTAACTGCTAAGGCTTCAGCTTGAAGTGCGCTTTTAATACCTAATTGTTTATAGCCTATGTGATTGGGTGTCCATTCCAGTCCCTGATAACCACACCAGCGGTACTACGGTTATCAGCGAGAGTCGGTCCGTCAAAGTTGAGTTTGAATGTACCTTTCGGTGGTTTTTTTTGAACTAGTAAGACTAACTCCAATGGTTAAGTGTGCAAATGTACATATTTGCACAAGGTGATTAAAAATGCACATCACTTTTTGATGTTTTACTACATTGGTTAAATGTGCATTTTATACACACCTATCTCTAAATAAATATGATTAAATTAAAAAGAAAAAGAAAACAATAAAAAACAACCAATAGAAATGACTTTACTTTATTGAAAGTAATAAAAAGTTTTTGCACATGGGGGAGGTGATGTGCTTATATTTGAGCACTTTGTGTGCAAATGTGCACATTTTAAACACTAAAAAGTAACCATTGGAGCACAATTTGCAACAAAATGTGTATATTTGAGCATTTGCACCATGCCATTGGAGTTAGCCTAAATATATATATATGTGGGTGTAACCAAGTTACACAAACACGGAGATCAAACAAAGGGTCTCGTGGGAAAAAAAACATACGGTGTATACCTCTCAAAAAGCTACCTCAAAAAACTCCACAAAAACCTCCAGACCCTATTCACGACAAGATTCCCCTATACATCAGCCCTCTAAGTCTCAAACTCAAAACCAAATCAATATCGACGACGTAACAAACCCTTTACCCATGCCATCTCTGCCCTCGACTTGCCTTTACATTTAATGGCTATTCGATTCTTGCAAGCCTTGACAATCTCACGAGCACATTCATCCGGGTTACACTGTTCACCCATGAAGACGACTCGATTCCGGGTCCTCCATGTCGAGTAGACCAGTGCACAAACCACAAGCAGCTTGCTTTGGAATATTGCACCCTTCTGTGCTTCCTTCGGCACCCCTTCAAACCATTGCATCCATTCTATAAGAGTAAGGAATCTGACCCCCACTCCCAACCAAGCGAGCACCTTATTCAGAATTTCTCTAGTCAATCTACAGCTGAACCATAGGTGATCTTCCGTTTCTTCCTCATCCTTGCAGAACTTGCACCAGGCTACGTCCGGCCCCTTCCAGTGTTTAACAATGCGCCCCGTTTGCCACCTCTTGCGCAATACAAGCCAGGTAATGAAAGACCAACGCTTACATTGCGCTCGTTTCCAGAGGAAACCACCCCAAGCACATTGTTCACCACGCTCTCGTATAAGATCATAGACTTTCGAATAGTCTAACCTTCCAGCCGGGTGCATCAGAGACCCCCAATCAACCTTTCGGTGGTTTGCGCCACTTAATATGACGGGCTTTGTTCCTCTTTACGGGTTGCCTGATGCTTCGTGAATGAAGGGCGGTTCATCTAACGACTAATGTACTATCATATTGGTGAGTGTTACTCCAATTTATCTCGTGTGTAGTAATAAGTTTCAATGCGGCGTCCCTAGGAGGGACTCGTACCTGCCTAAACACATGCTGGTTTCGAATATACCACGTCGTTCACCAAGCGAAAGCAAGTTTACCTAGAGCAGCCTTTGGTAGGTTATTACCAATGAATGACATGATTTGAGTTTATATCCCTTGATAGTGTGATTTGGCTGCCTATTGTGGAGTTTATGTGCCCCGGGAGTTAATGTTTAAATCATTAATATGTGAGTTGAATATTTTGTTATTATTTGTAAAATATTTTTTAAAGGTTTGTACGAGAGTGTGAAAATTGGTCATGACTAATCTGATGGGCTCGGAGTTTATAATATATTATACGAAATTGATGTAAAAATTGTAAATCTCAACCCAAGAACATTCCGTATAAAAATAGGAGAGCGTGATTAAAGTTCTACTTAGGTTTTTTTTTATGAGAATGGACCTAGTCCTCGCATAGACTATTAGACCGATAATATCCATTGAGTGTTTGGAATCAAAATGTCTACTGACTTTGAAAGCTGAGATCATAAGACTATCCACAATGGTTAGGTGGGCAAATGTGCACATTTGAACGTGCTCTCTCCGCGCTTAAGGTATGTAATTGGATTTCGTTCTCTCTCAAGAATCTGATCGCCCAAGTTTGCTAAGCTTAGCCGCTTAGGTCATGGTTTCAAATATTAATATCTTTGATTTTCAATTCAAGCAATTGAATGTAAATATGAACTTAGTGAAATGCGAATCCTCAATTCAGTGTCGGAATTACTAGGTTTTTATCTAAGCCTCAAGGAGTATAGTGTTAGTAACTTAATCAAGGAAGTGTACTGACCGTTATTGAGGCTTAACCTTTGATAAAAAGAATGCCTTCCATTCCAGTAATTAACTATTGAGCACTTTCAATCAGTTGATGGTAAAACTTGATTTGAATTTGTCAAAAGAAGAAAAACAGGAACAAATGCACTGAGAATGACATACTTCATCTCAATCAGAGATTCATCACTCTCTAGTGGTTAGGGGAATTTAAGGAATGATGAGGCTGTAACTTCTGAACTCATCTTGATAAAATCAAGGAGCTCAAAAGTGAAGTTGGCAAATGATTGTCATGAAGATGCAGAAGTCGGTCGTTCTCGATCAAAATGACTCTCATGCACAAGGTTCATGAAGAGCGAGTGTCTTTCTGACACATTAGTCTCCCTTTTTGCCTTAGTGCAATTGTTGTGAGTTTCACATACTCAAGAGTAGCATGGTGCTAAATCAATGTACATATCATCTTCATTAAGGTTGCAAGTTGTCATGTTGGAAAACAACGGCCCCATGCATTAGCAGTGCTGCAGTGTTGTGTATTTCCTTTTGTTACTGGACTCTCTAGATATAGATATTGACAACAATTTCATTGTCAAGTTTATTGATATCAAAGTTCCTTGCAGTAGTGGTGGGTATTTCCATTTGGACAATAATGATTTTACAGTCGTTGAAAAAGAATAATAATTTTCAAGACTCTGGTCAGTGGTCATGGATTTGTTTGGAGGATATGGATATCTATTCTAGTGCCTCTAGTTTTCTATTTATGATAATTGTTTCTGTTATGTCTCTCCATTTTTGGGTTCCTTTTGTCATGTCATGTGTTTTTGCCTTTGCCATGATATTGTTTCTTGATTGGTTGTGCTTGAATTTATCACATAGTGAACTGCCTTCGATCAAAGTTCTCCACCGGATCTTCCTTGCATATAAATTAATGAAGGTGCAATTTCAGGAACATGTAACATTTTAGTCTTGTTACTGAGCTGTTCTTCAACATTTGACAACTGGTTGTTTTATGTGCTTAAAAGGGTCTGTTGGTGTCTTGTCTACTGCACGAGATGATTGGACACCTGCACCAGATACATCAAGAAAGGTTGATGGTGAAGTGTTTGAAATCCCGATTCAAGTGAAAAGAAGTTGGGAAGATGAGTCCTTAGACTCACATGAACCATCCCAAGCAGATTGGATTCGCCAATATATGGAGAAAGAGGAAGAGGTAAGACAAAAAATGTTGTCTGGATTGATGTAAAAGGTGTATTAAGTATTAACTATTTGACTTAACTCATTAAATGAGCATTTACAGCTTTAATTTGTAGCTGGGCTTGTTTAATTTGTTTTGAACTTGTTTGTAGATTGCTGCATTATAATTTAATACAGTAATTTATCACTCATTTCAAAACTTAATATAGTTCTATTTTTGATGAAAAATGGACGTCATAGCATTTTTTTAATACTGAAATGGTAAAACAGGCTTCTACATTTACCAAATCATCCAAAGACAACATTGCTTAAGATCCAAATGACTCTCATCATTTCAGCCTAGTTATAATGCTGTTTCATAAAGTCTCCACGAGCGAGCATTATAACTCTTGCTGGGTTTGTTTAATTTGTTGTGAACTGATATGCCTGAAAAGTACAAAGAGTTTGACTGGAAAATACATATTCATTTTGGGTGTCTCATTAGTTGCTACTGCTTGATTATTGCTGCTTCTTTGTGATGTTTATTAGAACTAATCAAAGAAACTAAAGTTTAGTTACCTGCTGATCTTTTACTTTTTTTGCAGAGTGAATCTGAAACATGGGAAGATAATTTATTTGGCGAGGATTCGTCTATGAAGGTAATTGTATTTTTCATGCTAATATTATTGCAAGATCATAGGATTGGACTCTAATGTGTTTGTTAATTGAACTATTATACCATTAGAGTAGTTAAAAACAAAGGCATAAATTTTATGCACAATACAAGCATGGCAAGGCATTCCCTTAGTCTCGTCTTGTGTGCTCCAAGTATATTTTCACTCTTACTTTGGTTCCCATTTGATTTGAGACTTTTTGAGTTGTATCCTGGTCATTGCAAAACAATGAAATGATTTTTATATTGCTACTAATATAATACTCCTTCTCTTACCCTTTAAAGGCCAGTGAACCAAGATCTTATGATACCATTGTCATGGAGTACCAAGCTGCACATAATGAAGCTATAGCTGCGAAAGCAATGGGAGACGAGAAACGCCAAGAAAATGCTAGTAGTATAATCCGCAAACTCAGACAAGAGATGTCTGCTTTAGGTAGCAATTGTTCTGTTTTCTTTTCTTCGTGACAATAGTAACATTGCTAACTTGTTGCTTTGGGCAATCAGGAATTTCAGATCAAATGCTATTGCATAAGCCTGGAAACCATTCAGTGCCGGGTATAACCTCTGAAGGGATAGCTAGTGCTGCAATTCAGCATCTCCATGTAGAAGCAACATCATGCCATGATGAGGAAAGTTCAATATCTGAGTCTAAGATTGGTGTAGATGTTAATCCACAGCAATGTAGTTCAGTGACGTCAAATGACTCCTTGGTTGTTCCTCTAATGGAAAAGATTGCTTCAGAAGAACCATCAGAAGATGTGGAGCTTGGGAATTTCTTCTTGGAGGATGACCCATCTAACGAAGCCTTGCCTCCTCAAGTCTTGAAAATGCAAAAAAAAAAAAGGAGAAATCAAAAGGTGTAGTCAGTCGCAAGGCTATGGAGACTTTGGAGGGTATCTGGAAGAAGGTATCATACACAATCTACACTTCTTATTGAGCTTCACCCACCGTTGCTTCTAAAACATTTACCTTATCCTCACCGTTGCTTCTAAAACATTTACCCACCCACCGTTCACTAATACTAATAGATGCTTGCTTTGATCGAGTGCTTTCCAATGCCTTATTTTTGTCTGTTTCCTTTTTTGAATCTGTAGAACTGGGCAGCGTGGACAGCATCCCACCATTCTTTAAGCAATTTCCTGAATCTGGCTGCCATTTCCCTCCTAAATTCCAACTCCCGGGTGAATAGATCGATCAAACAGAATAAAATGTATTTTGTTAAAAAAAAAATTCTATTATATATAAGATGTTTTCCAAAGCAACAATTTTTTATAAGATAAATTTTGTAATTGGAGTAAATTTTTAATTAAATAATTTTTTTTTGACAAAAATTAAAATTTATTATAATCAAATCATTTTTTTTTCCACATACTTATTAAAATTTTGTAATTGGTGTAAATTTATAATTAAATAATTTTTTTTGACAAAAAATAAAAATTTATTATAATCAAATCATTATTATTTTTCAAATATTTATTAAAAACGATTCAAATGAGTGGGCGGGGTTTTGTTTGAACTGCATCTATTTCCTAACCCTAGTACCGATCTCTTAATCACACTTCTGTCTCAAACGGAAGTCAGGGAAAGACAGAGGAGACCTTCCTTGCTTGTCGTTCGTTCTTCGCTTCCATAAGTCGTTCTTCTCCCTCGATCTCCTTATATTTTTTTTTCGGAATTGAACAATATCCAACTCTGTTCTCTCCCTACCCTTCGAAGGCGTAGTCATGGCGGTTACTAGATCAATGACTGGAACAACTAAGAAACCCGAAACTATGTAATTTTTATTCAATTCGATGTGCGATATTCTTGTTTTGGGCGTGTTTAGGTTTATTTATAGATCATTAATTGATTGCAATTTGTGTTGTAGCTAGGGCTGATGCTGTAGCCATGGTGGTTACTAGATCAATGGCTGGAGCAACTAAGAAACCTGAAACTAGGTAATTTTTATTCAATTCGATCAATCGATCTTTAATTGATTTCTAAGTGAACGAGATGTTCTTGTTTTTGGGTGGGTTTAGGTTTATTTTTAGATCGTTAATTGATTGCAAATTGGTGTTGTAGGGCTGAGGCTGCGAGAGCAATCCAAAAAACAACCGGTAGAGCAAGCAAAAAGGGTAAGAGTAAGAGAGGAAGAAAGAAACTAACCACTGCTGAGAAAGAAAGCAGGAAAGCAAAGAAACAGGAGTACCGACAAATGTCGAATGGACGCGAAGTCTTCCTGTAAGCAGCTTCATTATCCGTCTTGTTTTTAGTTTGGCAAAATTGTCTATATAATTTTCCTTTTCCGGCCTTTTTAGCTTCTAAATTGATTTTGTTTGTTTAATTACAGGGCAACTACATTTCGGCAACAATATATGATGAAGAATCTCAAAGCCCCAGTAAGTAAATGGAATAAAAAAACTATATTATTATCACATTATCTATCATATCAATTCCAGTTTGCTAATTTTTGTAACTTTTCCTTCAAGGGTGGTGGTGCGTGGTATGGGGAGGGATTTGCAGAGTGGGACGCTCTCAGTGATAGTGTAAGTATAAATCTGGCTCAAGTTTTCGATATCTAATACTCCGTATCAATTATTTACTATTTGATTGCTTGTCTTTCAGGCGAAACGTGAGTATATTGCCATAACGCAGCAGCCTTGGACATATAAGTCCAAATGTGAGTATATTGCCAAATTTTCAGTCCAGTTGCCAGATTTGTAGAATCAGCTAGAACCTAGTTGATACTCGGATGCCAGGTATTTTGGGAAATTTTTTGGTGTTCCGTTGGCATTATCAACTACCCTTAAGTTTTGTGACCAACCTAAAAGATTTGTTCAAACAATCTTATAAGATACGTTTTCAAGCTATCTATATATGTAGCTTCTGCACATCATGTTAAACTCTTGGATACTTTGCTTAATTAGTGCATCTTCAATTGTGAAAGTAGAATCCAGTTAATTAAGTCTTAAGTATAGAACAAAATGATGTGGATGATTTGAGAGCATGATCTAGACATGTGGATTGTAACTAATTGGGAGCTGCTGAGTCATCTAGTTTTGTTTGTCACTAATTAGCATTTGAATTAGATTATTGCATCGACACCAATTCAGGTCAGATGCATTTTCATCGCAGACTCTGATCCCCGGCCTTCAACCATGAGTCGTGTCGCATGAATCTGATTGAGCTGATACACATGATTGAGCATTTGAGCTGATACACATGATAGATTATGGCCATTATTCAATTGAATTTGTATAGTTATAAGACTTGAGATTTTCTTTCAGATTCTGATGCCACATATTGCACATTGATCAGTTTGCCTAGGCTGTTTTGAAGGGCTCCCCTTGGCATCCATAAATAAATATAATAGCAGGGCAAATTTGTACAGCGTCCAGGTCTATTGACAAGATGTCATTAGTCTAAACGCAAGATATTTATTAATGAATTGCACACTAGTCCTCTTCACTTTTAGAAGGTAATTATAAATCAGACCGGGAGCAAACACACAAACCCAAACTTGTCATTGAAATATATTTTTCTTCGACTTTCTTCATTGATTTTCGGCAACATTTTTGGGGATTCAACGACACAAATAAATATAGGCCGGGAAGACGTCTAAGATTTTGGTCGAGGTTATAACATTTGCTCGGTAAGAATTACCGAGATTGATTATCAATTTGTCTTGTGGAATATGAATGAGCTAAATGCTTTTGGTCGACATTACAATATATTAAGGCCACACCTCTAGATGCCATAATTATGGAGGTAACTTGGGCAAGCCACGGAAATTTCTTCAGCCCAGCAGCAGGGCAGATCCTGAAACTTTTATTTGAGGGGGCAGAAATTACCATTGAAAAATTATCTGTAAAATTAAAAGCTATTTTTTTTCAAGAAATCCTGAATATCACGTGTAACGAGAATTAAAACATTAACTATATATGTATACTTTATTTCATGATTTTATGAAAATTATATAAGATCATCAATGGTATTTAAAACTTAAAAGTTATGTCAAACTTAAAAATATCCTTAATTCGGATTTGATAAAGGGGGATTTTGCAAAATAGCCACGAAAATGGGTTTATTTTGCGAAATAGCCACGTTTTGGGACATTTTTGTAAAATGGCCGCAATATATAATGTCTCACGCTCATCCTCCCGCCGCTCCCTCTCGCTCTCTCAATCTCTCCGGACGCTCACTCTCGGTCGCTCGCCCTCTCGCTCTCTCGTCCTCGCCGTCGCTCGCCGCGGTAGTTGATTGTTCTTCCTTCGCTCATCGTTCTCCCTCCCTCCGATTGTTCGCCGTCGCTCGCCGTCGCTCAACATACGATTATATTTGCTTATGATACTCTTATATTTGCACGACAAAATGTTAACTTTGGTTATGTAAACTTTGGTTGAAGCACTGAACCACTTGAATTGAAACACAAAGATATATTAGTGCAATTTTTTAGTGCTGACATCGTTTTTATGTGAAATTTATATGTGCTGACATCGTGCAACTCTTACAACATAGTCGTGCAACGCTTACAACAGAGTCGTGCAACTCTTAAAACACAGTCGTGCAACTCTTAAAACACAGTTGTGCAACTCTCATTTCACCAATCTACCTTGTTGTGCAATTATTGTCTATTGATGAGCAACTCTTACAACAGAGTCGTGCAACTCTTACAAACAGAGTCGTGCAACTCTTAAAACAGAGACGTGCAACTCTTACAACAGAGTCGTGCAACTCTTAAAGATAATGTTGAGCACATTTCCACCAATCCCCCCATGTTGTGTAATTTTACTCTATTGATGAGCAAAAATAAAACTGTGTTGTGCAATAATCTATTAAAAAAGTATAAAATTATATTTACAAAAAACAAGATTATGAGGAGACACAATTTCTCGATTGTTGTGCAAAAATAACCTGCCAAGTATCTAACAACGGATTTGTCAATATTAACCCCACTAAAATCGACAGAAACGCCACCCTGCATCATCTTAAGCTTATCCAAGAACTCAATCAACTCTTAAAACAAGAGTCGTGCAACTCTTACACCAGAGTCGTGCACCTCTTACAGCACGGGCGTGCAACTCTTACAACAGAGTCGTGCAACTCTTACATCGTATGTTGTGCAAAATATAATTTTTTTCCGTTTTTTTTTTCGTTTCAGAACTTTTTGTTTTGCAAATATAATCATGTGGTTTGCAAATATAACATTTTGTTGTGCAAAAATAAAAAAATATAGATTGGGTTATTTTTTAATAAAATGTGAATAATTTTTTAATTTCTCATATTCATAGGGTGATTTTTGTAATAAAATATAGATATTTTTGTAATTCCCATATTTATTGGGTTATTTTTTTAATTTAACAAAAACCTTCTTCTCCTTCCTCCGAAATCCTCCCGATCTGGAATTGGATCCGCCTCCGGCGTCACTCCTTCGCTCCCGCCTCCCTCGCTCCAGCCTCCTTCGCTCCGGCTGCCTTCGATCTCGCTCGATCTCGCCGCACAGACCTCCTTGACGACCGCTCCACAGATCCGCTCCCACAGATCTGGAATCGCACAAACCTCCTTGACGGAGGAGCCGCTCCGCTCCACATATCTGAGCACAACCGCTCCACAGATCTGGCTGCTCCGCTCCTCAGATCTCCACCGGACCACCGCTCCGCTCGCTGAGCACAACCTCCCACAGATCTGAGCACAACCGGCCGCTGGCTCGCTCGTCGTGGATCTGATGGATGAAGGAGCCGGATTCGGACAACCGCAGCTCGCTAGATCTCGTCGGAGAGGGAGAGAGCAATAGAAAGAGAGATCAATTGAAGAAAGCGATATTGAACACAAAATCATCGAAATCGGAATCGAAATCAGCGAGATCAATTCAGGACGGAGGAGCCGGTGCCGCTTGCTAGACCGACGGCGTAGGAGCCGGGAGAAGTCGGGAGGAGGAGCAGGGGACGAAGACCGACGGCGTAGGAGTAGAGGAGGAGGAGGAGCGACCTGAATTTCCGCGTGATAGAGATCCGACGGAAGGAGAAAGAGAAAAGGGATAGAAGGGAACGAGAACGGGTTATATAGTGGACATATTGCTAAATTGTCCAAAAACGTGGGCATTTTGCAAAATCGTCCAAAAAAAACGCCAGTTTTGCAAAATTTTTCTTAGATAAAGTAGTAAACCCTAATCTCTCTATTTTTTTTTTCCAAATTCTCATTTTATCCTTTTATTTTGCTTTTGAATTTTTTTTATTTTGCCCTTATTTTTCTACTCTGTATATTAATTTTTTAGTCTTTTTCCTTTTAAGTAAACTGCATTTTTCCCAAATAATAATTCCAATTTAAAAGTATTTATTTTTATAATAAAAAAAATACAGTACTCCCTCCGTTCGGCAAAACTTGTCATTTTAACTCTTCACACAACTTTTAATAAAGTTAATAATTACACTCCTTTTTTACTAATTTACCCTCATTTATTACTCTACTTTTTACTTTATCAAAAACTACAATTCACAACACATCAATCAAATTAAGGGTATTTTAGTAAAGTAGAAGCAAAAATACCTAAAATGACAAGTTTTTTCGAACAAAAAAGAAAATGATTAAAAATGATAAAAACTGAAAAGGAAAAAGGCGATGCGGAGAAGCGGATTTATGGCCCAGCGCGAAATAAACGTGCGGATGGCTAACGGGCATTTTGTTTCAATTTCCCCCAATTCAATTTGACACCGATCACTACCAATCTTATCCAAGATAGGGTATATAATGTCGTCTTCCTCATCTTGAATCCTGATTCACTCATTCCCCTCTTCAAATTCTCCAGACAGTCAGAAACAGAGCGAGAAATCAAGAAATTGAAAATGTCAGACTCAAAATCTAGGGTTTGGTCATTCGTGATCTTCACCGTACTCATATCGTCGGTGTTAGCACTGTCCGGAGAAGCAGATCCGACGCCGAAACCATGGCCGGAGCAATTCCACGCTGTTCTGGTGATGAACATCACCACCACCGCGAAGATGGAGGTGATCGACCTCTGGTACGACTGGCCGAACGGCAGAAACTTCAACATCATCCAAAAGCAGCTCGGGAGTCTGGTGTACGATCTGGAGTGGAACAACGGCACATCCTTCGTGTACACTCTGGACGAGAATCGGGAGTGCCGAACCCTCAAATTCGATGTCGGCATCCTCAGGCCGAATTGGCTCGACGGCGCGACCTACCTGGGCCGCAGAAAGGTGGATGGATTCGATTGCGATGTCTGGGAGAAGGCGGAGTTCATCACGTACTACGAGGACATCGTGACTCGTCGCCCCGTTCATTGGGCGTTCTACACCGGGAGAAATGCTCATGTCATGACTTTCGAGGTCGGTGCTGTTCTTGGCGATATGAACTGGCAAGCCCCGTCTTACTGCTTTGATCGGAGCTCCAATGGCGGAAATCAGGTTAGTGATATTGCTTCCGCTAGGTCTTGGCGAGGACGAGTTGACTCCGTTTGAAGCTTGATCATATCGTTTGAAATTGAATTGCAATTCCAGCTTTAATTTGCTTGTGTTAGCTGTAAATTTGTAATGGATTGGATTTTGCTGACAAAATTCCTTTGCAATAAGAAATCAATGGTGATTTCATCTGAGGATATGCATATGAAGTGATTCAGATGTATGTTTTTAATTTAACAATGCAGATCTCTGTGTAATAGTTTCATACTTTGATTACTCTTGTTAGTTGTTACAGATGATCATTAGATCATCTTTTTAGGTCCAAGAAGATAATGCCAGGCGATTATTGAATCTTTGAGCTACACAAAGCAACATTTGAAAGCGATTATTGAAATTTTGAGCTACACACAGCTACATTTTGTGTTAAAGATCGAATTCATGCACTTGAGCGTTGGAGGATTCAAGAACAAGAGATGAAGAAGGTGAAGTGTAAGGCGTTGATGACGAAGATGACCATTCGGAATTTGAGATGCAAGAAGCCAAGAACAGAGACTGAAAATTGAATGGTCAAGATCAAAACTGAGGATTAAAGGTTTAGAAAAATAAAGTGGGATTCTTGAATTGGTACATAAAGTGGGATTCACTTTCAAGCAATCCATTTCACCGATCTCGGTCTTCGATCAACAACTGAAATTGAAAAATCGAATCATAAGAACCAGGAAATCAAGCCAACTATTTTTTTCCAGTTTGATGGGTTGGTTACAAGTCGTGATTTTATATAGGTTTAGTTAATACTCTAAGAGGCCGTTTGTTTATATAAGAGGGGAATGAAATGTAATGTATTTTACATATAAAATGTATATCATTATCATTTTTTGTGAGCTTGGATGAGAGGGTAGGGATTATTAGATGTTAGAGATGTGAATGAGACCAAAGTGTCCCACATCGGAAAGTTGAACATATCAAGCCCTAGTATATGAGTCGGTGGGCTACTCCTATTGCCAATTGGTTTTAGAATGGAACCTCACTCGGCTTGTGTGCTAGGCTACTAGCGCATGTGCGCCCGTGCACACGACCCCCAGTCATCGGTCCGAGTCGGACTTTGATATGGTATCAGAGCGGTTAGCCTAACGGCCCGTGTCGATCCTGGTCTGGGTTACCCAGTTGTCCAAGTCTCAACTAGATGATCATTCCTAGTTGGACTTGCGGACTTGCGAGGCGTGTTAGAGAGATGTGAATGTGACCAAAAGCCCTAGTATATGAGTCGGTGAGCTACTCCTTCTATTGCCAATTGGTGAGTCGGTGAGCTAGTGAGGCTTGTGTGCTAGGCTACTAGCGCATGGACACGACCCCCAGTCATCGGTCCGAGTCGGACTTTGATATGGTCCTTCAAATTAGGGAATAAGGAAATAGATGGGTAACAAATTTTATATGAAAGATGAGAGAAGAAGGGAAATGATTAGAATAGTGATCAATGAATCTTAACTTAAATATGAACTATATTTATAAGGGTAATCATTACATTTCTCTACCCAAAAACAAACGGGGGTAAGTCATAAATCGAGTGTATTTTGTAGTCTTGGCTTTAAGGACATAGATTGAAAAAACTTATTTCAACCTATCGTTCTTTTATTTATAAAATCACTGTACTTGTTGAGAATATGATTGTGGGGATATCCCACATTGATTAAAAATTGAATCCAAGCCTTGCATATAAGCTGGTGGGCTACTCCACCTAACACCAATTGGTTTTATGATGGAACCCCACTCGGCTTTTGTGCTCGGCTTGGTTGGCGCGTGTGCGTTTGGCGTGCGTGGCCCCCCCCCCACGTCGGATGACCCACCGTGATTTAATACTATTCACCAAAAAACAAATCGTTGTACTTAACGAAAGTATCCTTTGAATTGCCGCATGTAAAAATGGAGGATTTCAAAAAAAAAATCGTTGTATTTTCACGATGCTCGTTTTTCCAATTATGAAGCGATCCTAGAAAACATATTTATTCTGACTCGGAGGGAGAAATGCCCTGGAGTACCGACGTGGACCATATCCACTTTACCTATCTATTTTATAGGTGGGGTAGATCTATAGACACCTAGAGAAATAAGTTACGTATGTGCAGGATCTATACGATTAATGCTTATCAATTATTTTTTATTGTTGAAGGCAAGCTCGATTGCATTTGTATTCTTCTTATGATGATTAGTCCACACAAAATACTTTAGGTGACTCGCAAGATTTTGGAAATATTCTTTGCCTTCAACTGGATTGCATAACGATTTTGGAATATATGAGAACATAGAATTCTACTTTAGCCTTATATTTTTGTGACCAATTTGATCACGAAAATTACATAACGATTTTTGTGACCAAAGGTGAGTATAATCAGAGAATGGTCGCAATGATCATGGTCACAACAACCAAATATTCATCGATTGCAATGAACAACACCGTTACTGTCATGATCACTCCGATTGGAGACAGTTGAGTGATACCCATGGTCCGGTTATTCTCTTCTCTAAACAGAGATGGTTGGAGAGGCTTGCTCACTCTCTTATTTTAAAGAATTAATCGAACAGAACCATTTATTCACCAAATATCAATCAAACTATTATGGAACAAAGATATTTATGTGCCCCCACGTCGGATGACCCACCGTGATTTAATACTATTCACCAAAAAAAAATCGTTGTACTTGATGAAAGTATCCTTTGAATTGAGTCCATAAATGGATGCATGTAAAAATGGAGGATTTCAACATGTAAATGGAGGATTTAAAAAGTACAAGACTTAGATCTGATATTTTGGCTAAGTGGCATGTATTTTCATGGTGCTCGTTTTTCCAATTATGAAGCGATCCTAGAAAATATATTTATTCTGACTCAGAGGGAGAAATGCCTAGAGTACTGACGTGGACCATATCCACTTTACCTATCTATTTTATAGGTGGGGTAGATCTATAGACACCTAGAGAAATAAGTTATGTATGTGCAGGATCTATATGATTAATGTCTATCAATTATATTTTATTGTTGAAGGCAAGCTCAATTGCATTTGTATCCTTCTTATGATGATTAGTCCACACAAAATACTTTAGGTGACTCGCAAGATTTTGGAAATATTTTTTGCCTTCAACTGAATTGCATAACGATTTTGGAATATATGAGAACATAGAATTCTACTTTGACCCTATATTTTTGTGACCAATTTGATCACGAAAATTACATAACGATTTTTGTGACCAAAGGTGAGTATAATCGGAGAATGGTCGCAATGATCATGGTCACAACAACCAAGTATTCATCGATTGCAATGAGCAACACCGTTACTGTCATGATCACTCCAATTAGAGACAGTTGAGTGATACCCATGGTCCGGTTATTCTCTTCTCTAAACAGAGATGGTTGGAGATGCTTGCTCACTCTCTTATTTTAAAGAATTAATCAAACAGAACCATTTATTCACTAAATATCAATCAAACTATTATGGAACAAAGATATTTATGTGCGAACAAAATACGTTTGCATAGGATTTCATTACCCACTTAAACTACACTTCAAACACCCAAAATTTTTCTTAATAAGATTTCAAATACAATGCTCTTAGTAGACCGGATAATCATAATATTCAACTAATAAAATTATAAATGTTTTGATTGAGTGAAATTGGGGTAAATACAATTCCATCCCCTACATATACCACTCACATATTTCAGCAAAAGTGCTCAAATCCAACATAATAAATCCTAAAAATTAGATTTTAACACAATATCCAAATCTAACTAGAAACATCATTAAAAAATAGACAACTATACTTAGATTTACATAACCTCCTAATCCAACCACACATAATATAGCATCTACAAAGATACTTAGATTAACCCAAGATCCTAATACGGTCGTACATAATATGACGTTACTAGTCAATGAGCCCTCATAATTAAGACACAAGACGCAAAGGAAATAATCAATGCACACTATATAACTTCACAATGGATCAATTAGATTTCTGCGAAGAAAACAAAAACACAAAATAAAAATTAGAATAAATAAAGTAAATAACAGCTAGCTTATTCATATTAATTAAAATAATTTACCTTGTGTGCAAAATCTGGGTGATGGGCATATCTATAAATTTTCAGCACATAGTCTTCCAAGCGAAACTCTTTTGCACCACCAAATTTGTCATCATCCGCATTTAGTGTATCTAGCATTAACCTATATCGGTACGTGGACTGACCTTCAAAAATGGGCGCGAACGCAACCAATATACACAGTATTTTCCGGAGATCTTTTCCAATAACAATTGACAACGCCCTCATTGATGGTTGTTGTTGACATATCTCTATGGTCGTGGATGGGATGGGCAGACCAATGATGAATAAAATAGAGGAGGAGTAGACGTATCTGCCCTAAACCGTTAAGGCCAAAACATCTAGCTAAATTGTCAATGGTGAAAGTGGTAAATTGAAAGGTATTTACATCCTCAACATTCCCAGATCCAACAACAAAATGCGAAAGAATCACCCTTAAAGCCCTCAGAGTAATTTGAGGTAAGAGCCGTCTCACAAAGGGTTAGAGTTAGAAGAAGAAAAATGTTGAGGGATAGAAGAGGGAGGTACGGAGTAAGAGGAATTTGATTTTTGTATATGCCGGTCTGCATTTAATTTTGTATTTTGATGTAAACCAGTTTAATACTATTTTCTGGCTTCTTTTCAATCCGTCTCTCTCAATATGTAAGGCTTGGAGCCACTTCGCCAAACAAACCTAGTTGATACTCCAATACATGGGATTTTGACGGTAAATGAGAATTTTTTTGGTGTTTGTTTGTCATTATCAACTGCCCTCAAATTTGTTGGATAGGGCGTACCATGAATCTGTAGCCATGGTGGTTACTAGAGCAATTAAGAAACCCAAAAATAGGTAATTTACATTCGATCTATCTTTAATTGATTTATTGGTGAGATATTCTTATTTTGTGTCTGATCATTAGGTTTATTTTTAGATCGTTAATTGATTGCAATTGGTGTAGTAAAGCTGAGGTCGTAGCCATGGTGGTTACGACTACTAGATTTGTTAATTGTGTGGGATTAGGTTTATTTTCCAATTGCATTCAGATTTAGATTTGTTGGATTCAATGTGTAGCTTTCATTTGGAATATACGAGAACATATAATTCTACTTTAGCCTTATATTTTTGTGACCAATTTGATCACGAAAATTACATAGCGGTTTTTGTGACCAAAGGTGAGTATGATCGGAGAATGGTCGCAATGACCATGGTCACAACGACCAAATATTCATCGATTGCAATGAACAACACACGTTATTGTCATGATCACTCCGATCAAATACACTTGAGTGATACCCATGGTCCGATTATTCTCTTCTATAAACAGAGATAGTTGGAGAGGCTTGCTCACTCCCTTATTTTAAAGAATTCATCGAACAGAACCATTTATTCACCAAATATCAATCAAATTATTATGGAACAAAGAAATTTATGTGCGAAAAGAAAACAAAAGATGTTTGCATAGGATTTCATTACCCACTTTTACTACACTTCAAACACCCAAAAATTTTCTTAATAAGATTTTACATACAATGCTCTTAGTAGAACGGATAATCATAATATTCAACTAATAAAATTATAAATGTTTTAATTGAGTGAAATTGAGGTAAATATAATTCCATCCCCTATATATCTCACTCACATATTTAAGCAAAAGTGCTCAAATCCAACATAATAAATCCTAAAAATTAGATTTTAACACAATATATATCTAACTAGAAATATTATTAAAAAAAATAGGCAACTACTTAGATTTACATAAGCTCCTAATCCAACCGCACATAATATAGCATCTACACAGATACTTAGATTAACCCAAGATTCTAATCCGGCCGTAGATACTACATAATATGACGTTACTAGTCAATGTGCCCCCATAATTAAGACACAACCACAGTCGCAAAGGAAATAATCAATGCACACTATATAACTTCACAATGGACCAATTAGATTCATGTGAAGAAAACAAAAACACTCAATAAAAATTAGAATAAGTAAAGTAAATAACATGTAGCTTATTCAAATTAATTAAAATAATTCACCTTGTGTGAAAAAACTAGGTGATGGGCATATTTATAAGTTTCCAACAAATGTTCTTCCAAACGAAACTTTTTGCACCACTAATTATGTCATTCTCCGCATTCAGTGTATCTAGTATTAACCTGTATCGGTATGTGAACTAACCCCCATAAACCGACGCGAACGCATCTAGAATATGACACGTATGCGAATCGCACCAGAAGTCGTTTCAAACCCCTGTTTTAGTATATTATTATATATAGATATATATATAGATTATCCCAATTATAATCTATAACTATCTATATACTACCATAAATCATAAAGCTTTGCTGACGTGTCGTTTTTTCCTTGATTTTAGTTAATTCAATCAATCCTCTATTTTCTACTTTTTTTTTATTTTCCCTTTTCTACATTCCCTTCCCAATTCCTACCCATCTACACTCGGCAGCTAGAGTTCCCAACTTCCCGAGCAATCCTAAGGGAACAATCCAAACTCATTCAAAAATCAACCAAAAATCTATTTAAATCGGATGTCAAAACCGAATCAATCCAAACTCATTCGAAGTTCAACAAAAAAATCGGATGCCAAAACTTTTTTTTTACACACAATTTCATCAATTGATAACCAAACTATTTTTCCTTCAAGAATCTTATGGACGAAGTCTAACGCAACGATTTCATCTATTCATATACGGAGTACTAGCTCAGTACCCCGTGCATTGCACGGATCTTGTTTTAAAATATATGTTTATACAATATCATTTATTATTGTTTACATAAATATTATAAGTATCACAAACAAAGTAATAAAAAATAAAGATTCTCTAACATATTGAATACCGAAATAAATAAATATGCTAAATAATAAGAAAATTTAAGTATTAGAATCAAATATAAGCATAAAGTTATGCAAATATTGGTAAAGCTTGTAAATATTATTCATATCAAAATGATGCTAATAGATATTAGAATAATAATGAAACTAAATAAATAAGGCAATGTAAAAAATAAAACTAAAGAATACATTTGAGATACCATTGAGGTAATTAAAAAAATTGAGTCTTCCAAATAGCTCAAAGTATATGTAATGGTGGTAATGTTTTGTCATTTTTTTCTTCATGTCGATGATGTTTCGTTAATCAAGAGTGGTGGAATGGATTTTCTTCATAAATCACACTAATATAAAAATAATTACATGAAGAAATTAAATCAATTCCACCATTCTTGATTATAGAAATATCAACTACCTAAAAAATGATTAAAAAAAATGAATAAGTTTAGGAAAAAATACAATTTAATGGAATAGATACATCATACATTAATGATGTTACATAATGTATGCGCCTGAATTTGTATTTTTATAAATTTGTATTTTTTTAAAGAAACAAAACATTAGAAATCAACCATATCCTAACTAAAAAGATATGAATAACTATATTATAATTTTTATTTTATCCAATAAATATCTAAACCAACCAACCATAATGTCGAGAATATCTCAACTAATTTTGTGCAATCAAATATGCAAATTTGCTTATATCCTTACGCAATCAACGTTTGTGCGGATGTTTGCTATTAATTGTTATCTTTAATAATTGCATATATTTTAATTTAATTTTAATTGGAATTGTAAAATAACTTAATAATCAATATCCCTAACTAAAAATCCCTACATTAAAAGAGAAGGCGACACATGGGTTAGACGACTTCTTTTTTAGTATTATATTAGTATAGTAACCCGCATCTTATGCGGGATTTTTGTAAATAAAAATATTTTTAACACTCTATAACTGGCTATGGTAGGTTAATAAATGTCATATTTTAGTTCTTTGTTTTATTTCCTTTTCATTTGTGTGAAATGAGTTAGTTTGTCTTTCATTGCCTTTTCATTTGCAGAAGTGTTTATTATAAGACAATAAAATTGATCATTTTTTTTTTCAAATCTAGATATTAAAAAAATCTCAGATATTGTTAGGATGATCGTGATTAAGATTGTAAATTTGAAAAAAAAAATTACAATATTAAGATATTGTTAGGATTAGGTCAATGTCTTATTAGTTATTTCATATTTGAATTTTAACAACAACAACAACAACAACAACAAAACTCCAAAGATTTTAACCGATTATGTTAAATTTTGCTCAATAAAAAAATATTTGAGTTTATTTTTTTAATTTAACAAATAAAATCAAATTCGGTTTTAAGTAAAATAGATTGAATTGAAAATTCAAATAATACTGTGTAAAAATAATTAAATAAGGTGTCAACATTTATATTCAATTAATCAAATTGCGCAAATAGCATTACCATATGGGAGGCACGCCATGTGAAAATAACAGCTCAATTGTGATACTATTAATATAATTAATTTACCTCCGTCATAAATTAGCTTATTAACTTTTATGATCCTATACGATGAGTATAAACCATATCATTACATACGATTAAAATAAAAATAATTGAATCACTCATCTTCTAATTGATTTGAATAAAATATTAATTTTTTCAAATCTTTATTCATTTTCTTGTTTCATTTGAAAATAAAATTAAGAAAAATATAATAAAAAAGAGTCTAGGTTTAGATTAAAAATTATATAATAAGTGAATTATACTAACTAAAATAAACTGGAACAAAATTAATTAATGGGATTTAACCTAAAAACTTTTATTTACAAAAGCATAATATATAGATATATAATCACATATATTGACGATTTTATATTTAATAATTAGAATTTTAAAAAATTAATATCAACTTAGTTAATTTTTAAGGATTAACATCAAACGGTCGATCAATTGATTATCACTTTATTTGATTTCGTGACTATACTCATTATGGTTCATAATTAGTCAAGTAACTCCTACAAACAATAATCCAAGTACTTAAAGTCAAATTTTGATTCTCACATGAGATCGTAACCCGATATACATCGTTCAACTATTCTGTCTTCATTCGTTGAAAATTAAGATATTTCATTACTATATTTTTTAATCAGTTTCATCCCATAGAGTTTGATCAAACGTATAGCGGATCGGTTGAAATAAAATAGTATCAATTACCCATGAACTAATAAAACATGAGTACCAAGTACCAACTAAGGGATATGAACGAATGACTTATATACTTAACCAAATAAATTACAATATAGAGTTATGAATACAAACAAATCTAACATTGAGAATGTGAAATTGAAATTAAAAAAATAAAAAAATAAAAGAGAGCGAGAAATCAAATTAAGTCTCACCAATAATTTCCACCATTGTTGATTAGTATTATTAGTATGATTGGACGAATTTATCATTTGAACAGATGCAAAAAACTTGAGGTAGAGATAAGAAGAAGAAAAATGTAAAGGAAGTGAGAAGAACGGTGATTATATAGTAAATGATGGTGAACGCACTTACGTACATAAGAAGAGACACAATTAAAAATCTAAACAAAAAAAAAGTCATATTTGATTTATTAAAATAAATATGATTTTATTTTAATCTTATCCGATAAATATCTAAACTAACCAACTAAAATATCAAATATATCCACTGAATTCGTATCCAAATCTTAACCGACCAAATCTTAACCGAATTAGATTTAATTAATTAATTAAATTTACTTAATTATCCAAACAACTCCATTAATAAATAATTAAATTAAAAATACATACTTTAAAGGAGAAGCCGCCACATGTCGTAGGCGACTTCTCCTTTAGTATTATAATATAGATTTGTTAACATAATTCACCATTTGTATTTTTTCATTATTTTTTTTGTTCATCCTCATAATAGATATTTTATATTTTTTCCTCGCGCATGCGCCATGGCGCGGGGGATGGTACTAGTTAACCTAATTTTGATTAGCCAACTCACCGGTCCAGCTAAACCCAATGGACCAATAGCGGACCGGTTTATAGGTTTAAACCGGCCCGGTGAGCCCTCCGCTTTAAAATTCGTTTGGGGATGACCTGACGTGGTCAAGTCGAACGCCGTGTGCGCGAGGAGCCGAGCGTTTCCGATGGAGGGGAGAACCAAACCAACCGCTGCTTTCATGGCGTTTGGTACCAAAGGCGACGTTTATCCCCTTGCTGTAATCTCCCCCCCTCTCTCTCTTGAATTCGTACCTTGTGCTCGATTTCACACTTCGAATTGATCAATTTGGTTTTTGTAGCGAATCAACATTTTGTTGGATTCAGTGTTTATCTTTCATTTGGCAAGAGTCCTACCTTTTGTGACCATTTGATTAGATATATTACATGGCGGTTGTCAGCTCGTTGGTTTAGTTACTTGTAGAGAAATAGGCTGTGGAAGATTGTGGACACAATCAATACTTTTTTGCTGTTGAGCTCAAGCTAGGTGGTTATTATAGCTAGATGAATGGAGCAGATTTGTTCAAATAATCTCATAAAAATGATGCTTTCAGGCTATTTCTGCAGCTTTTGCTGGCGATCGCAGAGATTACCGCGTCTATTTTATAACTCATTCTGCACATCAGGTTCAACTCTGAGATACTTTGCTTAGTCCATCTTCAATTGAGAAAGTGAGAAACTGGATTTTCTGAATCAAAAAGGAAAATGAATAATGTGAAAATAGTTTCTAAACTGATAGCTTATAGAAACAGATTTCCATTGTCAGGAGATTATAATTTTTTTGGTGTTTCTCAATGAAAATGAAAAAGATGATGACAAAGAGAGCTTGATCAGATTATAAGTTATGTTTGATATGCTAGAACAGAAACGATACTAAGCATTTATAAACTTGTTTGTCAAGAGCTTGGTATTGCACTTGGAGGAAAAGAAAGTTGAATACATTCCGGTTTCAGCACCACCTGTTCTTTCTACTCCGCCTGATGACCCAGAAGGTTTAGATATGCTTAGACAGTATTTACATGTTTTTTGGGGATGTATGGTGCACAGTGCACTCTAATATCATTGTTGTTGGCAGGTTCTCAGGGTTCGTCATTTACCGTGCAGAAAAAGATGATGACGAGAGAGCATAGAAGGGAATGCGTGTCGATCATGGAAATGATCTTTGGAGCTGGCCCCAGCTTGAAGGGTGATTTTGTTGTGATAAACTTGTTTGCATTGGTATTCTTGTCTTACATCCAGAAGGTGTCTTTTAGTTATAATGATGCCAGTTGTAGGAATCTTCCCTGATAGCTTGATTATACCCAAGAAATACATATATGGAACCCATGCGATCAGACAAATTGTGAAAAGATAAATTGACTGATTGATTGACGAAAGTTGAAAAATTTGTTTTCTTGATTGACCTCTATGCTTGGAATTGAAGTTGAAAACCATGCAATCATTTCACTATAAAACTTTCCCTGTCCAGTGTCCATTATGTTGAATATAAACAAACAATGAAGTAGAGTCGAACTTCAGATGAAAATAATGACCACATAAGTTCTCATTTAGCTCTCTCTAACTCCACTCACTTGTTGGCTTCATTTAAACAATCACATTTTTTTATCATTAAAAATTGGGGCAGCAAACTTGAGCATGATGTGGAGCCTTGCTCAATTTTGTTTCCATGATCTACCAGGAAGGTTGGAGTCTTGCTGAACTATTTCAGATCCGTTGTGTAGTTGCTGCTCCTTATGTTGTTCCTTATAGGTACTTTGTTGGATGACTTAGATCCTTAAATGAGATGAATTGTTTCCTTCTCATGATTTTTATTCACCTTTCTTGACTGATTTTTCATGCAGTGCTCCTTCCTCCTTTGAGCGACAGTTCAGGCAGCAACTTCCGCTTCTATACGAGTACCTTCAAGAGGCTCAATTGGATGAGGTAACACTATCTCAACTCTGAGAATAACTTAGAATTGTATGCCTTATAAAGTCACATTTTAGTTTTAAAGACACATTTTAGTTTGATTATTACTCTTATGAAGGCAATTCACCACAATTGTAGGTTTTAAGAAACACTTGCTGTTGGCCGAGTTTGGTAAACCAGATAAACGATATCATGAGCCTTAAGGTTCATTGGGATGCAAGGCCGTCATTATAAGGACCTTATCTATTCAAATAAGTATTTAATCAGCAACATATTATTACATTATAAGCAATCAACATATTGTGCCAAGACTGCCAACTGTCAAATGGAAACTGTGGCAGTAACGTATTCTCCCCATGATTTTTTGTTCTATGTAAGAGTGTCTAGGACACTGAACTTTGGTGATTATAGCTTGTTCTAGGCAAAATATTGAATTTTGCCAACCTTTGTGCTTACTGGTTGATAATGTAGAAGAGATCATTCTAAATTTGAATATGCATACCAATTGCCAAGTAGGTCTCTTGGACTGATGTGATCCACTGGATGTGGCCAATTTTTACGGAAGAGTGGGCGGTCTGGAGGAGCGATAAGTTGAATCTGAGTCGTTATCCTTTCACAGTTAGTGTCTTTCAATGTCACAATATTTTTTTATATAGTAGGAGTTTTTTTTATGTTCACTCTACAATCTATACAACGAAAAGCCTTATGTTGTGATATCACCATCAAATGTAGGATCCAGTCACAGGTCTTCCTATGTGGCATGATAGGTGTCCATCTCCCTTGCTAATGTAAGTAGTCGTATGAAATTGAATTTTGCTATTGTTCCAAAAATTTACTCTCTAAAATGCTGATCATTTCTTTTCTTTTCGTTTTCTGCTATAGGTATGGATTCAGCAGAGAAGTGGTTGAGTGCCCCAGTAAGCTAATTTGCTTAATAAACATGACATGTCAAATACCTGCATGTTTTATTAATTTATAACCAATCTTAACTGCAAAAAAAACAACCTTTGATCTGTTTCTTGAGAGAATTAGAAGATTTTAAGCTTGAAAAGAAAGTGAAACAAAACAAGTTAGCTTAAAATTCTTCAGAACTTACTCAGAACTCAACACCTTGAAATGATGATATTGTTTATGACAGATTATTGGCCTTCAAATGCTCATACTTGTGGATTTTGGTTTCTTCCTCAAGAATGGCAATTTTCATGCACTAGCTGTCGAGATATGTATGTGTCAACACTACTTCCAAAGATACAACACCAGATCTGTACAAGACATAAGCGCTTACAACATTTTTTGGAGAACCCTTCATCAATGCCACTTATTTTTATTAGTATAAGTTCAATTGGGAGGTAAAGTTCACCTTTTATTGGTCTATATTTGATCTTTGACTTGTTTCAGAAAGAAGACTTGATTTGTGACAATCTTATTAGTCTAAGCAGTAAACGACTGTGCTCTGATCTGGAAAATTGAGTAAGGAGGGAATATGAGAAGTAATCGCAGGGTTCGAGGGAAGTTTCATACTAGAATCATTTAAACATGTATCAAATTAACAAGGTTTGATCATTAGAAAAAGACGGGATCTGAGTCCTTTGTGTCGTTTTTATCTTGTGATCATCAGAATCTGCCTTCTTCCTATGGCCTATTTTAGACATTGAAAACAAAAGGAAATGATTTATAGGCTGCATTCTTTGAGAGCAATTTTTGGAATATGTTTTGCTTTAATGGTTTATGTTACTATTCTGAATTTTCATTTGTGTTGATAAGTAACTCTGCTCTCTGCTGCAGCATGGGCTTTTTGAAGAATCCTGAAGCTTTTCTTGATGTTATTCAAGCTGCTTTGGAGATAAAAAATTTCAGATTCATATTATTCACAGCTGGCTATGAGCCACTGGATATGGTAATTCGTAATGCTGCATCTACGAAACATTCATCGGTTCATCGAGAAACTGATGAAGATGTGATTTCTCTCTTCGCTGGCAGACTGTTCTGCTTTTCTGGGTGAGAATTGCTGAAGATGGCATCAACCAGAAATGTTATCAGTGACAAATGTTATCACCTTTCAATACTAATATGCCTATTAATCAAACCTTTCCAGTTCCATTCCATACAGTTGGCTATTCCAAAGATGCGCTGTTGCTGTCCACCATGGGGGAAGGTGAGGTTCTTCCATACAAATATGAATTGTCTTGTAAAAAACTATATTCAACTTACTAACTGATTTATTGCGTATGTTGAACTCCATGTCTGATCAGTGGGTCGACTGCTGCTGCATTACACGCTGGAATCCCGCAAGTAAGTTGTCAATCATAATCTGTCACACAGGCTATTATAGTCTCCTTTTCATTACTGGTGTTAACAAGCAAAGAGGAGAAATACACTTTGTAGAAAACCTCAAATCATTTGTTATATTATCTTGATTAAGACTTGAAATAGTTTCTACTCTTCATGTTATCCAAGACTTCACCCTGTAGTAGGAACCCTTAACTGATGGATAGCTAAAGTCATGGATAACTGAACAACCCTCAGCCAAAATCACTTGTCTCCGTATTAATTGCAGGTTTTGTGCCCGTTTATGTTTGATCAATTCTATTGGGCTGAAAGGATGTTCTGGCTCGGGGTTGCACCTGAACCTGTGAAAAGAGAACACTTGCTTCCAGATACGCGTGACTTGGAAACAATCAGGGAAGGCGGGACTATCCTGTCGAAGGCCATTGATTTTGCATTATCTGCGAAGGTCAGGTCACGGGCAAGGGACATTGCCGAACAAATATCTTCTGAGGTATTATTTTCACTTAAGTTGGAACTACTGATATCCTTGCTCTGAGACGCCAACCGGTGTCAGAGTATAATCCAGATTCCGAATGCTCTCGTGATAGATGTATTTTGGCTTGTAATTTGCAGGATGGGGTCGCAGAAGCCGTAAGACTTCTTAGAGAAAAAGTTTGCTGTCCTGATGAACCCACAAAAGAGATAGGCAAAAGGCCATGAAATTGAATAGGTGTATGAGTGCAGTCCCACTACAGTCCAGCAAAAACCCTGCACAAGCAAAGGCAAATGGACTATTATGAACAACTTCTCCAAAAAGAATGAATGCTTATATTGCAAGTGAGCTTCTTATTTATTTATTTCTATCATTATTATGGTATAAGTTAGTTGCATCTGTACTCTTCTTCTTCTTCTTTTTTATTTTATTTTAGTTTAAGCTTGGTATAATCACCATTCATACCGAGAAACTCATAATGTTGAGAGATGTGAAGAGACCAAAGAGTCTGAAAATATGAACAACCAAAAGTAATTCGGGGTTTACATTGTTTATATTTTCGGTGTAAATCCCGAATTATTTTTCAAGTTAGATTATAAACAAGATTCAGGTTATGGGGTTCACAATCAGCAACGCAATTGAATCGCACGGGCGGGCACTTAATCTGCCGGGCCCACAAATAAGACAACGCACCGCCAAAATAAATTAACCTCAACAAACGTCTATAAAAGGAGCCCTGCCCTCTTTGAACAACCTTCACAATCAAACCCCTTTTTTGTGCAAAATGGGATGCAACAAGGGAAGAGGCAGTGCAGGGCGGATGGCGGTGGCAGCGATAGTGCTGGTGGTGCTGATGGTGCAGAGCGAGACGTGCAGCGCAACAATGTACGCGGTTGGAGGACGCCGAGGATGGACATTCAGGACGGCGAGATGGCCTAGAGGCAAGCACTTCAAGGCTGGTGATGTTATTGGTATGCTCCTAAATCACATGCTTGTTAAAACTGAATGTGTATTGTTACCTCAACTGCTAACTTGGCATCTATACTTGATGTATGGGAACAAGTGTTCAACTATGACTCGGGGTTCCACAACGTCGTGGCAGTGAACAAGAGAGGCTACAAGAAATGCATCATCCCGCGAGGTTCTAGAATGTTCAAATCGGGGAAGGATCGCATTAGGCTCCAAAGGGGAACCCACTTCTTCATCTGCAGCTTCCCCGGTCACTGCCAAGCTGGGATGAAGATCGCCATCACTGTTGTCTAATGCACTGAAAAGCGCTTCAAGTGTGGACAACGGACCTTCAGAAGTCATCCTTAGTTATTGCACTTTAAGATTAAACCATACTGTTTCAGATTTTGGTCATGTACAAGAAATGATATTTCAGAAGGGATTTTATGTGCCTTGCAAGAACATTGTGAAACAAAATTTCTTCAATCGCCCGAGAAAATGAGCAAAAAGTTTACAAAAGAGAGTTGATTGCTCAAGTTTCTAAACTCAATCTTCAAGGTCAAAAAATTGCACTAAATTATTCAAGAGCATCATTCCAAAGGTTCTTTTAAAGGGACCTCCAAAGAAAAAGCAACATTCAGCTCCAACTTTACGCAAAGGTAAGATCAAAGTACGCAGCGCAGTGTTGCTACTCGTGGACCCAGCTAAGATCTTGCAGCCGGATACACCTCTATAAGCAGCCAAAGCGCCACCAAAAGTGTCGAATGAATAGGTGGAGAGGAGAGGAAGAGTTGCTCTATCTACACCTCTTAAGACGAACTAGCCACTTTCTTCTTGACTACTCTTTTTCTGCGCGCCTTTGGAGCTGGAGTGTCGTTTTCACCAACTGAGCTGCCACTAGGCTGCGTGATTCCGAGGAGTCCAAGTCCTGATACAACGGCATTCTTTGATATGAACCATTTTGAGGAGTCTTTAGATGTGGACTCTGACGGCCTGTTGTACGCCCTCAAGAGGTTGTCCGAATTAGCAAGGGGATCTGCTTCTATTCCTAGCCATGCCAATCTTGATCTCTCCCCAAGTTGAACATTCAAGATCCTGTATTCACACATTGACAAATAGGGAAGGAAATGACAGAGGGTAGGTCAGGAATGCTCGAAAAAACAAAATATGGTACAATAGACTCGGCAATATAAAGTAGTGTCTCAATCCAGAACAACCATCTTCGTTCATTTCTGCCATCGTTCGTATATCTGATGAATTTAACTAGTACAAGTCATAAGTATACAGCTAACAATGACAATGGACAGATAGTGATAGTTTCAACAGTTGTAGAGAGCTTGTGCGGATCATCAAAGATTAATCAGAGTCATTTAACTATCCCTTGAATTTGGTAAATAAAGAGCGGCCACCCGGGGTTCAAACCGGGGACCTATGGGTATTTCCCACAAGTCCTTTCCAGTTGAGCCTTTCCGGGATGGTTGTCATTTAACTATCCCAGTTACAGAAAGAAATCATCTTATTCATAATAACATAAAGGGGATAATCACTTGTCCTAGCTTAATCATTCCATTCGAAATAGGAACTGTCTAATATAATCTAAGATGACCAACAGCAATGCAGAACAACAGAAGCCACGTGCTGTATTAGAAACAAAGCAAAGAAGATCTCAGACCTTAAAGCAGCGCTAAAGAATAGTGTCACTCCAATAACATCAAAATGGCTGGTCAATGTTCTGTCAACACCACATAAAAGTTGATAGCGCAAGTTGGCATAGATTCCAAGGAAGGCTCCATATCCAAGAGCATTGCTACTGACAGATGGAATTGTGATCGACAGCCGGCTACATAAAACAGAAGTCCACAGCAGAAGTTATAACCCGAAAAAATGAAAGAAATACACAGCATCACTATACAAGGGGCATTATGGATGGCAATTGAAGTTACCTATCCTTTTTACTGGCACAAAGATTTGACAAGGCACCTTGTGCTGCCCCAGCAGTCATTCCTACCAGACATAACTCGGTAGCCTTGTAGAAAAATGAGTGGATTCTCTTTTGCATATCGAATTCTCTAAGAGGATAGCTCTTCTCGAATATATTGTTCGGGAGCTTTTGAAGTGTGTTCTGCAAATCGAAGCGGAATGTATTTCCATACGACCGACAAGGAGCTAGTGACCAAACAACTACAGCATTGCATGCTGAAGCAGCAAGGACGTTGATAAGGGCCAAATCCCACTCCTCCTTGATCCTTCACATTACAAACAGGTAAAAATTAATGAGAAAAGACCAGTAAGGAATATAGAACAAAAGTGCTAACAAGGACAACTGCAACGGCTGGTATGAAAATAAACTACCTGTCCTTGCGATTTTGCACTTCCCACAAAACAGAAGAACCAATAGTAGCAGCCTGCTCCAACAGAAGTCTATAGAGAAAGGCAGGATCTGCAATCATCCTGCATAATAAAAGCTTTTATTACATTTGTAACAGTGTCTTTCATGAGAGTTGGCATAAACTCATGCAAAATACTAGACTGCTAGTAGCCTACATATAACTTGTACTATATGAGAGTTAACAAGCTCAAGAATGAACCATCCTCATGCAAATTCTGAAAGGGCAAGGCTCAGATTCAGAGAAACCTCAAATCTAACACATTACACATTTAGACTTAGGATGGATATAGAAAGTGATCATTAACATCTGAATAATGTGATAGCTCAGTTAAAAAACAAACCTAACAAAAATAGCACACGTTCTTAAGAACTGGACACTAAGGTAGTTGATAAGGCCTAACAAGGTGATATTATATTGATACAGAAGCCTGTGAACTTTATGTTGCCAAACACACCCTAAATGCAGCTAGAAGTTTACCTCCCAATGAATGCCCTAGAGATTGACTGAGGAAGGGACCGAGCAATAGCCCTAACAGTGGTTGGTCTGGCATTAATTGCGAGGAAGTTAACCATCTGAGCTGAGCTGACCAATCCCTGTACAAACCTGAGTAATCAGTAGGTGTATTATGAAACAAAACTGAAAAAGAAGTATAAGAATGAGAGCCCAACCATCTCATAAGCTTGTCTCAACCCAGCAGGGAGATCCATCATTGTCTTCTGCCACTCATTCAGAACAGCATCTACAAATTTTCGATCAAATAACTGGAAAGCGCACATGATATTAAGGGTCAAAATATAATAAAACAAAAAAGAAAAAGAGAAGATAAGTGCGAAAAATAAACGAGTTGTACTCGAGCCTCTAATATGTGTTTTGCTTACCTCTTGTAATACAATTCTTCTCCTGAACAATCCACCCTCATCTCCATCTTCGTCATCATCAAAATCATCGTAGTAATCATCATCATCACCACCATCATCCCCACCATCCCCACCTCCGTTATTGATCTTCTTTCCAATATCACCACCACCTCCTCCTGTGGCAATCTGCAAAGTTCACAAATAAAAGCAGAAAAGAGTAAGCAAGACCAATTTGAATGCATAACATATTCCATGATTATATATGAATATACACAATTGAACTTCAGAGGATTTGTTGTGCTTAAACGATGTATATTTATCAAGCACGTGAACTGACATGTCATATATAGCAGTAGTAGTTTCCTTGCAATTCAAGAATACAAGCCACATTTCTGGACATTTTATGCCAACCAAACCAAGTCAATCATAAAGCTTAAATATCAATACGAGGATGACAAATTGACAACAGTTTTTCTGAAGTTCCCACATTCCATATCTTCTACATTTTATTAAATTCTTCTGTACCCTTTCTTTCAAGTCTTCTGGAGGCCTTTATCAAAGCTACTTGTTTTAATGTAATGCTTACTTGGTATGCCTGACCAATGCTTACTTGTTTAAAACAAAAAAGGACTGTATTGACTGAATAAACATCAGCTGAGCATAAACATCTGAATGCTACACTATGAGTTTGCCGAATTTGAGTGTGTACAACTTATTTGGGCAATAGAAATTGGAGAGTAATGGAAAAGAAGAGTAACAATTTCAAGATTTCATTAGAGTTAGTTGAAGGAACCACTCCTCTCTACCTCTCCTTCAACTCATGCAAGAATCCACAATTTCTAGGAATTACAATATTTTCAAATGTGCCATATGTCACAAGACTCGCAATAACAAAAAGTGGTCAACTAGTACAACCCTACTGACACAATAAATGTTAATCCGATCTCCACAACCAAAATATCCTAAACTCATAATCCAAAACACCCTGGCTGATTGGGCTCCTTATGGAATGATTGATGATTCCCTTGCAAAAACATTAATTAGTACTGTCCGAATTCTTATAATGGATTATCAAGAACTCGATAGCATCATTTCAACCACATTAACCAATAGCAAAGGGACTTAATTTCACTACAGAAAGGTCCACTCATGGCAGTAAAACAGAACTCCAACTCCAACCACCAGCAGTTAAAGCGTGGATAAATCAAACAGAGCCTATCAAAGGTTGAAATGAAACCTAATTTGTTGATCCTAGACATCATCTCCAATCACAGTCCATCTCAAAAAACAACAAAAATTCAGCAAAGAAATTCAAACCTCTGGACTGGTCTTGGCTTGCTTCTGGGACAAATCAAGCTTCGACTTCTCAAGAGTAACACCACCAAAAGACCCAAACTTCCCTCCCTTCATAACCGGACCATACTCCCCGGATGCAGACGACGAGGACGGCAGCGAATCCTTCGGCGCCGCGGCCGCCGCTAAACACCGCTCCAAATGAGAAACCTCCTCACCTCCACCGCCTCCCTCGATAAAAGATGGCGAAGGAGACGGCGCAGACGCCGCCCTGATGACCACAGCCGGAACCTTCCTGAACCGCCCAGAAGCAGCTGCCGGGAGCAAGAACACCTTGGCGCCGCCTCCAGCGGCGATTTGGGCGTTCATCGACGTGATTTGAGCCGCCGGAAACACGGCGTGCGACATTTCGCTGCCGAATTCCTCCTCAAACTGCCTAGGGTTTCTGTAATTGATTACGGGTGGAGAATTCGAGATTTCTGCCGCTCTTGAGAGGATTGGTGGATTGAATTGCTTCCTCTCTCACGGGATTAGAGAGAGAGAGAGGGGGGCGAAAGAGAGATGGAGTGGGAGTTGAAATGGGGGGTTTTGAAGATTGGGTGGAAAGTGTCATCTTCTTACAACCCAATCCATGCGCACGGGCTGAGTTGGATGGGTTGACTCGGCGGGTTCGGGACGAGTCGAATCGCCTGGCTATGTAGTTTGGGTTAATTACATAAAATCACCCTTAAAATATAGTAATTTATCATTCATAAACTTTATTTTCTTTCAAAGATTCACCTACGTCCCTTTTTAAGTGGAAAATATGTTTAAGAATGTCAAATTATCAATTTAAACTTAAATATTTTTGTAAAATGTATGCTATAATAAAATGAAAGTTTTTTTTAAAAAAAAAATCACTTTTCATGTTAATTAAAATATGTCACCTTACTATTTATACATATTTTTTTAAGAAACTAAAAAATATACTATAAAATTTCAAATTTTTTATTTTTCGAAAATAATTTTATCCTCTTTAAAAAAACGTATAGTAATAGTAAATGACATAGTTTAGTTAATATATTGGAATAATATTTTTCACATATATCGAGGGTCTTGACCCTCAGCTGATTCTTTTGTTTTTTATACAAGGTAATTTTTTTGAAGTGTCGGATCAGGCTGATGCACCTGCCAATGACGTCCTGTGTTGAAAGAGAGACAGGAACTCCGGATAAGACGTGAGAGTTTCATGATTCATGATGTATTTGAGATGAGCCACCTAGCCTCGACTAATTCTTAAAAAAAAAAAAAGTTTACAAGTGATTTTTTAGAAAATACTACATCTGTTTCAAAATACATGGACTTTTACTTTTCGTTACGTTCTTTTTAAGGAGTGAAAAACTTTATAAAATATTATTTTTTTAATTAATTTTTTTTTACATAATTTGATACTTATTAGTACGACGGCAATATATTTTAAGAGTGATTTTATGAAAAGTTAAGAGTGATTTTATGAAGGGAAAACTAATTAAAATACCCCCACCTTTTGGGGTATGGTAAAAATATATCCTCAACTTTCAAATGTAATAAAAATATCCCGACCTTTGAGGGTGGTGGTAATATATTACCCTATGTTTTCTCACGGGTCAAAAATGCTGACAAGACATCCTACGTGGATTTTTTTTGACAAGATAGCATACGTGGAAGCCTTTTTTACAAATTAGCACTAACAGTGGGTTTTCTTGAACGATTTCCTTAGGAAAAAAATAAAACGATAACAAATTAAACCCGGAAAACGAAATTGATTCAACCAAGCAACTAATCCGGTCAAAATTGCCTCGAATTAACACAACACGACTATTCCTAACACCAAACCGACAACAAAATTAAACCGACAACAACACTAAATCTACAACTACGAAGAGGGGAAAAAATAAAACTTACCCAGCCAAGTCCGTGAACGAATCAAAAGGGAAGAAGATGTGAGAGAGACAACTTAAGATAGTCGACCACGAGGGAGGAAGACTGACATTGAAGAGGAACCATGAGCTACTTGGAAGACCTGGAAGACAATTCAAGAGGCGACCACGGAAGAAGATATGAGGGGAGCCGGAAAAGGCGTTAGGTATGAACCCGGTCCAGCTCTTGTAAAAAAAATCCTTGTAAAAAAATCCACGTAGGCTGCCTTATCAACATTTTTTACTCATGAAAAAACTTGTGGTAATATATTGCCACTACCCTCAAAGGTCAGGATATTTTTATTACGTTTGAAAGTTGAGGATATATTTTTACCATACCCCCAAAGGTGGGGTATTTTAATTAGTTTTCCCTTTTATGAAAAGTAAAGGGTTGAGTAACAGCCAGGAGTTTGGTGAGTGCTTAGCATCCTCTAATCCCAGTATGGGTTAACTCTAACTATCCTCGTCGAAATGAACGCGCCTCACGCGCCTGCAACCCTCCTCCTTCGAAATCCCCAAATCGAAGAAACCCTCTCTGAAACAAAACCTAATCGCACATGCTTCCCCTATCCGGTGGCTCTCTCCTGTCAAATCCACCCTACAAACCCTATTGATTCAAGCATTAAAGATGAGATTGTGTGGATTATGGATCCAATTGAAAGATTGCGTGGGATCTCTTGGCTTGCTTTGGTGGATTTGCAATCCAAAAATTTGCGAATGAGGAGGAGGATTGATCGAAAAGTACAGTACGGATTGATCTTGGGAGTTAATGCTCGATTCGACGATGTGAGTGTTGGATGGGTGTTTTGGGTGGTGAAGCGGATTCGTCGCCCACCTCCATGGCCTCACCCTACTCGTGTAGCAGTACGGACTCCAATCTTGAGGGGGATTGTTCTTGGTGCTCCGCCAATAAGAGGCGTTCTTGCTCTGATTGTGCACTGTTACACGCATTCAGTTCAAAGGGATGGCGCGGCGATGGCCGGCGGGGGTTGGCAGTTGTTTTTCTTCCCTTACTTCTTTATAAGCGAAATCTGGTATGAGAACAACTTTCACTATACTTTCTCCATTGTCTGCTTCTTTCTCCTAACTCTCTCCTTTCACTGCTCTAACTCTACTATTGTTGTTTGGTTCGCAATGGCCTCGTCCGCAATGGACAAGGGCAAAAAACCCATGGAGGGCGATTCTATCGCTCCTCCTCCTCAAACCGCCCGAAAGGGCTCCAAAAACCATGCTTCTGGTGAACCAGTAGATGGAATCTCTCCTTCCTCTGCTGGTTTCCCAAAAGCTAATCAAAAACAGGTTGACAGATTCTTGAAGAAGTCCAAAATCGACGCTCTGATGCTGAAGGAGATACAGGCCGATGTTCAAGAGAACATTACATGCTTATCTGACACATCACTATTTGCAACAATTGTGGGGAGTCCAATTGAGGCCAGAGAAGTCCGGAAAAGAATCAAGATGGATTGGAAATTCTTGAGTGGTGGATTCCAGTTGGTGCCGCTTGCTAATCATTGGTTTGAGCTCAAGTTTGATAAGAAGGAGGATCGGACTCTGGTATGGGATGGCAGACCATTTCATGTGGCCGGTCAGCTCATGATGTTGCGCCCTTGGTCGCTGGAGTTTGATCCTTGGGTGGAATATGTTTCTGTCATGGATCTTTGGGTGCGGATTCTCGGGGTGCCTACAAAATTTGTAAGTGAATCGATTCTGAAATCAATCATCGAAAAGAATCGGGTTGGTAGGGTCTTGAGGGTGGCTGCCTTTAACCCCAATTGGGCTAGGCTTCGCTATCCCAGGATCTGTATCAATACTGATTTAAAGAAGATCCCAGGTAAAATGGTGCTCGTGCCCAATGAGAAAGGTGAAATTGAGACCTTCCCTCTTTGGTTTGAGGATTTTCCGGAGGGATGTGGGTGTTGTGGATTATCTGATCATATTTTTGAGAATTGCCCCAAGCGTAGGGTATGTACTATCCTTAATGAAGGTGTCATGGGTGGCAAACCTGAGGAAGTTGCAGCACCTCAAGGCAAAGCTGGCCCTTCCGATGATGGTGGGGAGTGGAAATCTGTCCCATCTAAGAAGCCACGCTCATTCCCTCCCTCTTCATTTGGCCACTCCAAGGCTAAACTGTGGAAGTGCTTTGGTGCTAATGTTGCTGATGGCAGTGGTTCCTCTTCCACTACTGACTCTTCAGTGCAAACTGGAGAGGGATCCGCAACTGCTGCTGTTGTCATTGAGAAAGGCTATGATGAGGGTAGTGGTGCTGTTGTAACCACAGGTTGCGTTATAAATGTGGGAGAAAACACAACTGGCGAAAATGTTACTGTCGTGAATGAGATGATAGTTGATGAAATGGTGGTGGATGAGCCCGATGATTCTGAGAAGGTGAATGAAGTGATTGAAATTGAAGCTTCTGGTGATGAACTGGATGAGGCCCCTCTTGCACAAGTCCCAGGTGATGTGAATCAAGAACTAATCGATGCAGTCCTCCAAGACCCCGAGTATGACGGTGCCGACGATGATGAGTTTTTTGGGGATGAGGTTTTAGATGAGGAGGTTAGTTTTGAACACTCGCTTGATTATTCTGGCTTTCCTGCTGATTTTACACAAGCGGATTTTGATCGTATGCTTCGTGACATCCCTGCCTCCTCTGAATTTCTGCTGCCAAACTTATGCAATTCTGTTTTCACTGATATGGGTGGCCTTGACCCTCTTGTTGCTCCCTCATGTTCGCCGTCGGCGATTTTGAGGTTTGAGCAGCTTGGGGTTGAAGGTTCGACTAAATCTGAGTCCGGCAAACGTAAACTCGGGGATGAGGAGGGTGAAACTGCTTCTTCAAAACTGATGGGCGGAAGTGCAAAGAGGGGTAAGAATGTGTAGTAAGCTGGTGAAGGTTAAGCAGCCTCGTTTTCTTTGGGAGTGGACAACGAGCTGTGTTGGATGGTATCTTACTCCTTGCAAGGTAAAGCTGGCTTGTGAATGGGTGTTTGATAAATCGCTAGGTGTCAAGTTCAACATGTGTGTGAATATGGGTATCATGAATCGAGTCTGTAGGGGTATCCTAAGTTGTTTGTTTGTCTCATTGTTGTACCCTGACCTCCCTTTATGGGTTCAAATAAGCGTCTTTCGTAGTCTTTGTCTCAGGGTAGGTAAGTGTCGACTAATCAATGTTCAGTCTGAGTCTTTGTCTGGTCATCGAGTCGGTTGTAAGAATTGGAGCAGCTATGACTGCGTGTGCTATTATATTTCGGTTGTCTATGGATATATCGTTACCATCTTGCCTTGGGGTATTGTCTTCATCAGAATAACTGACGAATCTGGTTGTCTAACTGCAAACACTTGGTGGAAATTCGGTGAAAGCTTGTTGGTTGAAAGGTTTTTTTCACAAATATGGGCCAGCACCAAAAAAAACTTTGTTACATACTTTATCTGTGTAATCAGTTCCAAAATCGAATTTTGGGTTATTACTAAAATTCAGTGTAATCACAGCAAGGCCATAGATAATGAGAGCACGACACAAAATAACCATTTGCTTGTAAATATTTGGGAAACTTGTTACAGTGGTTGGCTACTGATGTGCTATGATAGTATCTCTATAAAAACTAGGCTGAGTTGTGTCTTAGTTTGTGAGAAAGCTAAGTTTTACGTTTTTATTGATATAAAGCGTGGAACAGCTACTCAAAATGTTATTATTATCTATTTGAGTAAACTGGCTGTCCTAGCCATGAGGGGAAGGGTTGAAACTAGTGTTAAATGAAAATAGGTTCGTGGAATGTACGGGGAATAGGTAGACCCCATTTTTGGGCTGAATTGGGTACGTTCTGTAATATTCAAAAAATCCATATTATGGCAGTAATGGAAACAAAAACTGATAAAATTCCAGAGGACAAGCTATGGCGTTCAGCTGGGTTTGACGAAGCGTTTTGGATTCCTGCCACTGGTAAATCAGGTGGAATAGGGGTGATGTGGAAGTCTAGATTAATGTCTCATGAATCAATAGTGATAGCAAACCATAACCAACGATCTATCTGTGCAATCTATCACAATTCAAACTTGAATTTTCAATGTCAAATTATATTTGGGTATGCCCCTGCTCAAGAGCGAGATAAAACACAGTTTTGGGAAGAGACTGAGAGGCTAATCGTCTCCTCCCCGATTCCCTCAATTATTATAGGCGACCTCAACGATATTATATGTACAGAAGATAAGAGTGGTGGTGCGAATGTATCTCTGACTAGACTTACTAGATTAAATGAAATTAAAAATAGGGGTGAATTGTTTGATTTACCTTTCATAGGGAATAGATTTACTTGGAGGAAAAAGAAGGAGGGCATGGATAACATATATGAACGGCTAGACAGAGCTCTGGTACAGAATGAGATCCTGGTGCACTTTCCGAGCATACACCTATGTCACCATGCTTTTTCTTCATCGGACCATTGTCCGATCACAGTCAATCTGAGTGATGGTTGCCCCACGCAGGCAGCGCCGTTCAAATTTGAAAATATGTGGCTGAAAAGGAAGGACTTAAGGAATATTGTAAAGCAAGCATGGAGAGCAAACTGTGTTGGCTCAGCAATGTATCAGTTAGTATTTAAAACAAAGGTCCTCAAAGCAAAAATTAAAGCATGGAATCAAAAAACATTTGGTAATATCTTCCGGCAGCTTGAGGAGGTTGAAGCGGAACTTATTGCTATCCAAATGGCGTTATGCAATAAGTTTGATACAAAAGATGCTATAAAACAGAAGAGATTAACCCAAAAAAGGAGGCTTTGATCAAATTTCATAAGACATTCTGGAATCAGAGAGCAAAAACTAAACATATCCTATTAGCAGACACAAATTCGGGATATTTTCATAAGATTGCGACTGGCAGAAGAAATAGGAAGATTATAAGACAAATTACATCGAATGAAGGCACGTTGATTCTAGGTGAAGACAATATTAAGACTGAAATACAAAGAGATTTTGAAAATCGATTCAGAAAGGATAATATAAATCCAGGTAGTGTTTGGCGGAATAGTTTGGATGTAATAACTCCAGAAATAACAATGGATGATAATGACCAACTTATTAAACCAATCTCAAATAGTGAAATAAGGAGTGCTGTGTTTAGCTTAGGTAGAAATAAATCTCCTGGGCCTAATGGGTTCTCGGCTGAGTTTTATAAGAGCTTTTGGGATATTGTGGGACCTTCGGTAATTCGGGCAGTCAAGGGATTCTTCCACTCTGGGAGAATTCTTAGACAAATCAACCACACGTTTATCACGCTTCTTCCAAAAGTAGATAATCCGTCGTCAACAAATCACTACAGACCAATCAGTTTATGTTCGACAATATATAAAATCATTTCGAAAATTCTAACTGAAAGATTAAAAAAGGTGATGGGAAAGTTGATTCACCCCTTACAAGGGGCGTTTGTTTCAGATAGGGCGATTCAGGATAATTTGCTGATTGCGCACGAAATTTTTCATTCATTTAAAACTCGTAAAGGCAAGGAAGGATGGATGGCGGTAAAATTGGACATGGAGAAAGCTTATGATAGATTAAATTGGGATTTTATATTTGAAGTTCTGAATAGATTTGGTTTTCATGGAAAATTTATCGGCTGGGTCAGAGAGTGTGTTGAATCGGTTTCATTTTCTGTCCTTGTTAACAACTCTCCAACAAACCTGTTCTACCCATTAAGGGGTATCCGGCAGGGGGATCCCATTTCCCCATTTCTGTTCATTCTTGGGGCTGAAGTTCTAGCGAGAAGATTACAGAGTGAGTCCATGTTGCCAGGGTCTAAGGTTGGATTTAAATTTGGGCACCATGGCCCTGTGGTTCCCTTCCTGGCATTTGCTGATGACACAATTGTCTTTGCGAAAGCTACTCTGGAAGCCAGCAATAAAGTCAGAGAAATAATAGACGACTATTGTAGGGTGTCTGGTCAAAAAGTTAACTTCCATAAATCTTCCTTTCAGACAACGGGAGGGGTGCCTGTGCAAAGAATCCAACTCCTACAATCGTCGCTTCTAATGTCACACACTGGAGCCATGGAGATGTACCTGGGATGTCCTATCATCAACGGGAGAGTCAATAAACAAACCTTTGAAGATATTATTACTAAGACAAAAAACCAGCTCTCAAAGTGGAAAGCAAGCTCCTTATCCTAGCAAGGTAGGTCCATTCTTATTAATTCAAATCTATCAGCAAAACCGTTGTATGCTATGCAAAGCTTCATGCTACCTGCGTCAGTACATACCGAACTGGATCGTATTAATAGGAATTTTTTCTGGAATAAAGATCTACACTATAAACCACTTATAAGTTGGGATAAGATCTGTAGACCAAAGAAAAAAGGTGGGTTAAATATAAGAAAGTCTATTGTCATGAATGAGGCCTTGCAATTGAAATTGTTGTGGAAAACTCTTGCAGAGCCAAACAATATATGGGTAAACATTATCAGATATAAATATTTAAAACAAGGTGACATTCTAAATTATACAAAAACAAGAAACGCCTCCCGGCAATGGAGAAATGCGTCCTCTCTAATAGATAAATTCAAGGAAGGCCTAGCTTGGACGATCGGAGATGGAAACTCTGTAAAATTCTGGAAAGATGTGTGGATATCACAGAAGCCACTAATTGAAGAATTTGATAGCACGGGAATTTCGGATGTTAATGTTCTTGTAAGGGAATTTATTCGGGACGGCAAATGGTGGAGGGATAAGCTTCACGCAACTGTAGGTGTAGACTGGGCGGATAGGATCATGGATTCTCCTCTCCCAATACATGGAATGTCTGATAGATTATATTGGCGACATGATAAGCAAGGCTGGTTCACGACATCCAGCGCTGTGAGATTTCTTACACACCAAGACTCCTTAACTGATAGCCCTTCTAATTGGATTTGAAAAGTGAATACAATGCCGAAAATTAAAAATTTCTTATGGAAAATTGCGCAAAATGGTCTACCAACAAGGGATAGATTGAGCTCGAGAGGAGCTTCAATCCCTAACGAGTGTAGTTTCTGTGGGATGAATGGCGAGGATGAGCTACACTTATTTGCAAATTGCCCTTTTGGACAAAATACTCTTCTACAAACAAACAAGTGCGCTAAAATAATGAATGACCTTAACTACACAAACCTAAAGGGCGATGTTATAATGGCAAAGTTGGGCGAACATTTATCTAAAGAAGAAAAGGAGGAGATGGCATTAAAATGGTGGACGATTTGGTACTATAGGAACCAAGTAACCTTTAAAGAAAGTGGGGTGCCTTCTTTTTTAGAAATTAAATCGTTTATGGAAGCTGTGAGGGAAGGCTGGAAAAAGGCTAGGATAGTGGAAAAAGATGAATTGAATGCGGATTATAAGGTCCAATCTATGAAACAAAAGAAAGTTAGTAGGAAAAATGTTAAATGGAGGAAACCCATTACTGGATATATGAAACTAAACTTTGATGGTGCCATGAATCGAATAGGGGAAGCTAGCATAGGGTATATAATTAGAAATTCGGAGGGGAAGGCTCTCCAATTGGGATATAAGAGGATTGGTAATATAAGCCCAATTATGTCAGAAGCAATCGCTCTAAGAGAAGGAATATTATGTGCGCAAAATTATCACTATAATAACTTAGTCATAGAAGGAGATTCGTTGACGATCATAAATCATCTAAAGGGGACTGGCGTTTGTCCTTGGGAAATAGAGTTAATTTTGGGTGATATCAAAGGTCTTCTTAGATCCTTTCACGATATCTCATTTTCCTTTGTGCCCCGGGAGGGTAATAGGGTGGCTGACAAGGTTGCACACCTTGGTCATCCTATTAACGGGTTGGCACTGGAAGAACATCCAGATCTTCTTGATCTCATCCGTCAGGATGCTATCGGTTAGGTTCACCAACCGAATTTTTACCTAATCAAAAAAAAAAAAATAAAAAAAAATCCCAGTATGGGTTGGTGGAGACTACATACCTATATTTTCTCTATATATAGATCCTCATACCCTACTTGTCATTCCCACAATCCAACCTTTTCTTTCCCACATCTAAAGTGTGATGAAATGATGGGAGTGGAATGAAGATATCTATATATATATATCTTCCCACATACCATGTTTTGTCAATCTCAAATCTTTCCATTTCGAAAGTGTGGTGAAAGACTTGAGTTGAGTTTTATTTTGGGTTTAAAACAATTTTTTTTTTTTTAAAAAAATGGTTGACCCGGCGGGTCGACCCGCAAAACTCGTTGGGTACCCGATTTGGTGCCACGTGGCCGACCCATCAGTCCGACCCGTCGACCCGCCGATCCGCCGGGTCACCCAACCCGCCGACCCGTCCCAACCCCGGGTCAGGGTTAGGGTCACCTTCCCCGGGTTGTCGACCCGGCGGTCCGACCCGTCGACCCGGCGGGTCGGACCCGTGGCCGTGTCTAGGTGGAGTAGCCGTTGGCCCCTTCTCTCTCAAAATTCGCATGGTTCTTGTTTTTAGAACAAATTGCAAAAATTAACCCCTACTTTTTCATATAGTTGCAAAAAATAGTTTCAAGTTTCAAGGTTATGAAAAATAGTATAAACGATATGATAAGTTGGGAACAATACATATTTTAATTATCAGAACATTTTTATGTGTCGATGTGTATATTATTATCTTTGATTAGCTTTATCAATCACGTATTGGTGTAATGGTTATGAGGTTATATCTCATCGAATCCTCTTAAAAATATGGAGTCGTTTGTGACTTGTGAGTAGGAGTCACATAGTACCTGATTCAGATATAAAACGACTGAATCGATCGAACTGGACTAAAATCAAAAACAAATTTTCGATTAGCTTTGATAAACTAGGAGTACTTAATATTTGATTAAATAATTAAAATACTTTTAAAAAATGATTAAAAAAAGGTACATTAAATATTTTTAAATTAAAATTGAATATTTATTAAATATAAAATTTTAATTTTAAAAATTAATTAATTTATATAAGTTTAATCATGTTTTTTAAAATATCAATAATAATATCATTTTTTTTTATCAGAGTGAGTATACATTTGCTGGTTTGCATTGCATGATCAAGGAGAGAACAGAGAGGAGGAGAAGGAGAAGGAAAAACTGAGAGAGAGTGGATCCTGAGACCGCGCGTGTCATTTTCTTCTTCATCATTTTCTGCGATCGAGCTAGCGAGAGAGATATGGAGTGCAGAGCGTTGAAGCGCGTCGCTTGGTTGATCATGGCGAGCAGCTTGTGTGGCCTGACCCAGGCGCTATGGATAAATCTCCCGTCATCCGGTTCCAAATGCGTCTCTGAAGAAATCCACAGCAATGTCGTCGTTTTGGCCGATTTCTACGTCATCATCGACGCTTACAACAACAACTTCGAACCTAACATCTCCGCCAAGGTTTGATTTCACCGATCACTGTCTTTTCTGTTTCCAATTCGTCCCTCTATCTAAAATTCTTCGCTTGTGATTTCCGATTTCGACTCATATACCTGCTTCCTATTTTTGCCCCAATTTTGCGATTAATCGGGGTTTCGCTGTGTCTCAATGCGGAACACTCCCAGTTTCGTCAGAATTAGGGAGTTCGATGGCACCGTTGGATGACATCTGAAAACTATTTCTTTGTTTGCTGGGATCGGCTCGTTGATTTGTACTCCTCGTCCTTCAAGAGGGGAGATGTGTATTATACCTAGGTTTGAAACTGCCTTTAATAAGAGTCTTGATTTTCAAGTTAGTGTAGAACATATGATCTTGCCTCAGTGAATTAGACTTGACAGAAAGAGTGTTTAGAAGTTCAGCTGGAGCTGTTTTGATGTTGATGCAATCAAAATTCAGTGTTTCAGTCTGATGCAATGATTAAGGCTTGGCAGTTCAGATGGAGCTGTTTTGATGTTGATGTTGTTCAAATTTGCTGACAAACTTATTTTCTTGTAGCAATTGGATCTGTTTTTTTAATGTTGATATTGCTAAATTTGTCTGAAGAAAAAAGAGAGCTTATTTTCTGGCAGTAATTTGTTCCAAAGCTGATGCTAAAATTGCTGTTATATCTTCACATTGTTCCAATTTGTAAAACTATTTCCGGTAGTAATGTGGATATATGTGTCTTGCATTATTCGGAATTTCCGGTAGTGATGTGTGTATATGCATACATTTGCCAAAATGCCTTGCAGAATGCAAGAACCTGTCTCAGTGAATTAACTGATGGCAGTTTAGATTTAATAAGCAGGTGTTTCGGTCTCATGCAGAGTAATGAGTTAAGGGTTAAGCTGATTTGTTAAGTGTGTTTTCAAAAAAAAGCCAGTGAATTAACTGATGGCAGTTGAGATCTTCCTTAATGTGCATATGGCAGGTGACATCGCCATTTGGGAGCGTTATTTATAATGTGGAGAGCGTCAAGTCTGGTCAATTTGCATTCACGACGCATGAGGCTGGGACCTATCTAGCCTGCTTCTGGTCAGAAGAGAAGAATCAAACAGGCAACTTAAGCATAAATCTTGACTGGAAAACTGGAATTGCTGCTAAAGATTGGGCCTCGGTTGCCAAAAAAGAAAAGATAGAGGTAAAACGCTTATAGCTTGTACAAGATTCAAATTTCTGCATTGTTTGGTTTATTTTCTGATTTGATACTTGTAATGGTTCAAACTTCAAAGGGCGTTGAACTTGAGCTGAAGAAACTTGAAGGAGCCGTTGAAACCATCCATGAAAACTTGCTATTCCTTAAGAACCGGTACCCCATTCCGCCTTGAATTTCCACAATTACTCAATTTACTCGAAAGCTTGTTATACATTGCTCTGATTGTCCACTTATTATAGGGAGCTGGAGATAAGGTTAGTGAGCGAAACAGCAAACGCGAGAGTCGCGTTTTGCAGCCTCTTGTCCTTGGCTGTCTGCCTAGCAGTTTCGGCAGCACAACTAATCTACTTGAAGCAATACTTCCGAAAGAAGAAACTCATCTAGACCGTTCTCATTCCTTCAAGCTTCAGTGCTGATATTTACTCTGAAAACTAATTTGCAGTTGATGAAGTTTTGGATTTTGTTGTTCCACTCCATTATAATCATCCATATTTTTGAAATGGAACTTCCCAGAGTCAGTTTTGCCGAAACAGCGTTACTTGTAACACGATAGATCATTTGTATGCTCAGTTTACGCAACATCGATGTAGCTTTATGAGTGAACGACATTGTCTTGATTGAGTGCCATGAAATTTCACAGTTGTGGGATGGGAAAATCGGGATACCCTGCGAGGCTTGTCACAGGGATCCGAGAATCCCCACCTCGTTGTCATCCCTAGAAACGTGAGAAACCCGACCTATCCCACAAGTGCACAACATATCCCATTTGATAAGAGTATCAAGCAGTTCCATGTAGTTTTTGAAAGCAAAATCTCCAGCAGAAACACAACTTCGAGGCAACAGCAATTTCAATTCGAATTTTACGGCACCAATATGAAGATCATAACTATTCGGTTAAAAGTGTTGGACAACTCTATGACTGATACTCATACCATGGCATGTAACATAAAACACCACGGTGAAGTCCCTCTATAACATCCACCAGAAATAGCTCCATCGGTGGAAAAGTTTTGGAAAAAAAAGGGGGAAAATGAGATATATGGCTAATTTCTCGTACCAAAAATGTTTCGAATCATCAACTCTGTTGATCACGTCAGAATCTGAAGCTGGGATCGACGTCCATAGCCCACGCAAACTTTGCCAGAAGAGACTTGTTGAATAACTGCAGGAAACGCGCAAAACACAGGAAGTGGCAAATGATTAGGGACATATTGAAAAATGAAAATCATCCTACAGTGTGACTCAGAAGGTGCTTTATCCAGCAACCAGTGGTAGTTTACGAGTTCATGAACATGTCAGTTCTTTAATAGGGGGGATCGCAATCACTGAAAAGAATCTAAATTGATCCTGAAAGTTGTTTAAAAGCTATGCAAAAGTAGTCAGCCAGTGAATACTGCAATAGACTGTCATAGCAACGCCTATCATGCTACCTAGGGGTTTGCCTATGACTCTTGACATGTGATAATTCAGCTTTATGGTAACTGGCAAAGAAGCTTTACCTTCTCAATTGGAACCTCGTTCCTCTTGCACCACGCGACTGTGATCCTAGGATCAAGATAGTTTATCTTTGATGTGCCTAGTGCGATTTCTTTTAGATCCTCTTTGGACTTCATATCACGCTCCATCTTGTCAATCTTTACTTTTGTTTGTTCTATCTTCTTTCCTATGCTGCACATTGTAAAAACGAATTATAATAAGAGGGAAAGAAAACACTCATATTTTAAGCACCCAAACGCAAACTAATAAAAATAAGGGAGAGTTGAATACGCTTCCGGTGACAGATTCCTCTTTTGCTTTCCATCAGCACCCTTTAAGGGAGGCTTCCCTTTCTTTGCCCTAGCCAAATCGGTCTCAAGTTCACTCAACGCATCCTGTATACAAGCTCATATGGTCAGCAAAGAATAACATAACAAACACAAAACCATAGACATTCATCGAGTTAACGTCAGCTAAAGCAAACGAGAATCCACCTCTCAAGGTATACAACGATCCTTATTAAAAATATTGAGATTGCGCCAGACTCAATAATCCTTTTAAGGGAATCAATATAGCCAATAATTTATGGCATGGTAACAAAAGTGATGATTCAACAAAAACCCTCTTGGCCAAAAAGACAAATGGACCCTAACAAGTACACAAAGCATCGCATTCCTTTCCTCCCAACAGGGCACATAAAAAATACCTTTAGTTCAGTTATTTTCTCAGTTAATCTCTCCATCTGTGCATTATGGGACTTTGATACAGTCCGTTGATGGTTACAAATAATGGCAACCTGCAGTTTACAACAGCAACCTATTATTAGAAGTGAAGAAAAAAGGCAGCAGGCAAAAGGTAAGAGGAAGGAAGCAGAAAAAAGGCGACAAGTCCTTTGCACTTGCTAAATGATCTTAAGGTTGATTACTTGTAGTTTTTGAAGTTTCTCATTAAAAATATTCATATTGCAATAAACAAATAAGTTTTCCAGGATGCTCGCCTCTAGGCCTAAGGCAAGGGTCCTATCGTCCCCATTGCCTATATGCAAGGTGAATGCCTAGGGATCAGGTTTTTACTCACTTCCTATTAGCACTAGAATTAGCAACAGTCCTTCAGAAACACAATCGGAGACTTGAATGGACTAGTAAAGCACAATCATGTCTGACGCGCATCTGATTACCTCCTTGTTTGCATGCTGATAGCGGCTCACTTTATGAACCACATCACCATCCTCAGCTTCTCCACCCAACTAAAACCAACCAAAAGCACAAGAATTTAAACATATCAGCCCAAATTGAAAAGAAGCAAGATGATATAGATGCCATGCAAAATACTGAAAACTGATGCATCACACTTTTCAATCTCTTTTATCTACAGTTATAGTACGCTTGATGCAAATAGAAAAATCATGAAAAATAATGTTTTATAACCCATGCAAAAATTTGACAACAAAGCTTCTATTAGCTGGCTGCAATAAACTTAGGAAACGAAAACCACGACCAAATTACTCATGCCATCTTTTAAAATATATATATATATATATATATATATATATATATATGGCATTCTTATTTGCAATCTTTCTAATTTGAAACCCAGAATCTCAAGATACTTGGCATGGTAATCAATCATCGGAATCTGCAGGGATGCTATGGATTGGATGCATTAAAAGTGAATATTGCACAGTTAGACTAAAATTGATGAATTCTGTTTGTTTAATTCTCTTTAAACTACAGATGAAACATGTTACAACTAGTTCTTACAAACCATTGGATTATCATTATGTCAATAGCACTACAGTCCCAGAGGAGTGACAGTCCATCGTCAAAAGTCAGCAGATCAAAAAACAGATTACTACATCTAGAAACCAATACTAAAGGTGAATTATATCCATCTTCTCAGTCCTAAAGAAAGAAATAATAAAAAAGTGAGCATAAACCACTACAAACAGACATGTACAAGGGAATCTTCATGTAATCAAATGAATATTCTGGGGACCGTAATAAAAGCATCCAAAAGGGGGGAATGAAGAGGAGATAAAAAGACATATTACCATATCATCAAGCGTAAAAGAAGCATTATATGTACGGAAAACCTTTGCTGTCAGGCCAGGCATGAGTTCTTTCAAATGGGCATTCAGTTTACTGGTATCCAACATATCAAAAAGATCATCATTGCCCTTCTTTCCTGGAAAACAGAAACACATTTAATTAGAAGGCTCCACACAATTTTAGAAACAAAAAATTCTCAAAAAGGATAAGCAGCAGTTACCTTTTCGAAATTGTTCAACTGCCTTGAATACCAGTGGTTCAGCTTCAAACTGCTTATGGTACCGAATCGAATCTTTACCCAGGAAGTCAAACTGGATCATTCAGAAACATTAGGAATTTTATAAAGCAGTCAAACAACAACCCGGAGAATGGAAGAAAAAGATGTTACATCCAAGTTGAAAAATGCAAATAGCAAAAGTGGTACAAGCCTTCACAGGAAATGACTACAAATACATAAATAGCACTCCAATTGTCTTACCTCCAATATATTAGGAGGTATGGGTTTCACATTTTCCACCTTCAATGTACAGCAACCAACCGTATCTGCTTCATCATCATCCTGCACGAAATCCAAGCATATAAAAAACAGATTTCTTTCAGTGTTAATAAAAATATGACCATGAGAGATAGCAATGTAACCAGAAGTTGAACAGTCCTAAGCAATGGTAGTAATTTAGTATGTGAGTGGGAAGTAAAAACAATTTTCTATAATAACTTTGTAGTACAGGGATAAAGTAGAAGTATGGTGTGCCATATTAAGCCCTATATACAAACCACATGAAAATATATCTTTTGTAATCTAGCTGTAATTGTAACAACATAAAAACCAAGCCATCAACCATTGGTTCAAATTAATGCCATTGTATTCAGTCTGAACACTGCTCAATTTAGGCAATTTGCTTTTGGAGCAACAGCTTTACTCTTGTAGGCAAAGCCAAAAACCAACACCAGCCGTCGATACCTATTCCACTAGAAAAACTTATTGAACTATCTAGACAAAAATGACTGAAGAATCCCATGTGCAGCACTATGAAGGAAAAGCGTCAGTCAAACACTTAACTTCAGCGGGCAATGAAATTATTAAAAACGCACAAAGCAAAGTAGTCACTTCTATGCACATTCACTGCATTCTTATTTGCAATCCTCTCATTTAAAATCAATTACTTGACATACATAAAGAAGGCAATCAATCAAGAATATCAGGTATCTCAAACTTCTGCAAGTCAATTATAAGAAGCCTTATAAACATTGATTCACGTGCTTCAATTAATTCACACTCAACTGTAAACACTACAGAAGCATCACTTGCATGCAAACCATTCATTTTGTGATAGTAATAAACTCCTTACTGCAAAAGAAATCTAAAATGAATTTGTTTATGCTTGCTCAGAAACATACCTTCTCATTACCAGCCCTAAGGGCCAGTCTATCAATAAGATAAGTAGCCACTGCAATTTGTTGCTTTGTCTTATCCTTACTAGCAAAATCCTTCGTGTATGCAGTTCGGATGCCTTGAATATAATCCTGCAATCGAACACATATCACATCATATTATAATAATCCCCTCAGCATCATCTACCCCCAACATACGCATAGAGAGAAACCAAATGTACACACCTTCAATTTCCTTGATTTCTCATATTTCTCCTTGTCACTTTGGCCCTTTAATGTGCTACTAGCAGCCAGGAAAACATACTTGAACTCCTTGGAGTTAATTGGATCAGTCCAGAAAGCTAACCACGTAACTGTATTATCATTTCGAACTTCTTTCCATCTGTTAAGTGAGAAAAGCCAACACTGAATATTTGTATAAAACACAAACAAATAAAACCTTAGGCATCTATAACACTCTATGCTTCCTTTGCAAGTAAAGGGAGATTCAGCAAACCTTTCACCAGGGATTGGACATTCAGGAACAGGCGCACCCTTTCCAATGTTTAAAGTAATGTCAGAAGGAAGAATGCGTTTTTTCAATTTTCCCATCTGCATCATGGATTCATTAACCATTAACGCAACTCCTTTGATGAACTCCCCATTCAATTCCACCAGTGAAACTAATATTCATCTAAATATTAATCAAAGATCTGACAACAGAACCTTAGGATGCTCGCCACGGCCTCGAAACAATCCAGGAGGCTCAACTCTGAAGTTTCCAACCTGAAGAGATTTTGCAATTACACAAAAAGAAGTATTGTCAACGCAAACCAGCACAGGACCAATCTAGAACCCAAATTACATCTTTGAAGATATAGATAAATGAAGAAAAAATTGGTAATGTGTAAAGCCAAACCTCTACCTAACAACACTAAAATAAATGTGTCCAACAGGCAACAACAACCACATACAACAGCACAATATCCAAGATTAAAATACTTATCAAGAATGCCCTAGCAAATAAAGCAATGACCCAAACAATGTGTGGTCCACGAATATAAAACACTTAGTTTGCAAAATATTGTGGTAGCTAATGCAGGGTCTTCTTCCTCGTTTGCTCCTTTCAAAAAATCCTTGAACACAATCATGAGAAAACTTGTTTAATGCCGTTTTATTATCTTCATTCTTATATTCTAACTATATCTCAGTAAACTTTCTTGGTTTCCCATAAAAAGAAATCTAGCTGTGCCAATAGTATTATATGGTTTCACGTTTGTGTACAACCTTCTTTGTGGGCATATTTGGTGCTTTTTGAAACTACACGGTAAGATTAGAATTGGGAACAGAAACAAATATTATATAAATGTGTGTGGGGGACTATACAAATATTATAGGTAAGTGGAAGAAGAATCTATAAATGACTTTCTTTCACGCCATACACCTTTATCAAACACTTTAGTTAACATGAAAATGAAACAATGAAATTCCACATCAAGCTTATTTCAAAAGCAACATTATAAAACAAAAGAGCAAGCACGTTTTTTGCTCCATGGAGATAGAGTATGACTGAAATCGAAGGAATTTCACCTGTTGCAAATATAATTCGCAACACTCATATATATGGTCAAAGAGAAGAGCAAAAGAATAAGAATGATGTTTCACTATTTTAATGCTCACAATATATACTTAATTACTCATCAAAATTGTTTCCTTCACTTCTAAAATCCATGAAAGTTGTACTGCCTTGTCGGACTTATTTGTTTTTTTTTAAAATGATTTTCTTTTAGGAGCTAGAACATGATTAGCCAATTACAGAAGGTCACATAAGAAGATAGCACTAAACAAGAATATCCCAGATGGAATTATTAGAACCAACCTTTTCTTTGACTCCGTCAACAATAGCCCACATGTACTTCTCCTCCTGCTTCAATTTCTCTTCTTTTATAGCCTTCTTCTCCTACAATAACAAATTCCATCAGATGAAAGGGGAAACGAAGCAAATTCTCAAGAACAGGTTATTAGAAGATACTCTGCACAATCATCAACTTATCAGGATGTGTAATAGAAATCACCTCCATCTCATTAGTCAAGCTATAGAATCCTAAGTTTTTTTATACAGAAAAGGTTAAAGCTGTTTATTAATTGTTGAAAGGGTGTATGTAATGGTAAAAATTCTGAAACTGTGCATAATAATAAACCTATAGGAATTTTGAAACAGATATTAGAGTCACCTTAATAGTATAGATAAAAGTATCCAAACTTCTTTACAAAATTAATTAGATGCAGCTATTTTACAATGTACCCTTGTGCACAAATTTCACCAACAAAACGTAGCAATCATTGATTATATGCTTTAGAGAATAAAACATCGGCAGTTAGTGCATTCCAAAATATCAAGGACCAAAAATTTGGGACTTGACATTTTAATACGTACTGTACTAGAAAATGCTGATAATATTGAAAATTTGAGGCACGCACAAAATGATAGGCTAAAGATGTCCAGAATTTCAATCCAATACAACCACTGTCAACGGGGACAGAAGGATTGTAAGGATATCCTACAAAATTGAAAAAGGTACTTATAAAGTTATATTAACAGAACTACATTCCCAAAACGCATCCACATTTCAGCAGTTTCAAAATCTTGTGACAGATCACACAAAAGAGGGCCAATTGGCATTTCAAGAGTTCAGACAGAATATATTGTGTTGTCATAGATTCATAGTTAGACTAAGATACAATCATAAGACATACCTCAGTGGTCATCTGTTTCTTTTTCTCCTTCTCTCTGAGATGCCACTGCTGAATAGGTGTAAAATCACATTTCTTAAGATCTTGTATCACATGATTCCTCCCAAGAAGCTTTTTCCAGTCTGTGAAGAAGTTCTCATTGAACTTCGGCTTCTGCATATAATCTGTCTCCAGCATTACAGCGTACATTGTTGCAACCTACAAAACACAAAAATGTCAAAGGTATAGAACAACACAGATTTTCACAAGCTTTAAAACTCAAAAGATTAAGCAAATAGAAGACAAAACCCGAAGTGCAATATGACTCCTCACCTCCTCTTGTTCCGGAGTCAATTCAACTGGCTTACCATCATAGAGCATTTTGACTCGATGAGGTGTGTATGGAGGGGGAAAAATTACACCGTTGTGAACTAATGTAGTCCATTTCTGACTTTCACCAGAGCTAGGAGCCACTTTTGATGATATAGAATACTTGGATGCATTATTTATTTTCTTCATTTTCTTTTTATCCTTTTTGAATGAAGAAGAATTGACTTTGGTTGCTTTCTGCTTCAAGGCATCCGGCTTCTTAGCAAGTGCAGGATTCTTCAATCGCTGAGATATAGGGATGTGATCATTCTCATCCTCAGAATCTGATTTCATGGACACCATGTTAGCTTTGTCACGACCCGTTTCACTTGAAGGTTTTGACTTTTTAGCTGAAGATTGACCAGGGAATGAATCAGATGCAGGTCTCTTAGCAGGAACAGCTAATGGCTTCTTCACTTGGTTCCCCCTATTAATGAATCCATTTTGTTGTAGTTTTGAAGCCAACGGTTTGTCATCATCTGACGTATCTGAAGAGTTCCCATTCATTAGCTTTGAGGAATTTCCTTGCTCTTTGTTTACCCCATTGGCACTGTTCTTTTTAATTGAAAGCCTGGAACTAAGTGGCTGGTCATCTCCAGAATCCTCAGAATCACTAGTTAAGGCCCTCTCCTCTTTAACTGTTGCATTCTTCTGAGTCCCAACCTTCTTATCCTCACTGTTCAAAGACGAGGTTGAAGCTTGTGGAGTTGACTTCAACGGAGATACCTTTCTGGCCAGAGTTGATGGTTGCTTATCCTCACCGCGCAAACGAGAGGTTGAATTTTGTGGAGGTGACTTCAAAGGAGATACCTTGTCAGCCAAAGTAGTTGTTTTTTGAATTTTAGGCGGTTTAGAAGATGAAGGTTTTGAAGCTTCAACCACCTTCCCTGTTGTTTTATCTGATTGTCTCGATACATCCCTTCTTTTAAAAGCTATAGGGGTATCATCATCATCATCACTATCGTCAAAAATGCTTGGCTTGGCAGTAGCTATAACAACCATCTCCAGCTACGCAGCAGATTGAAATATATATAAAAATCAATGTCTGCTAAAAAACCAACACTCTCTAAGTCGATACTCATAAATTGGGATGTGATAAGATGTTGAGAAGTCCTAGCAAACACAGTAATTCAATAATTCGAACATTAAAAAAAAAAAGAAGCTTAGGCGTCATCAGTCCATCAGTTTAGAGGGGGAATTTGGTATGCAGGTACAGGGAATCGCAACCCCATACCTGTCAATTTCCCTAATGCGGCGTCGAATTCTTCAATTAAGCCTGTTAATTTCTACTTCCGGCTCGAAGGATGAACAATGGAGGAAAGTAGAAGGAGAAATTGATGCTCTTCGTTCGCCGAGGATGACGATGAGACGCGGGGTTAGGGATTTGGGATGATGAAGGGTGAGCAGGCAAGGAATTAGGGCCAGGGTTAGGGTTAGGGTTCGGTCTATGTATAGGAGAGCAGGGTATAAAACGAACGAGACAGAGGTTAGGGACGATGAAAGGATGTGGGGACGGAGCCGTGGTGGTTGCGGTGATGGACTGGCGGTTTGATTTTCGGTTGCTACTTGACGGCTTGTCGATATAGGCGGTATTGGAGTTTTTTTTTTTTGATTAGGAAATAGTTCGAGGGTCGGACAGACCCGACACCTCGATAGTCGGCAGACGGCGAACCGTCAATACAAACAACCATAAGAAATAGAATAAAGGTGCAATACAAACGGTGGGAAGCACACAAACACGGTCGAACACGCGAACCTAACCCGAAAAAAAATTTGGGGACAACATAGACTAAGGCCGACGCCAAGCACCATCACGCAGTGACACCGCTGGCCAGCGATACATCAGGAGTCCTGTGGGCAATGAAGACGAACCTCTAAGGAAATTTCCGTAACGCGGAGTAGCCTCGATACACATCGCCTCGACCCCAGCCAGACCCGACACCAGACGCCAGAGCCCCAACTCAGGAGGGAAACGCCACGAACAACCAGACACGCAGCTGAGAGCCACCTATGTAAGACGCACCAAGAAACCCTTTCGGGATTTAATCGAGCCCTTTCGGGATTTAAACAAACCCTCTTTGTGCAAATTTTGATAAAGAGGAATTAAACAAACCCTCTTTTAGAAATAAATACGGAGTATATATTTATAAAAGAGACGGAATTTTTTTTTTAATACTTTTGGCCCAAGGAGAAAAGCTTGGGCCCCAAGAATAATATACAGGCCAGTGCTTCGGGCCAAACGAGGCAAGGAAACCCTCCTGAATACCAGTAGCACAAGGGAGAGATCGGCCAAAAATCCATGGAGGCCATCCCAACCAAGGAGGAAAGCCGGAGAGGGAGCCGCCAAGGACAACCGGTATTCAGGCCGACACCGACCTCGACCGGCCCCCCCGACCAACCCTGGCAAAGGAGGGTGAACGTCCCCGACCTTCCAAGAAGGCGAAAGGAGACATATATGCGACGTACTCCAGATCGGAGCATCCAGGTGCAGCGACGCCACCGCCAGGAGCCGTCGACGATGAGAAGCGAGGGGACGAGCACCACTCGAGCACCACCGAAGAGAATCAGCCTGGGCAAGTAGCGGAACTGGGTTGTACGGCTCGAGAGCTCCATTGAAACATTACAACCCGATGGAAAGAGAATCGGGACGGGGATGCTCAAAACTGATTAGAGGATTTGAAGATGAGGGCCGGAGGAATCAATTGACAAAAGCCCCAACTCAATTTTGTTTTTTGAACAAAATCCAAAGATTTTCATATTTAGGGTTAAGCGATAGAATACGTACTTCAACCGACAACACGCCAAAGATAGGGGATGGCGGCGCCACAAGTGGCTGTCGGAGATGGATTGGGACGGCCCGGAGCCGGGATGGAACGGCCGGAGCCGGATTAGGGCGACCGAAGTCGGGTTCAGGCCTCCGAAGAGGTAGTTTTCAAGCCTCCAAAGAGGTTGGTTTTCATGCCTCCAAAGAGGTTGTTTTCCGGCCTCCTAGGAGGGTGGTTTTCCGGTGTAGATGTTTGGCGGAGGTGATGTGCTCCGGCCCCCAATCGGGGTTTTTTTCTCAACGCTCTAAAGAGAGCTTTTTTCCACAGTCATGTTCGCTTGGATCCTTCGCTCTGGCGTCAAATACTGGCGGTATTGGAGATTATTTTAGGGTGTAAAGAGTGGAGACTAATTTTTTTTTTTTTTTTTGAACCGGAAAAAATTTGATTATTGTCAGAGCCAACTAGCCAAGAGCATCCTTACGGATGATACTGCACAGGACAGCGTGAGGGGGAAAGGTCAAGCCAGAGAACCCAAAATCTAGATGAGATAGACGATCAGCAGCTTGATTGCCTTCCCTAAATACATGTGATACCTCAAATTCTGGAATCATATTCAGTGCGCATAGAGAGTCGGATAGAAGCATCTCTATTTCGCCACTGCAAGACATACCTGCCTTGAGGCTTTTGATAATAATAAGATTATCACCTTCAATGCAGATACGCAAGATTTTTAATTCAACGACTTTGAGAACGCCTTTCCACAAGCCAAAGCATTCAGATCCAATTGCAGAAGTGAGTGGGGAAGAGCCGGATTCAACATATCTTGTACTACCCTGACAATCCCTGATAATGAATCCATAAGTTCCTAGATTATCAGAAGAAAAGGCTCCATCAAAATTTAGTTTGCACCAGTTTTCTCTGGGTTTTTTCCATTTTGTGACTCTCTTCCTGGTCTTTGCTGGTTTAAGCATTTTGTTTCCTGTATCCTTATCCATGTTTAAGTCATCCATTTTTGTTTTTTTTCCCAGTTAATTAATTGCTCTTTTATAAATGCTGCTATTGTTTTTGGGTTGACTTTGATTTTATCAAAAAGGGCCTTGTTTCTGAAATACCATAAGCACCACCAGGTAGTGGCAAGAAATGAGAATTCTGGTTTACTTAAAGAAGCATGGAGAGCGCACAATATTTCGGTTATGTTGTAAGTGGTGTCATAAACTCTTTGGAGGGTGTTGTAGATTTTAGGGAATAGATGTTGTAGTGTAATTGATGTTGTTGGGCAATGGAATACTAAATGGTCGATATCTTCGAAGTTCATTCCACATGAAGGGCAGTTGGGTATACCCACACCACGGCAGGCTAGTTTAGCGGATGTTGGTAGGCCATTTTTGGAGATGCGCCACAAGAAATCTTTGATTTTTGGGGACACATCCAACTTCCATATCCAAAAGAGCTCCGAAACCGAGTGGTTTTTTGTTTTGTTTATTAGTTCCATGGCTGAGGCCGTTGAGAACCATCCGTTTTTACTGGGGGCCCAGTATAGCCGATCTTGCTGGATATGTTTTGGGATTGGCGTTTGTGTTATGTTTGTCAACATTTCTCTACTGATCTGGTTGTTTAAGGTGGTCTGTAGTTTACTTATATCCCAAGTTTGATTCTCCAGAATAAAGTTTCCAACTAAAAGGTTCGTGTCAATTGAATATGTTGTTGTAGCTTGTGCCCGTAGGGGGAAGTCCCCCGTCCACTGATCTTTCCAGAAATTTATGGATTTACCATTAGCTATTCCCCATCGTAGCCCTGTTTTAAAGAGGGGAATTAGGGAGGTCAGTTTTGACCATTGCCAAGATACATTTCCTTTTTTCTCATAATTGAGAATTTGTGTATCTTTTAAATATTTATGGGTTACAAGTTTAACCCATGGGTTTTCTGGCTCCGCTAGTAATTTCCAGAGGAGTTTGAGTTGGAGTGCTTTATTCATGTCTTCTGATAGGCGGAGACCTAGGCCACCATTAGATCGAGGTTTACAAATCTCGAACCAGTTAATAAGGGGCCTTGTTTAGGGCCTTTGTTCCATAAGAAATTCCTATTGATCTTATCTAGTTCTTTATGTATATATGATGGGAGAAGGAAGCACTGCATAATATGTAAGGGTTTAGCGGCAAGGTTGGATTTGATAAGTGTACATCTTCCAGCTTGCGAGAGATTGTTTGTTGTCCATTTTGTTAGTTGGGCTCTTCTAGATTTTGTGATATCTTCAAAGGTTGAATTAGAGACTTTGCCAGTGATGACCGGACATCCTAGGTAGATTCCCAAATTAGTTGTGTAAGGAATCTGGAGTTCGCTCTTTATTGTGTTTTTTATTGCATTCTCCACATTTTGTGTTGTGTAGAATGCAGACTTATGGTAGTTTATACGTTGTCCCGAATGGTGGCAGAAATTTTGGGTGATGGCATTGGTTTGGTCACAGGCAGTTTTGGTGCCAGATGCAAAGATGATTATGTCATCGGCAAAGGCCAGAAAAGGTATCTTAAAGCAAGATCGTTTGATTGAAATTATGAGATGACTACGTTGATGGTCCATTCCGGATTGTAGTCCTCGAGCCAGAACTTCAGAGACCAGGAGAAATAGATACGGTGACAAAGGATCTCCTTGACGAAGGCCCTTTGATGAGTTGAATAGATTGGTTGTTTCACTGTTGACCAGAACCGAGTAGGATACGGTTGTAATGCATTCCTTAATCCAACAGCAGAATTTGTTGCAGAAACCGAATTTCTCTAGAATGGTGAGCAAAAATTCCCAACGAACCATGTCAAAGGCCTTTTCCATATCTAGTTTGACTGCCATCCAACCGGATTTCCCTTTTTTGTGTTGAAATGAGTGAAATATTTCATTGGCAATCAGGATGTTATCTTGGATTGATTGCCTTGCGATGAATGCACTTTGTAACGGGTGAATAAGTTTTGGTAGGATTTGTTTTAGCTTATTCGCTAGAATCTTGGATATTATTTTGTATATGGTTGAACAGAGGCTTATGGGTCTGAAGTTGTTTGTCGTTTGTGGATTATCACATTTGGGAATTAGTGTGATAAAGGTGTGGTTGATTTGTTTGAGGATTCTCCCACTCGTAAAGAATCCCTTAGTGGCCTTTATGACAGAAGGACCAACTATGTGCCAGTAGGTGCGGGCGGGAAAAACCTGCAGGATAGCCATCCGGGCCCGGTGATTTGTCTCTAGCAAGAGAAAAGACGGCACACTTGACCTCTGAATTCGAGATTGGTTGTGTTAGCCAGTCATTGTCAGTTGTGGATAATGCGGGTGATATGTTATCCAAGAGGCTACAAGAACCCTGTGGCTGGGAGGTGGCCGAGTATCGCCCTTCGAAGTCTTTCTTGATTTCATCTCGAATTAACGAAACTGGGTCTAAGGTAGTGCCATCCTTGGTGATAAGGTTTTTTATTATGTTTCTGTTTCTTCGTCCTGTGGCAACACGATGGAAATATTTGGAATTAGTATCCAGATTTTTAATGTGGATTCTTTTCGCTATTTGTCCCCAATATGTCTTTTGGAAGTTTATCAAGTTGTTGTATTTGTTTAGAAGACGATGATGCCTCCTCTCTATATTTTCATCATACTTTGTGAGCAGCTGTGTTTGTAGCCGTAACATTTCTGATTCCGTGGTGGCAATTTGTGCGAACACGTTTCCACAGGTTTTCTTACTCCAGACTTTACTTTTCTTTTTAAGCTCTTGGAGTCGTTTAATTAGTTTGAAGAGATGCGAGCCCGGGGGATTTAACCGCCAAGCTTGCTGTACTATCTTCTCGTATTCTTTGTGTTTTGTCCAGGCTAATTCGAACTTGAAGGGCTGCATTATTGGTAGTTCATTAGGCAATAGCTCAAGGGTTATTTGAGAGTGATCTGATGTTGTGAACGCATGATTCTTGGTGGTTAAGTGCGGGAGGATTGCATATATGTTTTTATGAACCAGAAAACGGTCCAATTTTTCATAGGTGTTGTTTTCAGCGTGTGAACTTTTGCGCCAAGTGAACTGGTTCCCAGTTGTTGGGAGATCTATTAAATCATGTTTTAGTATGAAGTCGGTGAGTCTAGAGCATCTAGCCATTGTGGGGGTTGCCCCTCCAGATTTGTCAGAAGGGCATAGGATATCGTTTAGATCACCAACTATAATGCATGGATAGGAGCTGGCTTGAATTAGACAAGATATTTCATCCCAAAAGGCTGATTTTTTATGTTGGTGCGGTGGTGCATAGATAAATAGTATTGCGAATGTTATGTTTTGGTTAGCACTATGGTATTCAGATAGGATATATCTGTCACCTGATGATATGATTGTAAATGTATCTTTATTTAGGTGAGATGATTTCCAGAGTAGGCAGAGGCCACCCGAGAGGCCTTGAGACGGACAAAAGCGAAGGTTGTCAAAGCCAATACTACGCCAGTGAGAATCTTTAAGGGGTTTGGAGCTTAGTTTCTGCTAATTAAAGCTAGGATTTGAATGTGTTCGGCTTTACATGTTGAGTCTATCTGAGTCCATACGTTTTTCCGAGCTAGGCCCCGTATATTCCAATAGCTGACTTTCATGTAATTATCTTATTTTGAATCTGGGTAGCTAGGAGGTATTGCTTTCGCATAAGAGTTAGCCCTATAGCCAGGACCAGGATCCAGTCAAAGCATATGAGATGCCTTGCCATATGCTTGTTCAATTGAATTGATTGATTGCATTCTACCTTAGGAGAACACGAGCCTGTTACTAATCGTTTAGTTTTTCTTAATTGTTTGTGTGTGTGGACAGCAGTTGTTAAGAAATCCCATTCATGGAGGAGCTTGCATGTTTGTTTCGGATCATGTGGGTTAGTAGCAACAATAGAATGAGATGCTTCAGACACCTGGATAATAGCAAATTTCCCAAACAAAGAAAGTTTGTAATGCTTTAATAATAAAGTAGTGACAGGTGAAAGAGCTAACTGTATACAGATTTTATAATTTGAAGAGTAGAAGGTATGTATACAAGCTTGTAGCTAATACAAAAGTTTTGATGAGCCGAGCCAAGTAGCAGCCAACCAAGAGAGTCGAAACAAACAGTAACAGTCTTCACATTTGAGAGAGTTGTAGGAGGGCCGTAGTTGAGCTCGATGTCGAGGCAGCAGCCCCCCAATTGGTAATTTGATTCTGATAAGCGAGGTTATCTGCTGATGAGTGAATAAGAGTACCTCGGATAAACACATTGGGGTTAGTAGTTGCATATATGTTTTTTGCAACAAGACCCAATAGGGCATTAGCATTAAATTGATGATATAATACAAGGGCTTCATGAGCCGGTCAGAGATGAGTTTGGTCCATAATATTGCAAAAACATAAGGAGCCCTAAAGAGCCTATCAAACAGGATGCTATCAGACTGAGCCATAGCTGTGGTTTTGAATTTGGTGAGCTGAGTATCAAAGGCTTGGATGTTAATTCTTCCCTTTCCCATGCCTTTATTAGAAGGCTTGGAGGGAGTGAGGTTCGGTTGGGTGTTACCCAAGGGTGTCTCAGTTAGTGATGAGCATGAGTGGGTGTCACCCGAAGGTTTCCCAGTGGGTAAGGGGTGAGATTGGGTGTATTCCGAAGGATTCCCAGTAGCAATCCTTCTCGGAAATGGTAAAGAGGTTGGTGTATAAATTCCAACTTGAGAGATGCACCAAAAAATGAAGTAACACCAAGGGTGAAGGAGAGAGGTCCATAGATCATTCCATTGGGATGAGTTGTCCAGTCTTATTCCTGGCAAAAAGAACACAAACAAGGGAACATGTGCTCGGGAGTTGAGAACCCGACTGTTGATTAGTTTGTAACACGAACTAGAATGATTGAAGAATGTAGTAATCATATTATTTGGGTATGGGATCTTCTTAAAGAAAGTAAACAGCAACCAGATATTTGATGCAACAGCAGAGTAGTAGATGTTAATACGGGTAATCAAGCAAGCAAGCATAGAATGTAGAGAAGCTTTAGGATTTAGCACAATCAGATAGTTAGTGGATAACATAAACAAATAAGCAAGCATAGGATATTTAGCATGTATACATATGTTGAAGATTTGATACCGAAACATTTTTAATAGAGCAAGAAAGTTATTTAATGTAGTGGATTTCAAGAAAATGAAAAGGGAGTAGATAGGAGCTTTGAAAAACCAACTCATGTTCAAAGGGATATAATACATAGTCTTGGAAACCATAAGATAAACATGATCCAAGTTAAGGTATGCGTAGGTGGGTAAAGGGTTGGTAAATCCGTCCTCAAACCAGAGGTATTGCAAGTCAAGTAATTTAACATCACCTACTAGAGCACCAAGTGCTGATAGTTTAGCTATAGTCCAAGATACATTTTGGAATGAAAAAAAATGAAGAGCTCGAGCACCAAGTACTATTGGATTATATGCAGTAAAACAATAGCATAAAAAATGAGAGGGGGAAAGCATGATAGTTGAATTGTGTTTTCTTAACGGAGGTTTCCATAGATGCACAAAGACACAAAACTTAACATTGCAAGTGCTATTTATGGAGTGAGAGGGGGTCCTATGTTCCATCAGAATGGAATTAATGGTGCAAGCAGGTGGATTATGCAGCTGGAACAAAGGAAGCAAAAGAGAATGCATCCAGCCAAACCAGCAGGCAGAAGGCAAGCATATCGGAGGAGTCTGTGCATACAAATTGATATCCATTAATCCCTTATGAACAAAAGAAGTCACAGACATAACAACATATTTGAGAAAAAGTATGCCCATAGGGGGAGATGTAAGGTAAATAATCTTAGAGGTTAATTGATATAGAAAGGTAAAGGAGTACCTTTCAAAGTGTCGTGTGCTGCAACTATGCTCAAAGATACGCATTGAAGTGGTGGTATTCGTGAGCAGAAGCCCAAACAAAGATCCTCGTGTAAAATATAAAGTCAGAGTGTTCATCAGATTAACGATAGATAGAATAACATGAGGTTTTGCTAGATTAGATAACTCTAATAATAGGAAAGACATGTACAGATTCCAGATTATTAAAGTAAGGCAAGCTTTTTCCCATTTTAGTTTCATAATGTGATGCATTCTGAATATGATGCTTAGCAGCAAGATTAACTCAATGTGTAATTTGAAGTCTGATTTATAATTTGTAGAGTTTAGTTTTTTGTAAGAGGGTTCGTCGTGTGTCTTAAGGATGTGAAGGATAAAACCAGTAGGCCAAAGCACAATAGTTGGATCATCACACCAGTTGAATATGAGTAGTAAAGCATCACCAAACCACCTGTTTAGTAGATAAGTTAGGGTGAGTCCATTAACCAGCAGAGTGAGACTTCTTATTAAGTAGTAATAGCTTGATATGTGATTTGATAGATGCTTGTATGTAGTACGTAACAGTTGATGAGTCGGAGGATGTTTCTGATCAGACAAGGGGTTGGGAGCCAAAGCCCACAACCGAAGATGATAGAAAACGATGGGTAACCTGTTGGGTATGGTGATGGAGTTACTCCATAGGGAGTTCCCAGTAGTTTTGTGGGTGTCATTCCTTGCGGAATTTCCCTTTCGATCAACTGAGGACTTTATATAGTCCATGTCAGAGTAAGTTTGACATAGTCTATAGCTTTGCGGTAGAAACTTGAAATGAAGAAAATGTGGGAGATGAGGGTGATACCTTGGCTGGTGTAACAAAGGCGAAGGCACCAAAGACGGAAGCGGAGAACGAGAGCACCAGCAGACAGGACAACAACAACTCGTTAGATTGTGAATCACGACACCGAGGACCATCGGGCACCGATTCACCGAAAAGATCAGAGAAAGAAGCAAAAGGGGCTTCCTTACTACAGTCCAGGGAAGAGCAGTCTTGTCAAAAACTCCATTAAGAGAATATACAGAGTTGGAAGCGGTAAAGACCAACCTAACCACGCACATTAGGGGGGGCAGCCATGGCAGATCAAGGTTGCTTTGAGTTCTACTTTGACAGCAAAGAGGAGCCAGAAGCCGAAAACCATTAGTGTACCAAGGGGGAGCAGACGACATACCCCAGAAAGAGAGTGAGGAGATGAAACGGCCGCTACAAGGGTGGGTGTTGATTTTGTGAAGAAAATCCAAAATAGGGAGAGGGCTTTTGCTATAGGGTTCAAAAGGAGAGGAAATCCAAATCCAGAAACGGAGGGCTAGAGCAGAGAGGGCCCAACTCGATCGATGAAGGTCAGTGGAGCAGGGAGAGAGACGAATTTCGATTTTGCACTGAGAGAGGCAGAGATCAAGATTTTGAGTAGGATTTTTGCTAATATTTTGGATATAGAATCGATTGATGATGAGGAGAAGCCATGGATTGAGAGATTTGTGCAGATTCCAATAATCCGATCTAGGTTTAGGTTGTTCTTTGGTTTTGGGTGAAGGATGAAGAGGTGCGTGGGGAAGCGCGTTCATTTGGCTAGATTTGGGTTTTTGTGGCCATTGCAACCTATTATACTCAGAGTGGAGACTATTTATTGATGTATACTAGGTCCCATCCTGTGTATATATAATACATTAATATAATATTATAAATAATTTAGATAGATTTTGATAAATAAAAAATAATAATGTCAATATAAATAATTTTTTTCAACAAAAAAACAATATAGATATAAATAAAATTAGTTCGACATATTATATATACATAATTTTTTTCTTCTAATATATCGTTAATTAAATCTCATATAATATAATAGATGGTTGATTTTTAAAAATATTTTAATATTCTTTTTTAATTAAATTGTAGTACATATTTATTATGTTAGTTTACTAAAATATCTATGCATGGATGGATTGTGACTACATATTATGACTACCTAATATTTTAATAATTTATTTTGGCCTGAATAACAATATAGATATAGATAAAAATAACAATGATTAAATAATTAATTTTGATATAAATAATTCTGTCCACCAAAAAACAATCTATATATAAATAAAATAGCACCTATCAAATACTACATATTTATCTATTAATATTTTTGGTAAGCATGACTATGAAATATTTTTTATTAATATTTTAATCAATGAACTAAAATATATATAGATATATTGTGGCTTATATAACTTTCTATAAACTATGACAACATATTATTTTATTAAATTTTTTTTCCTATGATCAGCCACAACATGCCACATAGGATTTTTTTCCCTAGGATCAACCACAACGCGCCACATAGGACGTTATATATCGGTTTTAGTATATGTATATATAGATAGATAGATAGATAGATATATAGATAGATAGATTGTGAAATACTTCATATGTTAAGAAATACGGAGTATAAGTCTTTTTATGCTTAGATTTTTGTTTGAAAATATAAGTCAAGGTTTCTAGGTATTGAGAAGAATTGTTACTTTTTACTTTTTTTCCCTCAAATTTTATTAGTGATTAAGGTTGTGGATAATTAATGGAGGGTATAAATGTAATAAGTTTATGATTTCTTTAAATTGTGTACAAATGTATAAGAGGACTTATATTTTTGAATGGAGGTAGTCCTAATTTTACCCTCACCTATTAATTGTCAATCTAACCCAAAGCCAACGAAACCCCAAAATTAGGGTTAGTGGCTGGCGAGGAAGAGGACCTTGGCGTCGGCGAGTCGAAGGCGGTGAGGCCGGGGAACCTTGAGAGGAGCTTGGGGAGGAGATCGGGTGCGAGAGTGCGGAGGGAGGTTCGCGTGAGTCCTTCCATCCTTAGCCACCACTTGCAAATGAGGGAGAGGGAGGAGCGATCTATCGGGCGAGTAATTGCCCTAAATATCCCCCCTCCCAGCTCGTCATCGCTTTGGTTCACCTCCGCCCAATTCGACCTCCAGTCAAGGGTTGTTGTTGTTGTTGCCTTTCCTCCTCTTCTTCCTCGCCCTCATCGGGAAGCCTCAAAAGCCCCAGTTCGACCTCCAACAAGCAATAGGCAACAACCATTGAACAAATTCATAATTTTAAATATTTAAATTATGATAGGCAACAACCAATGAACAAATAGGTAGACATTATAAGGAGTGAATGCATTTAATTTTAAAGATTCTAACCCTTTCTTTAAATTTAGAAAATTTTATTTCTCTTCTCTCATTTCTATATTTTACAAAAAAAAAATTATAAGAGTTGTTAAGATTAAAAACCTATATTTTTTCGAAAATTGCTCATTTTCTCTATTTTACAAAAGCGGTTGGGATGCTCTAAGAGCATCTGCAACGCCCATATGGTGGATGTCTTACCTTCCAATTTGAATTAAAAAAAAATAGAAAAGTCAGTAAAAAGATAAGAAACCTTTGGGAACCGGAAAGTGCATGGAAGAAGATACTCTTGCTTTTTCGGTTCTAACAAAATGTGGGGCCCTACTGACACAAGAAGCCCACTTGATTCAACAATGCATTTCATTTTAATCCTACTGGGCGCTTTTTTTTACTGGTTTTTTATATAAATATTATAAATAGGTTGTGTTGGATGATGTAAGTATGAGAGTTAAAGAAATTTTGATTGAGTATATGGGATGCGTGAGAAAATTAAAAGGAGTATGTAAAATTGATGTGGCAGAGAGAAAGAAATAAAATAGTAGAAAAAACTTTAGATTAGAATGTGAGTTGTGGATGCTCGATATATAAGCTAGAGAATGACGGGCAACTTGAAACGTTGTGATAGTTTGAGGTGATTGGGCCAATTTGACTTCACACCAGAGATATTGCATATTGTAGGGGTGAAAGGGTTTAGGTTGAGTGATTAACAATGACTCCACAGGGTCTCGCATGTTCCGCCTTGTTCAAAGGATGAAATTACTAAAGCGCATCTCCAAAGCTTGGCATAAGAAAACGTTTCTTAATATTAACAATCAGATTCAGGTTACAGACCTAAAACTCCTACAATTACAAACCTCCCTTCTTACGAACTATAACAACAAGGATCTGCAAGTTCTCAAACAACTGCTTAACAAAAGGGAAAGAATGCTCGACTTCCATCGCCGTTACTGGAGCCAGCGGGCTAAGGTTAAACACGCTAAATTAAATGACTCAAACTCTGGGTATTTTCACAAGATTGCCTCAGCTAAGAGAGGTAAGAAAGTGATTAAGACGATTACCCTTCCGAATGGTGAGGTCTCTGCAGACTTTCATATTATTCAACAAGAATTTGAAAAAGATTTCAAAGCTCGTTTTCGTTCTTCTACGGGGAATGGAATTGACCTTTCAAGGGATATGGGGGTTATACCTACACAAGTTACTCAGTCAGACAATGACATGCTCACAGCCCCTGTATCAAATGCTGAAATTAAAAACGCAGTATTTTCTATGAGTCCTGATAAAGCGCCAGGACCCGATGGCTTCTCGGCAGGTTTCTACCAAAGATTTTGGAAGACCATATGCCCTTCCGTTACCAAAGTTGTAAAGGCCTTTTTACTAGCGGTAGAATCTTACAGCAAACCAACCATACTTTCATTACCTTACTACCAAAACGTGATGACCCTTCAGCAGTAAACCACTACAGACCGATAAGTCTGTGTTCCACGGTTTATAAGATTACTGCAAAAGTTATTACAGCAAGATTGACTAACATCTTTGATAAATTAATACACCCCTTACAAGGAGCTTTTACTAAAGGCAGATCCATTCAAGATAATATTTTAATAGCTCACGAGGCATTTCACTCTTTTAACTCAAAAAGGGCAAGTCCGGGATGGTTGCCCTAAAACTGGACATGGAAAAGGCTTACAATCGGGTGGAATGGTCTTTTCTGTTTGATGTCATGTCCAGTTTTGGCTTTAGTAACCAATTCATTAGTTGGATCAGAGAATGTGTAACTACTGTTTCATATTCAGTTTTGGTTAATGATGAACCAACCACAATTATCGAACCCTCACGGGGTCTGAGACAGGGGGACCCTCTCTCGCCATTCCTTTTTATTCTCGCTTCTAAGGTTTTAGCAAGGACTTTGCATCAAGAGAGTCTTTCCAACAAAGATATGGGTGTGGTTTTTGGTAGGCCGGGAATTAAGATCCCTTTTTTAGCCTTCGCTGATGATATCCTCATCTTCTGTAAAGCCTCCCATTCGGCATGCACATCAGTTCTGGCTATCCTTGATCGGTTTTGTTTGATCTCGAGTCAGAAGGTGAATTTACACAAGTCCAGCTTCCAAGCTTCCCCTAATACAACAACAACAGCTATCAACGCTACTATTGCGGTTCTGGGCATTCCTTAGGCCAACGATTTCGATAAGTATCTGGGCTGTCCCATAGTCAATGGCAGGATCAACAAAGATACGTTTTCAGAAGTAGTACTTAAAACCAAGCAGCAGCTTACAAAGTGGAAAGCGTCGTGTCTTTCATCTGAAGGACGTAAGGTCCTGATAAAAGCCAACTTAAGTGCCAAACCGCTCTTTTAAATGTAAGCCTTCTTACTGCCTTCTCACATCCATCAGGAACTAGATAAGGTTTACAGACAATTCTTTTGGAACAAAAATTCGAATGCTCCACCGCTAATAAGCTGGGACAAGATCTGTGCTGACACCATGAAAGGTGGCTTGGGGATCCACAAAGCCGAATCTATGAACATAGCGCTACAAATGAAGCTTTTATGGAAAATTTTGGCCGAGCCGGACAACATCTGGGTTCAGATTATTTCTCAGAAATATCTTAAGGGCCAAGATCTACTAACTTATCAAACTAAGAGTAACACCTCTTGGCAGTGGAACCGTCTGATGTCTATCCGACACCTTTTTCAGTCTGCCATTCATTGGAGTGTTGGTGATGGGAACTCCATTGATTTCTGGACTCACAAATGGGCATTTTCTACTAGTCTGGATACTAGAACACTACAACCAATCCCAGATGGCCTGCTGGATATCAAGGTTTCTCACTTTCTTACTCCAAACCAGAATTGGAACAAGCCTTTACTATGTGCGAGTTTAAACAATCTTCTGCCGTTGGATGATATTAACCATCTGTTACGAATCGTTTTGCCAAACAACCCGATGAAGGATCGTCTCTATTGGGGGCCAAGTAAAAATGGCTGGTTTTCCACAAGTTCTGCAAATTCATTACTTTCTAATAACAAAGGTCTTCAAAATTTTAATTGTGGTTGGATTTGGGACCTGGATGTTCCTCCAAAGGTTCAACACTTCCTCTGGAAAATCTTTCGCGACGGTCTACCAACGTCTGAACGGCTACAGAAGTCTCATGTGTATGTACCTTCTGGGTGCCTCTTCTGTGGTAATACTAATGAAACAACTACTCATCTTTCCATCGAGTGCCCCATGGCTATTCGTCTGCGCAGGGCTTTACGCATCCATATTCCCATTACTTGGGCAACTTCAGCGGGGGTGGGTTCGTCTTTTCCCCTTAATAGTCTCAAGGTGGCGATGGGTTTAAAAACCTTGGGCCCTTTGGCTTGCTCTTGGTGGTCTATTTGGTTTTTCAGAAACCAATTAGCGTTTGATCACACTGACAAAGTCTCCATTCCGGAAATGGAAATTTTTTACACATCTTTTACCCAATGTTGGAAACAGACAAAGATCTTAGAAGGGGAGGTTGCCGTTGGGGGCCAAGTCGGTCCTCGTGGGAACCTTCAGCTTTCTTCAGGAGGATTCAATACCTCGGTCGCTGCTTCGAGACGGTGCTGTCGTCGTTCTGGGCAGTGGGATAAACCACCAATGGATTGCTACAAGCTGAATTTTGATGGATCCGTAAGACCTGGCTCTTCTGCGTCTTATGGTTTCGTTATCCGGAACTGGCAGGGTGATGTGGTAGCCATGGGTAGAGATACCTGTATCAATGGCTCGGTGGCCTTTGCCAAAAACCTTGGCCTTAAGATGGGCGTTTTACGAGCAAAACAACTGAATATCAATAACCTCTTGATCGAGGGTGATAACCTTATAGTTATAAAAGCTCTGCTAGGGGATTGGAAATGCCCCTGGAATATCGAGCTCCTACAATCTGATATTCTTTTAGATACTTCGTCCTTCTCTTATGTAGTTATTTGTCATATTTTCAGGGAATCGAATGCTGTGGCTGACTATCTCGCTCGCAGTGCACATGCTTCCTCTGCCGACGACAGCTACGACGACGATCCAGAACTTGCTGTTCTCATCCACAAGGATGCGCTAGAAAGGACTTCTGCGGCGACAGATCTGACCTAATCTTTATTTTGCGTCAAAAAAAAAAAAAAACAATGACATGCTATCTTCTTCTCCATTTTAAATGGGATGCATTGAGTTTACAACATGTGACTAAGCTACTATATATGTCATTTTATTACTTATTACAGTATTCCGTGTTCGAAGAAAATTGTACAATTGTATGTAAGGAAAAACTTTATATATTACCCTAAAATTAGCATACGAGTTTATAAGGAAAAAAAAAATAACACACTAATTCACACACTATATGATGCACATCCACACAAATTGTGCAAATAAAAACACTTAGGGTGTCTTTGGATTCCATTGCATTTTCATTATAATGCAATTATTTTACTTCGTTTTATGTGTCCGTTTGGTTGTAAAATTAAAAATCTCGTAAAAGCCGAGGCAAAACCGTAATTTAATCAAATAATCACATAAATCAAGATAAAATAATTTCATTTTAATTAATATATCGTGGAATCCAAAAATATCATAATTTAAACGCCTTAAAAATTTTGTTAACCAAACACCGTCTTATCATTTTGCATTATAAACATAATGCATTTGAAATCCAAACAAACCCTTAACTAGCTGTGTTCAGTGTTTCAAATTAAAATAGTTTAACATTTGCTAAAGGGAAATGCAATTTCATTTACACAAAATAAGCTAATTATTTCAGATAAAGTAACCCAAATATTAGCATACCGACTACTTAAGGTATTTGTAAAAATAAAATTAAAAAACTTACGGTAAATATCATGTAGTTAAGCACCTCTTGTATTGTATATATGCATCACTTTTATACAATAACCATGTAGTATGGGAAAAAAAAGGCAATTAATCACACCCTCATTATTCATACTCCATTAACCATCCAACACATAATCATTTCACTGTGTTAAAGGTGAAAAAAAAAACTCATCAATTATTATAGATGCCTTTCATTTAAGTGAGTTAAACGGATTTATGATATGTTTTTTATTGAAAAAAAACAAGCTTAATTTAAAAAAAAAAAACATAAAAACTTAATTTTTTTAACACGAACAAATCATGGATCAGTTTTTTTAGCTCAAAATAAACGTAGATGGGTCGACTCCGACAACGGGCCCGTCTGCTGTTAGTGTAGTTGTCAGGGACCACATGGGCTCTCCCCTGCTGGTTCATCAACAGTTTGTAGGCCAACAAACTCCGGTGGAAGCAGAAGCAAGAGCTGTACTTATTGGGCTTAATATGGCTATCTCAGGAAATATTGAACAATGTTCCATTGAGAGCGACTGTCTCTCGATGGTCAACGCTATCAATGGAATATGAAAGCCACCATGGCATATAGAAACAATAATTTCAGACATTCAATCCTTACTCATTTCTCGGGGTAGGATCAAAATCAATCACACTGGGCGCCTTTGGAATATTGTGGCTGACAAGGTTGCACAGCTTGACCACTGTATTCCTGCCTCTCAGATAAAACAACATAAAGATCTTCGTGATCTCATCCGGAAGGATGCTCTCGGTTCGCCAGGTTAGCCCTGAGCCCCTGGCCTACTGAATTCTTACTAAATCAAAAAAAAATATCATGGATAAGTTTTTGTTGTTTTTCAAAATGGAACGGATTTATGATTCCTTTATTTATTTTTAATTTTTTTGATAATAATTACGGAGTAAATAAAACCACCCCTAATTTTGCATGTAACAAAATACGGTTGAATCTAGACACGGCCACGGGTCACGGGTCGGGTGGGTCGACCCGTGACTCGCCGGGTCGATGACCCGCCGGGTCAGGGTCCACGGGTCCAAGGGTCGGGAAGGGTTAAGGGTTAGGGTTAGGGTTAGGGTCGACTAAATCTGAACCCGTGACCCGGCGGGTCGATCCGGCTGGGTCGACCCGAATCGACCCGCCGGGTCAACCCGCCATTTTAAAATATTTTTTTTTTGAAAAAATTTATTTTTAATAAAATAAATTTATAATTATTATGTTATATAAATTATTCTTAGAATAATTCATAATATTACATAATGTAACATGCAATGGCAATGTGAGACTTAGCACCCCATGCTTCTCCTTTTATAGACTTAGCACCTCCCATTTCCTCTAGTTTTCAATGTGGGACAAGAACAAGGGTAGAAACTAGAAACTACACCATGTCTTCAATCTCTACCATTCGGTTTTTAATGTCAATCCATACTTATAAATTTTTATCATATACAAACACTAGTACTATACTTTATATAAATATTATTTAAAAAAAAATTTACTTATCAATTATGAAAGAAATAACGAACGGGTAACAAGAAAGTGTGAAGTTCAACAATATACCTTAAACATTTGTGTTATTTGGTGGATCCACTATAAAATCATTCTATATCATTCTATATGATACTAAGTTAGGAGTCTTTATGATATAATTTCAAATAATACAAATATTGTTATTGATAAAGCCGTTACACTTGTATAGTATCCTTAATGTCGAGTTTTCGTTTATTTTCAAAATGATATAGAACTTCGGATTTTCAAACACAAGAATGAAATATAATATTGGCAATACTTTTTCAATGTGTCTTTTCATGTACGTCATAACAAGCAACCCAAGTATGTAATTCTAATAACATCATCATTAAGTGTATATACAACATGTGGCTAATTCAACTTTAAACGAGAAAGTTTAACATATCTATATGAAGAAGAACCTAGATTTGAAATCATTGATCAAGAAATTAACATAATAATGCAAGTAAAATAAAATACTTATGATTGATTAATGGATCAACACAACTATCAATTAAATTAAATAGAAAGATTAATCCAACATAACTTGATATATTGTATCATGATGTTTCATCACCATTTGTTATTCATTTCATTAAATCCTAAGAGGTAAACACTTTAATTATATTATTATATGTTACATCATATAATCCAAATGCTTAAATTACATTATATTCCACCATATAATCCAAAGACTTTAATTACATTAAATTTTACATCATATACTTAAATATCAATTTCTCATATTTTCTTTCATATCTCATATTTCTGTCCCACATCGAAAGTGGGCTACATACCTCTATTTTCTCTATATATAGATCCTCATACCCTACTTGTCATTCCCACAATCCAACATTTTCTTTCCCACATCTAAAGTGTGATGAAATGATGGGAGTGGAATGAAGATATCTATATATATATATATATATATCTTCCCACATACCATGTTTTGTCAACCTCAAATCTTTCCATTTCGAAAGTGTGGTGAAAGACTTGAGTTGAGTTTTATTTTGGGTTTAAAACAATTTTTTTTTTTAAAAAAAAATGGTTGACCTGGCGGGTCGACCCGCAAAACTCGTTGGGTACCCGATTTGGTGCCACGTGGCTGACCCGTCAGTCCGACCCGTCGACCCGCCAACCCGTCCCAACCCTGGGTCAGGGTTAGGGTCACCCTCCCCGGGTTGTCGGACCCGTGGCCGTGTCTAGCTACATACCTCTATTTTCTCTATATATAGATCCTCATACCCTACTTGTCATTCCCACAATCCAACCTTTTCTTTCCCACATCTAAAGTGTGATGAAATGATGGGAGTGGAATGAAGATATCTATATATATATATCTTCCCACATACCATGTTTTGTCAACCTCAAATCTTTCCATTTCGAAAGTGTGGTGAAAGACTTGAGTTGAGTTTTATTTTGGGTTTAAAACAATTTTTTTTTTTAAAAAAAAATGGTTGACCCGGCGGGTCGACCCGCAAAACTCGTTGGGTACCCGATTTGGTGCCACGTGGCCGACCCGTCAGTCCGACCCGCCGACCCGCCGGGTCACCCAACCCGCCGACCCGTCCCAACCCCGGGTCAGGGTTAGGGTCACCCTCCCCGGGTTGTCGACCCGGCGGGTCGGACCCGTGGCCGTGTCTAGTTGAATCTGCCTTTGGGAGGCAAAAATCCATCTCCACTTTATACTCTTTATAAGAGTATCTTTAATGGTGGTACTCCAAATGAAATGTAAGAAAAAATAAGAATTTTGAAAGAACTTATGAAAAAAGTGAGCTCAAGTATCATAGAATATTACCCAATCAAAAATTAATAATGGGTTCCATTAGATTTTTACTTCCAAAAAAATTATAAAAGGAAATTTTGATGCAAAAAATAAATTAAGATACTCATGTTAAATATCATAGTTATGGAGTACCAAATATTAAAATGAGATGAATGAGAAAGAAACGGCAAAAAAAGTAAATTATGATACTTAACATGAGTACCATGGTTAAAGATGCTCTAAGACCATCTTTATCCATGGTACTTGGAGTACCATATCTAATTTTTTAAAAGGAAAACAAAAAAAAATGTCAGATTTTTTGTTAAACCAAGAAAATTATGTGAGGTGAATATCATAGTAAGATACTCACTTTATTGGTTTGTCCATATTTTATAGCATTTTATTATAAAAAATAGCTATGATACCCAACTCAAATCCAACAATTAAAGATGCTCCAAGATTCTTCCGTTCGATTGATTTTATGCATATTTATACAGTCTACCTGACGTAGTCACGTTAGTCGTTAGACACTCATCTTACCCATTTCCTGACCTTGTCCTACTGGATTGGTTTCACATGATTTAAAGCCGTCAGTGGATTACTCATGCATGCAGCTTATTCTCTGCTAGTACTGTATTAAATTAATCAATTAATCAACCAATTTTCACCTCTTTAAATATCTAGCTCCTCATGCATAATTGATAATTGCATACCAAGTTCAATCATCTAAAGCTCAAAGACGATGAATACGAATCAAGTGCTTACCATTTTAGGGTTTCTCTTCCTGTGGACTGCAACTCACTGGATCATCTCCCAGCTCTTATGGCGGATCAAGCGAGCTCCCCCTGGCCCCTTGCCTCTGCCAATCGTTGGAAACCTCTTCAGCTTCGGCAGGAAACCGCACATTTCCTTGGCCAAGCTTGCTGAATCGTACGGCCCCCTCATCTCCCTCCGCCTAGGGTTCCTGACCATCGTTGTCGCGTCTTCTCCCGCGGTGGCGCGCCAGATCCTCCTCAGGAAGGACTCTTCCTTCTCCAATCGCTTCGTCGGCGACGGCCTCCGCGCCTTCCACCATAACGAGCACGCCATCACCTCTCTGCCAATCGGCGATCGCTGGCGTACTCTCCGCAAAATCCTGACAGTTCAGGTACTAATTTACGAAATTAAATCGATCGAGATTCTAGGCTTTCGTGTAATTGATTCAATTTCTCCACAATTGCAGGTGCTATCGACCAGAAGCGTGGAGGCGAAAGAGAGCATACGCAGGGAGAAGGTCAGAGAGATGGTCTCGTTCGTCAATGGCTGCTGCGGATCTGGAAAAGCGGTCAACATCAGTCAAATCGCCTTCGACACGGCGCTCAATTGGCTCTCCAAAACCTTCTTCTCGGTCGACATGGCAGATCCAGACTCCAGGCTCTTCCGCGAGTACAAGCAGACGATGTGGAGCCTCATGTACGAGGCCGGGAGGATGAACCTCGCCGATCTGTTTCCGGCGCTCAAAATCGTCGATCCCCAGGGGATCCGGCGGCGGATGGACATCCATTTCAGGAAATTGTTTCAGCTGTTCGACGATATCGTGAACAAGAGATTGCAGGAGAGAGAGGAAGGGTCGCCGGAGCGCGGCGACGTTTTGGATGGTTTGATCAATATCTGCAGGGACAAAACTGAAGACTTCGAACTCGCTCAGATACCGCGGTTGCTTTTGGTACGGTCATTTAATTTCATATTTCCAATTAATTTTTTTAATCTTATAAATAATGTTTTCATTTACTTTTTTTATAAAGAAACTATTTCAATATATTTATACATAGCAAAAATCCTATAACGCGCAATGCGGCTTGATGCAGGAGCAATTCGGGGGAGCGGAATCAGTGTCGACAACGGTAGAATGGGCGATGGCGGAGCTGCTGCGGAACCCAAGCAAGATGAAGAAAGCGAAAGCCGAGTTGGAGCAAGTGATCGGTAAAGGAAACTTCGTCGAAGAAGCCGATGTCATCATGCTGCCATACTTGAAAGCGGTACTATGTGAAACATTTCGGCTTCACCCACCAGTAGTGTTCTTAGTCCCAAGACAAGCAGACCGCGACACTGAGGTCAGTGGCTTCGTGGTGCCAAAGGGGGCCCAAGTCCTTGTGAACTTATGGGCTATCGGGAGAGATCCTACTGTATGGAACGACCCTCAATCGTTCAAGCCCGAGAGGTTCCTTGGCTCGGAGATTGATGTTAAAGGCCAACATATTGAGCTGACCCCGTTTGGAGCTGGCCGTAGAATGTGTATTGGGGCGTCTCTAGCAACGAAGATGATCCATGTAATGTTGGCTTCTTTGGTGCATTTTTTCGAGTGGAAGCTCGAGGACGGAGTCGAACCCGAGACATTGGACATGGAGGAGACATTTGGAGTTGGTCTACATAAAGCCAAGCCCTTGTGTGCCATTCCTATGAATGTTTAGAAATTTCTATGATCAAGCTACATTGTGGATTCTATAATTTAAGAGAGAAAATAAGATCGATGAAAATTCAAGGTTGGCTTTGATTGACGTGCAACAAAATACAGAGCATCTGCCAAACTTTTGACAAAACTCGGGTATCATCCGAACAAAAAAAAAAAAAAAAAAAAAGTTGTGGGACACTAACCGGAATTGTCGCACCAAACTGAATTTCCCTAAACTATATAATCCTCCAACTAGTTATCAAGCAAGATGGGTAACAACATTGGATGGGATGAGGCAGAGATGATGATGTAATGAAACACAATTATACATTTACAGATACTCCGTATCTGTCTGGGATGTGCTAACTTCTATTTGATATTTCTGATTTGTGAACCATAGCTTTAAATAGATGCCCCGTTCGCCTCCTAGTATTTGTGAGCTTGGCAGAGGAAAGGTATTGGTCTTCGTAAGGTCTTCCATGCGAAGTTATAGCTTCTTTACCAGATTCTGCGCCTTCTGCTTCGGTTGGTATTCATGTTTGTCGGTCCTGCTCGTATTTATCGTCTCCTTGAGACCTGTTGTGGTTGGTGTTTGCTCCGTTGAATACTTCCACCACTTCCTGCAGATGGTTAAGAGTTTAGAATCATACAAGCCTGAAAGCTTTGCTGATTTTCTGGCAATGTAAGGGTCTTGCTAGGTGAAATGGAAGTAATTCCTACAAATTTTCTTTCATTGAACATATCAAGCATAACAGTTAATCACCATCAGTTAGATACACTACTATTAAAACTATAAACCCAATTTACTCAGCTCCTGACTATTTTATTAAGTTCTGCTTTTTAGGCAACTGATATTGCAATCACAAAACCGGAATTTAGGGGAGGGGAGATTACCTTATCTGGGCTTCCTTCAGTCGTCAGGTTATCCATCCCATCGGCAGCATCAGTCTGCATACTCGTTTCCTCAACTGGATTTGAAGCGCTTTCTTGTTCCATAGAAACCATAAAATTAGCGGCATTGCCATTCGTAGGAAGCGGAGTGCTAGATGAGCAATCTTTTCCGCTTTCCCCATTAATCATTTCAACCGGATGCCCATTGCTACCCATCTCTAGTTTGGGTTTTATCTCCTCGTCCTCTACAATGCCGGAAGCTTTTGAAGCCATCTCTTCAGCCCGCCTCTTCTCTTCCTCCCTTTGCAGTTTTCGCCTTGCTTCTTCTTCCTTCAACTGCTTAAACCTTTCTCCTGGACGGGGTCCTGTGGAAGGTGAAGCTTCCGCTATTGGGGTTGATTTCATTTCCACCACAGGTTTTTCAATCTCCAACTGTTCATCCTTGTAGGTTTCCTGACTAATTTTCCCTACAGGATTCTTTGCACCTCCCAACTTCTGAAGCCATACTTGCTGAGCTGTGCTCAATATATTATTTGTGAGCCTGCAAGGAGTGGTGATAAAACTAAGATACTCGTTTATGGTGTCTCACACTGACAGGAGCTAGACAGAAACAAGGAACGACTTGCTCACCAATAGAGGCTTAGCCCAGAAGGCACTGAAAGGGCAAAATACCCTATCATTAAAGGAAGGAATTTTGTTATGGTTTGTGAAGTCTTCATGTTAGGATCATCACTAACATTAGCCTGAAAAGGGAGCAACAAACATCAGTAAACAGATATTTCATTGCCTTGACATCAAGAAACGCGATATCAGGCAAGGTGAAGATAAATCACTTTTAGAAAGAGTAATCCAGAAAGTCATAGCCTGACGACTATAATCATTCTGTATGAGATTCATAACAAGCTGATGCAAAATGATCGCCACGAGAAATATAAATGAGTATAGTATTTCTTTAGAACTGGCTAACCTGGGATGACTGCATAATTTGGACGGATATGTACTGTGAAATAACTAAAAGTACTGGCAAGACAAGGTATGAGAGTGTGTCCGACCATCCAAGAGGTGGTTTACCATCCTGCAAAAGACATTCTCATAATACTTAGAATTACAATTTATTCACAACATTTCCATTGTTGAGCAGAATCGAGCATGTCCGTACCACAAAAGGGAAAAGCCAAGATATCCCAGTTCCATTTTGTCGAGAAACTATAGTTGTTGGACCAGCAAGAGAGGGTATCCAAAAAAAGCCTTCCGTAAGAAGTCCCTGATACAGAAGATAACATTCACAAGTGCTTTAGATGAGGCACCAGTCGCAACAACTCTGATAACAGAACAGCAACTAAACATGATCTAAGGAAAAAGTCTAAATACCTCATTTGCCACATTTGAAAGGGCTCTATATAGTCCAATCCATATTGGTATAGTAGCAAGTGTTGGCAGGCATCCTATACAGATTAAAAAGATACTGTGATAAGTGGAGAACAAGTGAACAACTGCTCGTCTGATTTTTGAAATTTAAGCTTTGAGGACAAAGCTTATTAAGTAGGGTAGCATTGATAGACATATAGGCAGTTAGATAGAAGCTTCTAGACTAAGCTAGAAGATGGTAGAATTAGTAGTGTGAATAAGGCACTAGCCTCTTAGTTTGATTATCCATGAAATTACTTAGTTGAGAGGTTGTGAGGCGTATCAACCCCTTTTGGCCAGGCGTATCTGCCTTGGTGGGAGTATCTTCTCGTTTCTATCTTGTTCCTTCAATTTCCAATTAAATCCAAAGAGGTTTATCCTCACTTTATCCCTAATTCCTATGTGTGAGTGTGAATTTGTCCTAGATAGGCCTAATCCAGATTACAGGTCTATCAGATAAGTGGAGAATAGTGTAGTTAGCACAATTTGAAGGAAACAGAGAGAGCAATACAAGAAGCATGGAGTAGAGTAGCATCGAAACAACCTATTCATGATAGATGAGCATACGTGACTAGTAGTGAAGAGTTGTGATAAAATAACTCAATTGCTTGGTTTTACCTGCTAATGGGTTTATGCCAGCAAGTTTATAAATCCGAGCTGTTTCAAGTTGAATCCTTTCCTGCAATAGCAAAGCAAATCCTGTAACTTGAACAGAAAATGACAAACAAAATCTTCACAAAACACTTAGCCTCCAAAAACTTGCTACGAATAAAATTGGCTTGAAACTAACAGGATGAGTAATATATGGAATGATTGCATTTGAAGGTTACCTGATCTCCAGCATATCGCTCCTGGATAGCCTTAATCTGAGGCTGCAAAGACCGCATAGCCATAGCAGATTCTACCTGCCAAACAGATGTACTACGTCAGGCTAATTGTTGGGAGAAAATTATAGCTTTCACCTTACAACTAATGCTTCAGATGATCTCAAACCAAAAGGCTCTATAATAAGACCACATCAAAAGAGGTTAAGAGTTTTGGTGCAACTGTTAGAAACTATATAAGATCACATCTCTTCAAAACAGGAGAAAATGACCTACGCTCACCTTTGTTTCTCTCACTGAATCACTCTTTGTTTTCCTCTCTAACACCAACCACAACCTTTTAGCACACGCATACTAGTATATTCTGATTTCACCTAAACCATGTCTCTACTACATTGATTAAAAAACAGTACTTGTAATACACAAACCAAACCATGAATCTAAAGACGGTTGTAACCCAGAACCCACTCTTCGCTGAAATGCTTACTAACTCAGCTTGAGTCGGCACATAGTTATTTGCTTGCTTATATAGCCACCTCAGCATTAAACACACTGCATCGACCACTTGTAAATTTTGATCCCAACTCATCCCTCTCATTTTCCAAACAGGATTTTGGTCGATTCCGTCCATTTGATTTCCCATATCCATTATCCATCCCATCCTCCTACAGACTCACAAAATCATCATCAAAACAAATACTTGGAATACGAAGGAAGTAACAAAGAGACAATAAAGGGCCCTCTTGGTTAAACATTATGGAAACGGAAACCAAAACAAAATTTGCAATTGTAAATTTTGATCCCAACTCATCCCTCTCATTTTCCAAACAACATTTTGGTTCGATTCCCTCCATTTGATTTCCCATATTGGACAAAAGTTTCAAAATGGGGCAATCAATCCATCCCATCCTCCTATAGACTCGCGAAATCATCACCAAAACAAACACTTTGGAATATGAAGTACAACTAACAAAGAGACAATAAGTTGGAGACAAACCTGCTTTTTGGTCAAAGGAAATGTTGCAGCTTTGACGATCACGGTAAGAAGTATGATTGCAAATCCGTAAGCATAAGGAGCATGGAGATGAGACAATCCATCGTTCAAAACCTATCCCAAGGCAAAACCCATTTCAATCTCAAATAAGTAACCATCTCTACTCAAACAGCTTCCCCAAATTTTATCCAAATTACCCTCTAACTCCAACAGCTTCACCATCTCGAAAATTTGAAAAATATTTGGTTTTGGAGATTGCTTATATCCTGTTCTCTATTTTGGAAAATGAAATAAAGAATCTATTGCATCAAAACCAAATTCAAAACCCCAAAATCCTTGAAATGGAGAAGCTGTTCGAGTTGTTCTAATATAGTAATATATAGAAACTTAGGAAACCTAACCACCACAAAGCAGAAGACGAAGTAAATTCAAAACCAAATTGGATACCTTGAGGACGGTCTCCATATAAGAAGTAATCCCAGAAAGCCAATCATCGCTCTGTTTACTGCTACCAGTAGCGACAGGGTCGGAATTGGAAACGGCGGCATCAGCTAGAGTGTAAAAGAGCCCTTCCGCTCGGCAGAGCAGCTCCGAGAGCAGCCCTTGAGAGGCCACCGGGTCGGGCAAATGAACCGAGCTAAGAAACCCGAACTTGGCGACGGTGAGAGTACCGACGGGCAAGAGGGTTCTGGAATTGGGGAGTCCAGAGAAATGGGAGCGATGGAAAAGGGGGTTTCGGAATTGGAATCTTGGAAGTAAGGAGGACGAGAGGAGGGGCTGGTGTCCGACTGAGAGACTAGTTGACATGGTTTGGGAGAAACCCTCGGCGGAGGATTCGCCGCCGGTGGATGTTTCTTGTACGCGGAGAAGGCGGCCTAGAGCCGGGAGAGAGAGACAGATGGAGAATAAGGTGTGTTTGGATTGGAATGGATGTAAATATGATTATAAACACTCAAATATTTGGTTTTAATCCATTTTATAATGTATTTAAAATAAGTAAATTTTAAAGAAAAATATATTGTCAATTATGTAAATCGATTATATTAAATTTATAATGTAATTATAACACAACTGATTGTTTAATTGATGCAATTTATAATATATTTTATTTGAAATTTACGTTATTTTAAACATATTTTAAATTATGTTAACCAAATATTATTCAGGTATTTATAATTATAATTGTATTGTAATTAAAATGTACTTGGAATTCAATCAAACTATGAATCATTGACTCATTGTAGTTGGATTTTTGGAAATTCTAAGATAAATTTTTTTGTCTCAAAAGTGAATATTGAGTGATCTTACTCACTACCTAGTTTTTGAGTGACTTTACTAAATCAATGTTGGGTAACCATGAAGACGAAAAAAAAAAAAGTCGAGTAACCAAAATATCAATATGCAAATTCTAATGATAAAAAAATATCAATATGCAAATTCTAAACCTTTGTGAAAATTTTAATGACAATGTTGACAACACTACGTTTCTAACGTGGACTTTATATATATCTATATGTTTTAGTTCGTATGCTCAATATTCTAAAAGGCGCTAGGCGGCCGCTAGACGGCTAAATGGGTGGCCGCCTAGCGCCTAGGCGGACTTAGAACAAACTTGATTATTTCTTTATATTTTGACGAATAACACTTGTTAATAATTCATATAATGTAATAATAATCCATAATATCACTCATAAACCCAAATTTGTAGTAGTTAACTAACACTAAAGTAAATAAACGCAAAAATACATGTCTGACTAACAACTCTAAACCTCATAAAATCCAAAACCATAAGTTCGACTGAAAAGCAAATGTATCCCGACATGGGGGATAAAAAAAAAACCTAAGTCAACTAATCATATGCTTAGAAGTTCAAATTGAATAATCGTTGGACTAGGCGGTGCCTAGGCGGGCCCAAGCGGCGTTTAGGCAGGACCAATCGGGCCCAGGCAGTGCCTAGGCGGTTCCTGGACGAATTTCCGCCTAGAGGTCCGCCTAGGCTTAAAAATTCTTAGGTCCCGTCCCACCTAGCGCCTAGGCGGCGCCCAGGCGCGATTTTTAGAACACCCCATGTAAATATAAAAATAATAAGATTTCATACACTCAAATATAAAAAACTTATTCGGATTGGATTATAAAATCGAATCACATTATAAGGTAACATAAATATTCTTGGTATTTGATACAATTTTCTTTAACAAGATCTAAGAGTTTCTTGAACAAATCTAATCTCTATACACACAATACAACATTGTTATCCACAAAGATTTTCTTGAACAAATCTGTCGTTTACATCAAAAAACAATAAACATCATTTGAAAACTAAAAAAGCGATTTGATCAAATGTAATCCCTATACATACAAAATAGGGCAAAAAAAATAGATTCATATGAACAACATAATGTCAACAAAGTGTGCATTCAGGATCAGGCGATTCAGGGAAAACTTTCTCAAGGAAATTAATGAAACGTCTTGAGTACAATTCCGGCCCTACTGCAGAAATCGACAGGCCGTCGCAATACATCTTCTTGTAAGTGTGCTCGAGCTTCTTCCTCAAAGAGTAGTCTTGCAGTATATCAATGATCCCGAGATACAGGACAACGTCATAGACCTCGAAGAGCTCGCATTCTGTCGGATCATGCTCACCATTGGTGAGCTTGCGGCTTGCTCGGGCAGGCATGTTCACCCCAAGTTGGATCCTCAACCTGCATAATGGAAGGCACACTCGATTAAGGGCATTTTTTCATAGAAGAAGGTAAAACCATCGCCTTCTACAATTTTTTTTTTTTTTTGGTGTGAGTTTTGGAACAATGTCCTAAAATTATGAGTGATTTAGTGAAAATTTCCATATTTGCAACTAGAAATATAAATATAAAGAAGTTAGACATTGAACATAATGAAAAAAAAAAACCTTAAGATCTTCTTTTTTGGCCTATGTGTAGTTTCTTGAAATTTCTCCTTTATGTAAACTTGAATTCAACTAAATAAGCAAAGAGCATTGGTACACAAGTTAGTTATAGGATTGCTCTCTTCTTTTCGGTTTCTGCGAAAAGGGTCAATCCATGGCAGCCAGGCCAAACAAGCTTTGAAAGCAAAGTTATCCAAGGAGGAAGAAAATAAGCTAACCTTGCAGTGCCGGGTAGAAGAAGATCAACTTCCTTATCTCCTGCTGAGAATGCACGTAATGCACTTCCGCGGATGTGAGGACCAGGATCATCATTGACAAAGGTTGGTTCATGGCTGACGAGTAGTAGGCCAGTCGGAGGAATCAAGAGTTCTCCTAATGAGGATTTTGCTGGTAGAATGAACCAAAAATTAAACTTTAGTCTTTATGAGTCACAATTTTCGTGAGTATGAAGAAGAAAAACAGCAGCCAAAAGTGAAAACGAAAATGGCGAATTGAGTTCATGCTATGTACCATCAGCAGCAGGATTAGTTCCTATTTTGTCCCGAAACGTATCTGATGACTCTAAGAGAGGCTTCAGATGATCAGGAGCTCGGAAGTGCAGTCCAAGAAGAAGGCTATAATCAATAATCTTTTGAGACTCCAGGAATTTGGAATCCAATGAGAGCTGTCTGCAAGAAACTTGAAAACCAGTAAATAGTTTTATTTTACGAGTGGTATCAAAGCTTGTTGAATTACTTACTCAAATAGTGCCTCCCGCAATGAGCGATCCATATGAAACTCATATGAAAGATCAAGGTCTTTCAATGTGGTGGTCTCGGTGATCTTGTCTTTGTTTGTACACCTCCCATAAGTTGAACCCTTCAAGTCATAACGACGATGGATTTTTAACTCAGTGTAGAACATATTCCCCATGACAATAAAGCGCACCTGTCAGAAGAACAATCATGAGCTCAGCAAAAACTAGCTTTAAACCAGTTCAAGCATCTATGCAAGGCAAACATATACCTTTTTCCCGTAAGTTAACTTTATACGATGCAGCCCAAAAAATTTCGTGATGAGAGTGTTTTCATGCTTTTGTACGTGTTCATAATAATCAGGTAGCATCCTCAGCAAGACCTACAAAGCGAAGTTTAGAACTTTTCTCCGGTAGCAATAGATGAGAAAATAGATCAAATGATTATTTCCTTTTTCCAAACCTTCACTTCGTCTTTTCTGAGTGTCTTGATAACAAATTTATCATCATGAGAAAGGTAAAAAATGCAACCACTTTTCCCAGGTGAAGAAAGTTCCCTCAGGCCATCATCACCACAAATTGACATCATGTAATCAGCAGCATCCAACTTGAACATCTCCCTCAAATTCCTGTCATTATGCATCCATAGAAAACAGATATGTTCATGAACTTTCGTAATGTAGAATTCATGACGAATGTGTTAATGAACTTCACTGAAGTAATAATGAAGAATTTCCTGATTATCTATACAGGTACCTGAATACCATAGGACAATAGTCCTTCCATTCGAAATCAAGAGAGTAGTGTGGAGGTGTCAACCGAGAGCCTTTTCTAGGGAAAAACATTTTTATCCTGGCCTGTTTGCCAAAATCAGCGGACCTTACTTCTCGACCAGGCACTGGTGTTATCTTTCCAACAGTGTACCTGCAATTTTTACCACAAACTCAGTTTAAGTGGATGAACCAGAGGGAAGAGAAGTGCAAATAAAATCAAACTATAATGAAGTCAGCAAAGTTGTTAAATTATGGTTCCAGTTGTTCATCTATCTCTTCCTTCACGTGTAGTGGCAGACCTGATATTCCTATTGTACTAGCACAAACATTTTTGATATCTGAGAGAGAATGGAATGCCAGGATCAGCATTGATAATTTGTAACCACGTTAACAATTGGATCAAACTATGTTTCTAATGGTGATGGCCATAACTAGTGACATTAGAAAACTAACGGTTAAATTTAGTCTAATTACCTGATACCGAGTTGAAGATTCAGCATCAAATAGTGGCTTCGATTGCCAAATAAGAACAATATGCTTGAACCTTTTTTAACTTCTCTTGCAGGAGGCTTGGACTCTTGCTTACTCTTGTTTGATTTTTTGCTATTTTTCCTGATTCTCTCTCTAATGAGAATGCCTTGCATATATTCCCTCTCGTAAACAACATCAACCCCATCCTTGATCTCAGACTGATCAACACCTAGGCTGCTTGATGACTTACGCAAACCGTCCTGAAACGACAATTCTCTAACAAGATCACTGAGTATCCAATCTTGATCAAATGAAGTCTTGTAAGAAATCCGGCCTATGCTTTGCCTCAAACTACCACTGCCACTTGAAAATCTATCTGAAATACTACGCTTGTTTCTCGGTTCTAAGCCCTTGAGCTCAGTCAGTTTCTTAGATGAAGAAAGAGACAAAAACTCATGCTTCTCCCTACCATCATAACCTGCAGAGAGATACCACTTCTTCACTGACGGACGCGTAGTGCCAACAGGGTAGAATGTCCCCCGTCCATCTTTCCATCCCCGCGTCCAATTTCCAAAATAATATCCACCATCAGAGAATCTATAGAACCCAGGACCGTGCATACACCCGTTCAACCAAAACCCATAAAAGACATCACCATTAGTCCATTTCAAGACTCCTCTACCAAACATCTTCCCAGACTTCCAAGTGCCGATATACGTATTACCAGAGTTCCATACATACTTGCCACTCCCTTCACGTACTCCCTCCCTCCACAAACCTTCATAAACATCCAAATTCACATACTCTTTCTTTCCATAACCGTGCAAAGAGCTCATCCTCCAATTCCCAGAATAAGTAAACCTGTCAGGACCAGTGAAGTCTCCATGACCATGAAAATGCCCCCCTGAGAAATCACCTTCATAAGCTGACCCCGAAGGCCAAATTATTCGCCCTTTCCCATTCATCTTCCCGTCCTCCCATTCTCCTTCGTATACTGTCCAATTCGACCACGTGTACTTTCCATTTCCATGAGGCAACCCTCTCAAAAGATCACCATAATATGAATCCCCATTGGGGAAGACCTTTTCCACTTCTCTGTATGACATAAAACACATTACTATAAAACACAATTGACAGATTTTTCTTTTTGAAACCAAAGGACAATTTGTGATTTAATGCCAATCTATTTCAGCAAGACAATAGACAGATTAAAAAGAGAAGCATAAAGGATAAGAAGGGTAAATTCATCTATGCTCCTGAACTTTGAGAAAGGTTACAAACCAGTTCCTCAACTTTTCTTTGTCAATTAAAGCCCCTAAGGTATGAGATTTATCCAGTCTAAAGGTCCAGAAATTCGGAATGAGTTACAAGTGTGGATCATTGAATTTTTCCCTAGCTATGGAATTTCACCTCAAATCTCATAGTTCAAAAACATTAATGAATCAAAATAAAGTTGAAGAACTAGGTTGTAACTTCTTGTTTTCAAGTTTAGAGACAATATAATTACAAGGATTTTACAGACAAAAATTACCTTTCAATGTTCGCCATGGCAAGGAAGGAACACTAGGCTACAGATATTTGAGTCCTCGCATGGCTGAAGAAGTTCAGAAGCCAGTAATACCCTAATTCTTCACTTCCATTCACCAAGAAAAATCCAGAAACATGGAAATCAGAAATCAATTTCATCAAAATTACTCGGCATTGTAGAGCAAAAGCAATAGAAGTTCAAGTTCATCCATCAATCCCTAATTCGGCGGATGAAGTAGAATCTCATTTTCGACTTCGCATAAAACCAGTCAATCCATAACTACTACATAAATGAACGAATTCCGAGATAAATTCGGCGAATTACACAGAAACATACCGAAATTCGAAGTGCTCCGGGATTTTCTTGACAGCGGCATGATCAAACTTACCGAGAAGGAGGAGAAGAAGAGATCAAGAGAGAAGCAGCAGGAAGATCAGATGCCGTGAGTGATCGGAAAAGAATTTAAAGCTTCGAATTGATTTTCAGATCGGACGGCGATTGGTAAAGGGTGAACTCTGGGGCCCACTGGAGCAGCAATGAAGTACTCCGAAGATCGTGACTATCGGACGGTGATTTTCAGATCGGACGGCGATTGGTCCAGGGTGGTCATTAAAACAATTTTTTTCAGGTTTGCTGAGCGCACGGCCAATTTATCGCCAAATACACGGTGGCGGCTACGGTTCCGAAAACCGTGAGAATCCGGACAGCCACAGTTCCAAAAACTGTGGGAAATACTATGGCAACGGATCTGAAAACCGTAGGAATTGTCGCTGCCACAGCTTCTCAAATTGTAAGAAACTTGTTACACCGCCAAAAAAAACTATAAAATGGGGCAATGGGGGAGACACTTTTCATTCAAGGCGAGGCTATTACAGTGAGGATATTAGTTAAATTAGTGTGAAACACAAGGTGAGGTGAGGCAACTTAAATGTCCGATCCAGAAGTATCACAAGATGAGGTGCCATTCAATAGTGACCCCGAAGAACTTGTTCAGAACCTTCAGGTACGATATAATCAATATTGCATTATAATTTATAGAATATTCGAAAGAAATATGTTTTTGTATGAAATTGTTAAATGATATTTGATAGTGTTATTCGAAAAATAGAGTTTATAATTGTGAAATGATATTTGATATAGTGTTATTCGAAAAATAGAGTTTATAATTGTGAAATGATATTTGATATATAATGTAATATAGAATAATCGAGAAGAATAGCATGAAACATAATTTATACTTCTAAAATGAAAGCTCGATATATTTGTAAAATGAGTTTTGATATATCATTTGAAATAGCAGTGAAATAATAATTAATAATTATGATAATGCAATTAAATGTAGAGTCAACACCAACCTATGGAAATGGGCACCGATTATTCGTCGATGTTTGAGCTTGCCGGAGTCTGGTATGACGAGAAAAATATGAAGGGGTGGGCTCGTTTTGTGGGTCGTGCAAAGAACATGGTTCTCGTGATACACCGGTCATGGAAGAACAACCGGACTGGATTTGGAACCTTCAGATTAGTGTGTGAGCTCTACGGTGAGCGCAGAAAAAGAGCAGATACAGATATGGATTTTCCCCCGGCATCGACAAGGGTATTGACGTCGAGGAGATGCGGGTGTGAATTTGAGCTTGAGGGTCATCAACATGACGAAGATAAGTGGACAATGCGTGTCATATGTGGCTCCCATAATCACGACCTCCCGGAAACCCTGTTTGGGCATGCCTATGCCGGTCGCATAACACCCACACAACAGAAGATGGTTTATCATGATGCTACGATAGGGACAAGACCTCGCAATGTCTTGCGGGGTCTGAAGATTGACGACAGTGAGTGTGTTACCGACATCCGACAAGTGTACAATGCCATGTCGAATATGAAGAGAGATGAGACGGAGGGAAGGAGGGATCTACCACAAGCATTACACTCGCTTGATAAAAAAGGATACTACGTTGTATCCAGAAAGTCCCCTCAACTGGAAGGTAACGAGGTTAGCGACATTATATTGGCACATCCAGACTCACGACATCTTCTTCGGTTGTTTCCTTATGTCATCGTCATGGACACAACATATAAAACGAACCAGTAAGAATGACCATATTCATCATATATAATTAGAACTAAATAATATGATGTGTTACCTGCACTTAATATTGCAATGCACTTGACAGGTACCAAATGTCGTTACTTGAGATCGTAGGGATAACAAGCACGAAGAAGACATTTGCAATTGCATTTGTATTCATGGCTAGGGAGAATGCGGACCATTACATATGGGCAATGAGGAGAGTCAAGCATTTGTGCAAACATAGGCTTCCAGATGTCATCGTTACAGATCGCGAGTTGGGTCTCATAAAGGCCCTCAATGAGGTGTTTCCAACAGTGAAGCATATGTTATGCCGGTGGCATGTGATGTGCAACATCGAGCTGAAGGGGAGGAGTACAAACTCAGCTGCTCGACAACAGGAATTTTACAACGATTGTTTTGCCTTACTCGAGTCCAAGACGGAAGACAGTTACGAGGGTCGATTAGCTACCATGCATGAAAAGTGGGAGACCAAATGGGGACTTATGGCCTACTTAAAATCAACTTGGTTGACGGATCACAAAGAGGCTCTTGTTCGAGCATGGGTTGATTGCTACCCTCACTTCGGGACTCGGACAACGAACATGTAAGTGTTACAAATATTTCATCATCGAGATGTATCTAACAATTTCTACAATATTAAGTATTACTAAAACTGATTATCTGTATATCATGTAGTTGCGAGTCTGCACATTCAAAGCTGAAGTCGATGTTAAATACATCTGTCGGTGGGTTTTTTGATGTTACCAACTGCATAGACGCCATGATCAGGGAACAGATTGACCAGATAAAGGGATCTCTAGAAAAGTCAAGATTAAGGATCGAAGTCAATGTCTCCAACAACACAATATTTTCTCTGCTCCTACAGAAGGTCACAAGAGAATGTTTTGACCTATTGTTAGTGAACTACAACAAGTCAAGAAGCCTACCTTCCAACAATGACGGCGTTTGTCGTGATCGTTACTGGCGGGATGCGCATGGGGTCCCTTGTGTTCACGAATTCATTGAAATTGCATCCAGCCGGCAACCCTTACGTCCAAGGCAAATTCATGCATTTTGGAGGCAAGTCGTTTGGAGTACAATTATCACTGCTGAGGAGGACAACGATGGCACAGAGTTTATAAACCCAAATCGGGTTGAGCTGACAAATCTAAGGCGCGAGATGGATGCTGACACACTCACTGACGATGATGTTTCCAAAATTGGACAATTCTACTATGACATGCGACACCCAGGTGATACCAACATGCGAGAGCCATCAGGTATCAACCCGAAAGGTCGTCCCAGCGGACGGCGATCTATGCAACGCCATCTGAGTGGATTCGAGCACGGGAGAAGTGAGGCTCCAACTCAGGGGCGTGGGAGTGGCAGAGGTCGCGGTCGTGGCAGAGGACGCAATGGTGCCCCGGTTGGAGGGGTGGGCAACCTCAATCCTCAGGTATTTTTACAGGGCCAAGTAGACGAATTTATGTTGCCGTTTGTAAGAAGCTTGACTAACGTACAAGGAGATGGTCATTGCGGATTTCGTGCAATCGCGCTCCTCCTAGGATACGGGGAACATCAGTACATGCGAGTTCGATCAGAGGTTGCAACAGAGTTCAGGACACACAGATGGATGTACGAAGAGGCGTCTTTGTTGCGTACCATAGACATTCTCATCAACAACGTTGACATTTCTAACCCAGCGCCTTGTCTCCATCGAGCAGAGACATGGATGGAGGCACCATTAGTACCACTCGCCGTAGCTACACTTTATCACAAAATTGTAGTGGTTCTCAGCGTTGACAATCCCCATACATGTCTTCCTATCGTGGCATCTGGGACCAATGTCAGCCCACCTACAGATGTTCTTGCATTGGCGTGGGTCGGTAAAGTTCATTGGGTTCCCATTTGGCTTGACCCAAGGGCACCTATTCCTCCTACTGCACCTGAGTGGAGGCATTTTCACCATGCCACTGTCAATGGTTGGGATGCCGATCTAATAGAGAAGATGCAACAGTACATCAACAACCGTCAACAGTATGGCCATGTACCCTCTCTGTTTGCGAAACTACCCGTCTCAGTGTCTGTTTCAAATTCACATCTTCATATAAACTATGTGCTTTATATTTAATCAACCCATACACTGATACACATATTTCAAAATTGCTAACAATTTACATTTTCGTTTCTTAAAGTTTAATTTCACCTATTATTCTTAATATTTCATACAATTCCACATACATACTTAACCAATAATACTACAATTCAACAAATTTCATTTCAATTCAACAATTCTTGATTTCAACTCATCAATACTACTACTAATACTAATTTTTTTATGTCAACTACCCATTTTTTTTTTTTAAATTGTGTTCTAATTATCTTGTCTTCATAATTTTTAACAATTATCTTCTTCATTTCCTTAATTTTATTTTACCTACTACTTTCCCTCAAAACATTGTCATTCATATACAATAAATAAACACAAATCATACCTATACTTCAAAATTGCTAACAATTTACATTTTCGTTTCTTAAAGTTTAATTTCACCTATTATTCTTAATATTTCATGCAATTCCACATACATACTTAACCAATAATACTACAATTCAACAAATTTCATTTCAATTCAACAATTCTTGATTTCAACTCATCAATACTACTACTAATACTAATTTTTTTATTTCAACTACCCATTTTTTTTTTAATCGTGTTCTAATTATCTTAGACAAATTTTTGTTTTTCAAATAGTGTTCTAATTAGTTCCGCAATTTGATTTCACCTAAGTACTAATCATATAATTACACATACAATTTCACATAAAATCATACAAACTAGTGTAAGTCCCGTGTCTTAGACACGAGTATTTTAATATTTGGTTAAATTTTTTTATATCTTACAATCTAATAATAATATAAGTAATTTAGAGAGTATAGTGGTAGGGATATGTTAAAAAATACGCAAAAAATTTAAGAATCTATAAAGACGATAAAATAATAAAAACGAAAATAATGGTTCGTTAGAAATTTATTTATAAATCCTTAACCGAATAATTTTTAAACAATAATATAAAGAGAAGTATTATCAAGATGGCAATTGATTATACATATATAATAAACTTTATTAGATAGCTAAAGTTTTTTTTTTAAAAAGGTTAGTAATAGTGGTTATATTAAAAAAACTATTTATTTTATAATAAAATATATCATATAGTTTTTTCTTTAATTATATCATTTTCTCTTATTTTATTAATAAACTAAATATGTTTATAGTGTGAAATTAGTTTAATTTCATGAATATTTAAAAATGTTTTAGTGGGGTGGTTAGTGAACTTAGTGGGGTAGTTAGTAGTGGTATGACGGTTACCATGAAGATGTGGCAAAAATTAACCAAGTGGATTAAAATTAGTGGTCCACTTGGACATAGAAAAAAGAGTGAGAGATGTAGAATCCTTCCTATGGTGACATGTGGAATGGAGTTTCCTCGTGAAGCCACGTAGGCGGGAGATGCTTTTGTTTTTAGTATTAGTATAGATTAAACCAAATCTAACCTGGCTCATTTGCTCAACACGAGGGTCGAACGCCGGAGCCGACTCGCCCTCTCCGGCTCCCCCACGCAGGCGCAATGCTTTTCTCAATCCTCCTTTGAATCATTTCCACCCCATAGTTGGGAGATGAACAAAAATGTGGAGTTCTATATGTATATGGGTTACCGGTTTTTCGGATTTCCGGCATGAAAGGGGAAGAACAGCCCCTTACGGTTTTGATTTTGGAGGCCGAAATGAAGATGCAAGGGCCGGGTTTTATAGTGGTAGTGGTCACCCTCCCACAATTTGCAGATCCGTGGCCGCCACCGCTTGGAAGATTCCCACAGGGCTACCCGGCAGGTCTACACGGCAGGCCTAGTGCGTTGGGAAGGAGGAGGCCCTCTCACGGTTTACGGAACCGTGGCCGCCTGACGTATGATGGAGAATCTCGCAGATAGGGGTATCAGACCTAGGGTCATCGGGAATATGCGTCGCCGTGCCCTAGGCTCCCACAGTTTTCAAAACTGTGGCCGCCGAAGGATTGGGCTGTTTTTGGGCTTTTATTGGGCTTTTTTTGGGTCTTTTTCTCTATGGTTTACCGAACTGTGACTGTGAAGCTCCCACAGTTTTCAAAACCGTGGCCGCGAAAATTCTTACGGTTTTTAAAACAAAAATTGTGGAATTTCTTACGGTTTTCATTTTCGTAGCCGCCACCGTGCAGTTGGCGATATTTTGACCGTGCGAAGAGTCCCCCCCATTTTTTTTAGGAACATTAAAACAAAATTGAAAAAAGAGGGGTGATTTTGGTAGATGACCCTTCTTTTTTAATGTTCAATTAGGTGCTAACCCCAAACTAATTTAATTAGTTTTTATGTAGACTCCTTCCAAATAGAGTGGAATGGTCAAACGGTTGACCATTGACCGATCAACGTTGACCAACCCATTCAGATTTTTTTTGTGCCATATTTTACCATTTTGATGCCAAAATTTTATTATATTTTATTTTTACTTTGATGCAACTTTTCTAATGAAATGATTGGATGACACTTTTTTAATGCCACTTTTTTTAAACCTTGATGACATTTTTTGTTTACTGTAATGTCACGTTGACCATTGATGCCATTTTTTTACTGTTAACGAATGATGCCACTTTTTTTATATCAATTTTTTGATGATATTTTTTTACCGTGATGCC
>CAWUHS010000054.1:0-168327 GCA_963922045.1 Persicaria maculosa | reverse complement strand
GGCACGATGGAACACGATTTAGCTCACGTGGCTCTTCTAGCACGCAAGAACTTGATTCTACATAACTCACGTGCCTCATCTGAGCACGCTGGATTTTGAATAAATTTAGTTCACGTGTCCCGTTTGGCGCGATAGAACTCGAATTAGCTCGCGTGGCTCTTCTAGCACGCAAGAGCTTGATTTTAAATAACTCACGTGGCTCATCTAAGCACGCTGGAGTTTGAATCAATTTAGTTCACGATTCCCGTTTGGAACGATAGAAAACGAATTAGCTCGCGTGGCTCTTCTAGCACGCATAAGCTTCATTCTAAATGACTCACGTGGATCATCTAAGCACGGTGGAGTTTGAATCAATTTAGTTCACGTGTCCCATTTGGCACAGTAGAACACGAATTAGCTCGCGTGGCTCTTCTAGAACGCAAGAGTTTGATTCTAAATAACTCCCGTGGCTCATCTGAGCACGCTGGAGTTGGAATCAATTTAGTTCACGTGTCCCGTTTGGCACGGTAGAACACGAATTAGCTCGCGTGGCTCTTCTAGCACGCAAGAGCTTGATTCTAAATAACTCACGTGGCTCATCTAAGCACGCTGGAGTTTGAATCAATTTAGTTCACGTGTCCTGTTTGGCAAGATACAATACGAATTAGCTCGAGTGGCTTTTCTAGCACGCAAGAGCTTGATTCTAAATAACTCGCGTGGCTTATTTGAGCACGCTGGAGTTTGAATCAATTTAGTTCAAGTGTCCCGTTTGGCACGATGGAACACGAATTAGCTCACGTGGCTCTTCTAGCACGCAAGAACTTGATTCTAAATAACTCACGTCGCTCATATGAGCACGCTAGAGTTTGTATCACCTTAGTTCACGTGTCCCGTTTGGCACGATAGAACACGAATTAGCTCGCGTGGCTCTTCTAGCACGCAAGAGCTTGATTTTAAATAACTCACGTGGCTCATCTGAGCACACTGGAGTTTGAATCAATTTAGTTCACGTGTCCCGTTTGGCACGATGGAACACGATTTAGCTCACGTGGCTCTTCTAGCACGCAAGAACTTGATTCTACATAACTCACGTGCCTCATCTGAGCACGCTGGATTTTGAATAAATTTAGTTCATGTGTCCCGTTTGGCGCGATAGAACTCGAATTAGCTCGCGTGGCTCTTCTAGCACGCAAGAGCTTGATTTTAAATAACTCACGTGGCTCATCTGAGCACGCTGGAGTTTGAATCAATTTAGTTCACGATTCCCGTTTGGAACGATAGAACACGAATTAGCTCGCGTGGCTCTTCTAGCACGCAAGAGTTTGATTCTAAATAACTCACGTGGCTCATCTGAGCACGCTGGAGTTTGAATCAATTTAGTTCACGTGTCCCATTTGGCACGATAGAACACGAATTAGCTCACGTGGCTCTTCTAGCACGCATGAGCTAGATTCTAAATAACTCAAATGGCTCATCTGAGCACGTTGGAGTTTGAATCAATTTAGTTCACGTGTCTTGTTTGGCACGATGGAACATGAATTAGCTCGCGTGGCTCTTCTAGCGCGCAAGAGCTTCATTCTAAATAACTCACGTCGCTCATCTGAGCACGTTGGAATTTGAATCAATTTAGTTAATGTGTCCCGTTTGGCACGATAGAACACGAATTAGCTCGCGTGGCTCTTCTAGCACGCAAGAGCTTGATTTTAAATAACTCACGTGGCTCATCTGAGCACGCTGGAGTTTGAATCAATTTAGTTCACGAGTCCCGTTTGGAACGATAGAAAACGAATTAGCTCGCGTGGCTCTTCTAGCACGCATAAGCTTCATTCTAAATGACTCACGTGGATCATCTAAGCACGCTGGAGTTTGAATGAATTTAGTTCACGTGTCCCATTTGGCACAGTAGAACACGAATTAGCTCGCGTGGCTCTTCTAGCACGCAAGAGTTTGATTCTAAATAACTCCCGTGGCTCATCTGAGCACGCTGGAGTTGGAATCAATTTAGTTCACGTGTCCCGTTTGGCACGGTAGAACACGAATTAGCTCGCGTGGCTCTTCTAGCACGCAAGAGCTTGATTCTAAATAACTCACGTCGCTCATCTGAGCACGCTGGAGTTTGAATCAATTTAGTTCACGTGTCCTGTTTGGCAAGATACAATACGAATTAGCTCGAGTGGCTTTTCTAGCACGCAAGAGCTTGATTCTAAATAACTCGCGTGGCTTATTTGAGCACGCTGGAGTTTGAATCAATTTAGTTCAAGTGTCCCGTTTGGCACGATGGAACACGAATTAGCTCACGTGGCTCTTCTAGCACGCAAGAACTTGATTCTAAATAACTCACGTCGCTCATCTGAGCACGCTAGAGTTTGAATCACCTTAGTTCACGTGTCCCGTTTTGCACGATAGAACACGAATTAGCTCGCGTGGCTCTTCTAGCACGCAAGAGCTTGATTTTAAATAACTCACGTGGCTCATCTGAGCACACTGGAGTTTGAATCAATTTAGTTCACGTGTCCCGTTTGGCACGATGGAACACGATTTAGCTCACGTGGCTCTTCTAGCACGCAAGAACTTGATTCTACATAACTCACGTGCCTCATCTGAGCACGCTAGATTTTGAATAAATTTAGTTCACGTGTCCCGTTTGGCGCGATAGAACTCGAATTAGCTCGCGTGGCTCTTCTAGCACGCAAGAGCTTGATTTTAAATAACTCACGTGGCTCATCTAAGCACGCTGGAGTTTGAATCAATTTAGTTCACGATTCCCGTTTGGAACGATAGAAAACGAATTAGCTCGCGTGGCTCTTCTAGCACGCATAAGCTTCATTCTAAATGACTCACGTGGATCATCTAAGCACGGTGGAGTTTGAATCAATTTAGTTCACGTGTCCCATTTGGCACAGTAGAACACGAATTAGCTCGCGTGGCTCTTCTAGCACGCAAGAGTTTGATTCTAAATAACTCCCGTGGCTCATCTGAGCACGCTGGAGTTGGAATCAATTTAGTTCACGTGTCCCGTTTGGCACGGTAGAACACGAATTAGCTCGCGTGGCTCTTCTAGCACGCAAGAGCTTGATTCTAAATAACTCACGTGGCTCATCTGAGCACGCTGGAGTTTGAATCAATTTAGTTCACGTGTCCTGTTTGGCAAGATACAATACGAATTAGCTCGAGTGGCTTTTCTAGCACGCAAGAGCTTGATTCTAAATAACTCGCGTGGCTTATTTGAGCACGCTGGAGTTTGAATCAATTTAGTTCAAGTGTCCCGTTTGGCACGATGGAACACGAATTAGCTCACGTGGCTCTTCTAGCACGCAAGAACTTGATTCTAAATAACTCACGTCGCTCATATGAGCACGCTAGAGTTTGTATCACCTTAGTTCACGTGTCCCGTTTGGCACGATAGAACACGAATTAGCTCGCGTGGCTCTTCTAGCACGCAAGAGCTTGATTTTAAATAACTCACGTGGCTCATCTGAGCACACTGGAGTTTGAATCAATTTAGTTCACGTGTCCCGTTTGGCACGATGGAACACGATTTAGCTCACGTGGCTCTTCTAGCACGCAAGAACTTGATTCTACATAACTCACGTGCCTCATCTGAGCACGCTGGATTTTGAATAAATTTAGTTCATGTGTCCCGTTTGGCGCGATAGAACTCGAATTAGCTCGCGTGGCTCTTCTAGCACGCAAGAGCTTGATTTTAAATAACTCACGTGGCTCATCTGAGCACGCTGGAGTTTGAATCAATTTAGTTCACGATTCCCGTTTGGAACGATAGAACACGAATTAGCTCGCGTGGCTCTTCTAGCACGCAAGAGTTTGATTCTAAATAACTCACGTGGCTCATCTGAGCACGCTGGAGTTTGAATCAATTTAGTTCACGTGTCCCATTTGGCACGATAGAACACGAATTAGCTCACGTGGCTCTTCTAGCACGCATGAGCTAGATTCTAAATAACTCAAATGGCTCATCTGAGCACGTTGGAGTTTGAATCAATTTAGTTCACGTGTCTTGTTTGGCACGATGGAACATGAATTAGCTCGCGTGGCTCTTCTAGCGCGCAAGAGCTTCATTCTAAATAACTCACGTCGCTCATCTGAGCACGTTGGAATTTGAATCAATTTAGTTAATGTGTCCCGTTTGGCACGATAGAACACGAATTAGCTCGCGTGGCTCTTCTAGCACGCAAGAGCTTGATTTTAAATAACTCACGTGGCTCATCTGAGCACGCTGGAGTTTGAATCAATTTAGTTCACGTGTCCCATTTGGCACGATAGAACACGAATTAGCTCACGTGGCTCTTCTAGCACGCATGAGCTAGATTCTAAATAACTCAAATGGCTCATCTGAGCACGTTGGAGTTTGAATCAATTTAGTTCACGTGTCTTGTTTGGCACGATGGAACATGAATTAGCTCGCGTGGCTCTTCTAGCGCGCAAGAGCTTCATTCTAAATAACTCACGTCGCTCATCTGAGCACGTTGGAATTTGAATCAATTTAGTTCATGTGTCCCGTTTGGCACGATAGAACACGAATTAGCTCGCGTGGCTCTTCTAGCACGCAAGAGCTTGATTTTAAATAACTCACGTGGCTCATCTGAGCACGCTGGAGTTTTAATCAATTTAGTTCACGAGTCCCGTTTGGAACGATAGAAAACGAATTAGCTCGCGTGGCTCTTCTAGCACGCATAAGCTTCATTCTAAATGACTCACGTGGATCATCTAAGCACGCTGGAGTTTGAATGAATTTAGTTCACGTGTCCCATTTGACACAGTAGAACACGAATTAGCTCGCGTGGCTCTTCTAGCACGCAAGAGTTTGATTCTAAATAACTCCCGTGGCTCATCTGAGCACGCTGGAGTTGGAATCAATTTAGTTCACGTGTCTCGTTTGGCACGGTAGAACACGAATTAGCTCGCGTGGCTCTTCTAGCACGCAAGAGCTTGATTCTAAATAACTCACGTCGCTCATCTGAGCACGCTGGAGTTTGAATCAATTTAGTTCACGTGTCCTGTTTGGCAAGATACAATACGAATTAGCTCGAGTGGCTTTTCTAGCACGCAAGAGCTTGATTCTAAATAACTCGCGTGGCTTATTTGAGCACGCTGGAGTTTGAATCAATTTAGTTCAAGTGTCCCGTTTGGCACGATGGAACACGAATTAGCTCACGTGGCTCTTCTAGCACGCAAGAACTTGATTCTAAATAACTCACGTCGCTCATCTGAGCACGCTAGAGTTTGAATCACCTTAGTTCACGTGTCCCGTTTTGCACGATAGAACACGAATTAGCTCGCGTGGCTCTTCTAGCACGCAAGAGCTTGATTTTAAATAACTCACGTGGCTCATCTGAGCACACTGGAGTTTGAATCAATTTAGTTCACGTGTCCCGTTTGGCACGATGGAACACGATTTAGCTCACGTGGCTCTTCTAGCACGCAAGAACTTGATTCTACATAACTCACGTGCCTCATCTGAGCACGCTAGATTTTGAATAAATTTAGTTCACGTGTCCCGTTTGGCGCGATAGAACTCGAATTAGCTCGCGTGGCTCTTCTAGCACGCAAGAGCTTGATTTTAAATAACTCACGTGGCTCATCTAAGCACGCTGGAGTTTGAATCAATTTAGTTCACGATTCCCGTTTGGAACGATAGAAAACGAATTAGCTCGCGTGGCTCTTCTAGCACGCATAAGCTTCATTCTAAATGACTCACGTGGATCATCTAAGCACGCTGGAGTTTGAATCAATTTAGTTCACGTGTCCCATTTGGCACAGTAGAACACGAATTAGCTCGCGTGGCTCTTCTAGAACGCAAGAGTTTGATTCTAAATAACTCCCGTGGCTCATCTGAGCACGCTGGAGTTGGAATCAATTTAGTTCACGTGTCCCGTTTGGCACGGTAGAACACGAATTAGCTCGCGTGGCTCTTCTAGCACGCAAGAGCTTGATTCTAAATAACTCACGTGGCTCATCTAAGCACGCTGGAGTTTGAATCAATTTAGTTCACGTGTCCTGTTTGGCAAGATACAATACGAATTAGCTCGAGTGGCTTTTCTAGCACGCAAGAGCTTGATTCTAAATAACTCGCGTGGCTTATTTGAGCACGCTGGAGTTTGAATCAATTTAGTTCAAGTGTCCCGTTTGGCACGATGGAACACGAATTAGCTCACGTGGCTCTTCTAGCACGCAAGAACTTGATTCTAAATAACTCACGTCGCTCATCTGAGCACGCTAGAGTTTGAATCACCTTGGTTCACGTGTCCCGTTTGGCACGATAGAACACGAATTAGCTCGCGTGACTCTTCTAGCACGTTAGAGCTTGATTTTAAATAACTCACGTGGCTCATCTAAGCACACTGGAGTTTGAATCAATTTAGTTCACGTGTCCCGTTTGGCACGATGGAACACGATTTAGCTCACGTGGCTCTTCTAGCACGCAAGAACTTGATTCTACATAACTCTCGTGCCTCATCTGAGCACGCTGGATTTTGAATAAATTTAGTTCACGTGTCCCGTTTGGCGCAATAGAACTCGAATTAGCTCGCGTGGCTCTTCTAGCACGCAAGAGCTTGATTTTAAATAACTCACGTGGCTCATCTGAGCACGCTGGAGTTTGAATCAATTTAGTTCACGATTCCCGTTTGGAACGATAGAACACGAATTAGCTCGCGTGGCTCTTCTAGCACGCAAGAGTTTGATTCTAAATAACTCACGTGGCTCATCTGAGCACGCTGGAGTTTGAATCAATTTAGTTCACGTGTCCCATTTGGCACGATAGAACACGAATTAGCTCACGTGGCTCTTCTAGCACGCATGAGCTAGATTCTAAATAACTCAAATGGCTCATCTGAGCACGTTGGAGTTTGAATCAATTTAGTTCACGTGTCTTGTTTGGCACGATGGAACATGAATTAGCTCGCATGGCTCTTCTAGCGCGCAAGAGCTTCATTCTACATAACTCACGTCGCTCATCTGAGCACGTTGGAATTTGAATCAATTTAGTTCATGTGTCCCGTTTAGCACGATAGAACACGAATTAGCTCGCGTGGCTCTTCTAGCACGCAAGAGCTTGATTTTAAATAACTCACGTGGCTCATCTGAGCACGCTGGAGTTTGAATCAATTTGGTTCACGAGTCCCGTTTCGAACGATAGAAAACGAATTAGCTCGCGTGGCTCTTCTAGCACGCATAAGCTTCATTCTAAATGACTCACGTGGATCATCTAAGCACGCTGGAGTTTGAATCAATTTAGTTCACGTGTCCCATTTGGCACAGTAGAACACGAATTAGCTCGCGTGGCTCTTCTAGCACGCAAGAGTTTGATTCTAAATAACTCCCGTGGCTCATCTGAGCACGCTGGAGTTGGAATCAATTTAGTTCACGTGTCCCGTTTGGCACGGTAGAACACGAATTAGCTCGCGTGGCTCTTCTAGCACGCAAGAGCTTGATTCTAAATAACTCACGTGGCTCATCTGAGCACGCTGGAGTTTGAATCAATTTAGTTCACGTGTCCTGTTTGGCAAGATACAATACGAATTAGCTCGAGTGGCTTTTCTAGCACGCAAGAGCTTGATTCTAAATAACTCGCGTGGCTTATTTGAGCACGCTGGAGTTTGAATCAATTTAGTTCAAGTGTCCCGTTTGGCACGATGGAACACGAATTAGCTCACGTGGCTCTTCTAGCACGCAAGAACTTGATTCTAAATAACTCACGTCGCTCATCTGAGCACGCTAGAGTTTGAATCACCTTAGTTCACGTGTCCCGTTTGGCACGATAGAACACGAATTAGCTCGCGTGGCTCTTCTAGCACGCAAGACCTTGATTTTAAATAACTCACGTGGCTCATCTGAGCACACTGGCGTTTGAATCAATTTAGTTCACGTGTCCCGTTTGGCACGATGGAACACGATTTAGCTCACGTGGCTCTTCTAGCACGCAAGAACTTGATTCTACATAACTCACGTGCCTCATCTGAGCACGCTGGATTTTGAATAAATTTAGTTCACGTGTCCCGTTTGGCGCGATAGAACTCGAATTAGCTCGCGTGGCTCTTCTAGCACGCAAGAGCTTGATTTTAAATAACTCACGTGGCTCATCTAAGCACGCTGGAGTTTGAATCAATTTAGTTCACGATTCCCGTTTGGAACGATAGAACACGAATTAGCTCGCGTGGCTCTTCTAGCACGCATAAGCTTCATTCTAAATGACTCACGTGGATCATCTAAGCACGCTGGAGTTTGAATCAATTTAGTTCACGTGTCCCATTTGGCACAGTAGAACACGAATTAGCTCGCGTGGCTCTTCTAGCACGCAAGAGTTTGATTCTAAATAACTCCCGTGGCTCATCTGAGCACGCTGGAGTTGGAATCAATTTAGTTCACGTGTCCCGTATGGCACGGTAGAACACGAATTAGCTCGCGTGGCTCTTCTAGGACGCAAGAGCTTGATTCTAAATAACTCACGTGGCTCATCTGAGCACGCTGGAGTTTGAATCAATTTAGTTCACGTGTCCTGTTTGGCAAGATACAATACGAATTAGCTCGAGTGGCTTTTCTAGCACGCAAGAGCTTGATTCTAAATAACTCGCGTGGCTTATTTGAGCACGCTGGAGTTTGTATCAATTTAGTTCAAATGTCCCGTTTGGCACGATGGAACACGAATAAGCTCACGTGGCTCTTCTAGCAAGCAAGAACTTGATTCTAAATAACTCACGTCGCTCATCTGAGCACGCTAGAGTTTGAATCACCTTAGTTCACGTGTCCCGTTTGGCACGATAGAACACGAATTAGCTCGCGTGGCTCTTCTAGCACGCAAGAGATTGATTTTAAATAACTCACGTGGCTCATCTGAGCACGCTGGAGTTTGAATCAATTTAGTTCACGTGTCCCGTTTGGGACGATGGAACACGATTTAGCTCACGTGGCTCTTCTAGCACGCAAGAACTTTATTGTAAATAACTCACGTGCCTCATCTGAGCACGCTGGATTTTGAATCAACTTAGTTCACGTGTCCCGTTTGGCGCGATATAACACGAATTAACTCGCGTGGCTCTTCTAGCACGCAAGAGTTTGATTCTAAAAAACTCACGTGGCTCATCTAAGCACGCTAGAGTTTGAATCAATTTAGTTCACGTGTCTTGTTTGGCACGATAGAACACGAATTAGCTCGCGCGGCTCTTCTAGCGCGCAAGAGCTTCATTCTAAATAACTCACGTCGCTCATCTGAGCACGTTGGAGTTTGAATCAATTTAGTTCATGTGTCCCGTTTGGCACGATAGAACACGAATTAGCTCGCGTGGCTCTTCTAGCACGCAAGAGCTTGATTTTAAATAACTCACGTGGCTCATCTGAGCACGCTGGAGTTTGAATCAATTTAGTTCACGAGTCCCGTTTGGAATGATAGAACACGAATTAGCTCGCGTGGCTCTTCTAGCACGCATAAGCTTCATTCTAAATGACTCACGTGGATCATCTGAGCACGCTGGAGTTTGAATCAATTTAGTTCACGTGTCCCATTTGGCACAGTAGAACACGAATTAGCTCGCGTGGCTCTTCTAGCACGCAAGAGTTTGATCCTAAATAACTCCCATGGCTCATCTGAGCACGCTTGAGTTGGAATCAATTTAGTTCACGTGTCCCGTTTGGCACGGTAGAACACGAATTAGCTCGCGTGGCTCTTCTAGCACGCAAGAGCTTGATTCTAAATAACTTGCGTGGCTCATCTAAGCACACTGGAGTTTGAATCAATTTAGTTCACGTGTCCCGTTTGGCACGATAGAACACGAATTAGCTCGCTTGGCAGTTCTAGCACGCAAGAGCTTGATACTAAATAACTCACGTGGCTCATCTGAGCACGCTGGAGTTTGAATCAATTTAGTTCATGTGTCTCGTTTGGCACGATGGAACACGAATTAGCTCACGTGGCTCTTCTACCACGCAAGAACTTGATTCTAAATATCTCACGTGCCTCATTTGAGCACATTGAATTTTGAATTAATTTAGTTCACGTGTCCCGTGTGGCACGATAGAAAACGAATTAGCTCGCGTGGCTCTTCTAGCACGCAAAAGTTTGATTCTAAATAACTCACGTGGCTCATCTGAGCACGCTAGAGTTTGAATCATCTTAGTTCACGTGTCCCGTTTGGCACGATAGAACACGAATTAGCTCGCATGGCTCTTCTAGCACGCAAGAGCTTGATTTTAAATAACTCACGTGGCTCATCTGAGCACGCTGGAATTCGAATCAATTTAGTTCACGTGTCCCGTTTGGCACGATAGAAGACGAATTAGCTCGCGTGGCTCTTTAAGCACGCCAGAGTTTGATTCTAAATAACTCCCGTGGCTCATCTGAGTACGCTGGAGTTTGAATCAATTTAGTTCACTTGCCCGTTTGACACGGTAGAACACAAATTAGCTCGCATGGCTCTTCTAGCAGGCAAGAGCTTGATTCTAAACAACTCACGTGGCTTATCTGAGCACGCTGGAGTTTGAATCAATTTAGTTCACGTGTCTCGTTTGGCACGATACAACACGAATTAGCTCGCGTGGCTCTTCTAGCACGCATGAGCTTGACTCTTAATAACTCGTGTGGCTCATCAGAGCACGCTGGAGTTTGAATCAATTTAGTTCACGTGTCCCATTTTGCACGATGGAACACGAATTAGCCGCGTGGCTCTTCTAGCACGTAGAGCTTGATTCTAAATAACTCACGTGGCTTGTCTAAGCACGCTGGAGTTTGAATCAATTTAGTTGATGTGTCCCATTTTGCACGATAGAACACGAATTAGCTCGCGTGGCTCTTGTAGCACGCCAGAGTTTGATTCTAAATAACTCACGTGGCTCATCTGAGCACGCTGGAGTTTGAATCGATTTAGTTCATGTGTCCTTTTTGGCATGATAGAACACGAATTAGCTGGCGTGGCTCTTTTAGCACGCAAGAGTTTGATTCTAAATAACTCACGTGGCTCATCTGAGCACGTTGGAGTTTGAATCAATTTAGTTCACGTGTCCCGTTTGGCATGATAGAACATGAATTAGCTCGCGTGGCTCCACTAGCACGCAAGATTTTGATTCTAAATAACTCACGAGGCTCATCTGAGCACGCTAGAGTTTGAATCATTTTAGTTTCGTGTCCTGTTTGGCACGATAGAAATGAATTAGCTCGCGTGGCTCTTCTAGCACGCAAGAGCTTGATTCTAATTAACTCACGTGGCTCATCTGAGCACGCTGGATTTTGTATCAATTTAGTTCACGTGTCCCGTTTGGCGCGATATAACACGAATTAGCTCGCGTGGCTCTTCTAGCACGCAAGAGTTTGATTCTAAAAAACTCACGTGGCTCATCTAAGCACGCTGGAGTTTGAATCAATTTAGTTCACGTGTCTTGTTTGGCACGATAGAACACGAATTAGCTCGCGTGGCTCTTCTAGCACGCAAGAGTTTGATTCTAAATAACTCACGTGGCTCATCTGAGCACGCTGGAGTTTGAATCAATTTAGTTCACGTGTCCCATTTGGCACGATAGAACACGAATTAGCTCACGTGGCTCTTCTAGCATGCATGAGCTAGATTCTAAATAACTCACATGGCTCATCTGAGCACGTTGGAGTTTGAATCAATTTAGTTCACGTGTCCTGTTTGGCACGATGGAACATGAATTAGCTCGCGTGGCTCTTCTAGCGCGCAAGAGCTTCATTCTAAATAACTCACGTCGCTCATCTGAGCACGTTGGAGTTTGAATCAATTTAGTTCATGTGTCCCGTTTGGCACGATAGAACACGAATTAGCTCGCGTGGCTCTTCTAGCACGCAAGAGCTTGATTATAAATAACTCACGTGGCTCATCTGAGCACACTGGAGTTTGAATCAATTTAGTTCACGAGTCCCGTTTGGAACGATAGAACACGAATTAGCTCGCGTGGCTCTTCTAGCACGCATAAGCTTCATTCTAAATGACTCACGTGGATCATCTGAGCACGCTGGAGTTTGAATCAATTTAGTTCACGTGTCCCATTTGGCACAGTAGAACACGAATTAGCTCGCGTGGCTCTTCTAGCACGCAAGAGTTTGATCCTAAATAACTCCCATGGCTCATCTGAGCACGCTGGAGTTGGAATCAATTTAGTTCACGTGTCCCGTTTGGCACGGTAGAACACGAATTAGCTCGCGTGGCTCTTCTAGCACGCAAGAGCTTGATTCTAAATAACTCGCGTGGCTCATCTAAGCGCACTGGAGTTTGAATCAATTTAGTTCACGTGTCCCGTTTGGCACGATAGAACACGAATTAGCTCGCGTGGCAGTTCTAGCACGCAAGAGCTTGATACTAAATAACTCACGTGGCTCATCTGAGCACGCTAGAGTTTGAATCAATTTAGTTCACGTGTCTCGTTTGGCACGATGGAACACGAATTAGCTCACGTGGCTCTTCTACCACGCAAGAACTTGATTCTAAATATCTCACGTGCCTCATTTGAGCACATTGAATTTTGAATCAATTTAGTTCACGTGTCCCGTGTGGCACGATAGAAAACGAATTAGCTCGCGTGGCTCTTCTAGCACGCAAGAGTTTGATTCTAAATAACTCACGTGGCTCATCTGAGCACGCTAGAGTTTGAATCATCTTAGTTCACGTGTCCCGTTTGGCACGATAGAACACGAATTAGCTCGCATGACTCTTCTAGCACGCAAGAGCTTGATTTTAAATAACTCACGTGGCTCATCTGAGCACGCTGGAATTCGAATCAATTTAGTTCACGTGTCCCGTTTGGCACGATAGAAGACGAATTAGCTCGCGTGGCTCTTCTAGCACGCTAGAGTTTGATTCTAAATAACTCCCGTGGCTCATCTGAGTACGCTGGAGTTTGAATCAATTTAGTTCACTTGCCCGTTTGACACGGTAGAACACAAATTAGCTCGCATGGCCCTTCTAGCAGGCAAGAGCTTGATTCTAAATAACTCACGTGGCTCATCTGAGCACGCTGGAGTTTGAATCAATTTAGTTCACGTGTCTCGTTTGGCACGATACAACACGAATTAGCTCGCGTGGCTCTTCTAGCACGCATGAGCTTGACTCTTAATAACTCGTGTGGCTCATCAGAGCACGCTGGAGTTTGAATCAATTTAGTTCACGTGTCCCGTTTTGCACGATGGAACACGAATTAGCCTCGTGGCTCTTCTAGCACGTAGAGCTTGATTCTAAATAACTCACGTGGCTTGTCTAAGCACGCTGGAGTTTGAATCAATTTAGTTCACGTGTCCCATTTTGCACGATAGAACACGAATTAGCTCGCGTGGCTCTTGTAGCACGCAAGAGTTTGATTCTAAATAACTCACGTGGCTCATCTGAGCACGGTGGAGTTTGAATCGATTTAGTTCATGTGTCCTTTTTGGCATGATAGAACACGAATTAGCTGGCGTGGCTCTTTTAGCACGCAAGAGTTTGATTCTAAATAACTCACGTGGCTCATCTGAGCACGTTGGAGTTTGAATCAATTTAGTTCACGTGTCCCGTTTGGCATGATAGAACATGAATTAGCTCGCGTGGCTCCACTAGCACGCAAGATTTTGATTCTAAATAACTCACGAGGCTCATCTGAGCACGCTAGAGTTTGAATCATTTTAGTTTCGTGTCCTGTTTGGCACGATAGAAATGAATTAGCTCGCGTGGCTCTTCTAGCACGCAAGAGCTTGATTCTAAATAACTCACGTGGCTCATCTGAGCACGCTGGAGTTTGAATCAATTTAGTTCATGTGTCCCGTTTGGCTCGATGGAACACGAATTAGCTCACGTGGCTCTTCTAGCACGCAAGAACTTGATTCTAAATAACTGACGTGCCTTATTTGAGCACAATGGATTTTGAATCAATTTAGTTCACGTGTCCCATTTGGCATGATAGAACACGAATTAGCTCGCGTGGCTCTTTTAGCACGCAAGAGCTTGATTTTAAATAACTCACGTGGCTCATCTGATCACGCTGGCGTTTGAATCAATTTAGTTCACGTGTCCTGTTTGGCACGATAGAACACGAATTAGCTCGCGTTGCTCTTCTAGCACGCAAGAGTTTGATTCTAAATAACTCCCGTGGTTCATCGGAGCACGCTGGAGTTTGAATCAATTTAGTTCACGTGTCCCGTTTGGCACGGTAGAACACGAATTAGCTCGCGTGGCTCTTCTAGCACGCAAGAGTTTGATTCTAAATAACTGACGTGGCTCATCCGAGCACGATAGAGTTTGAATCACCTTAGTTCACGTGTCCCGTTCGGCACGATAGAACAAGAATTAGCTCGCGTGGCTCATCTAGCACGCAAGAGTTTGATTTTAAATAAGTCACGTGCCTCATCTGAGCACGCTGGAGTTTGAATAATTTAGTTCACGTGTCTCGTTTCGCACGATAGAACAAGAATTAGCTCGCGTGCTCTTCTAGCACGCATAATCTTCATTCTAAATAACTCACGTGGATCATCTGAGCACGCTGGAGTTTGAATCAATTTAGTTCACGCGCCCCGTTTGGCACGATAGAATACGAAATAGCTCGCGTGGCTCTTCTAGCACGCTAGAGTTTGATTCTAAATAACTCCCGTGACTCATCTGAGCACGCTAGAGTTTGAATCAATTTAGTTCACGTGTCCCGTTCGGCACGGTAGAACACGAATTAGCTCGCGTGGCTCTTCAAGCACGCAAGAGCTTGATTCTAAATAACTCACGTGCCTCATCTGAGCACGCTGGAGTTTGAATCAATTTAGTTCACGACGTCCCGTTTGGTACGATACAACACGAATTAGCTCGCGTGGCTCTTCTAGCACGCATGAGATTGACTCTAAATAACTCGCGTGGCTCATCTGAGCACGTTGGAGTTTGAATCAATTTAGTTCACGTGTCCCATTTTGCACAATGGAACACGAATTAGCTCGCGTGACTCTTCTAGCTGGCAAGAGCTTGATTCTAAATAACTCACGTTGCTCGTCTAAGCACAGTGGAGTTTGAATCAATTTAGTTCACGTGTCCCGTTTGGCACGATAGAACACGAATTAGCTCGCGTGGCTCTTGTAGCACGCAAGAGTTTGATTCTAAATAACTCACGTGGCTCATCTGAGCACGGTGGAGTTTGAATCGATTTAGTTCATGTGTCCTTTTTGGCATGATAGAACACGAATTAGCTGGCGTGGCTCTTTTAGCACGCAAGAGTTTGATTCTAAATAACTCACGTGGCTCATCTGAGCACGTTGGAGTTTGAATCAATTTAGTTCACGTGTCCCATTTGGCATGATAGAACATGAATTAGCTCGCGTGGCTCCACTAGCACGCAAGATTTTGATTCTAAATAACTCACGAGGCTCATCTGAGTACGCTAGAGTTTGAATCATTTTAGTTTCGTGTCCTGTTTGGCACGATAGAAATGAATTAGCTCGCGTGGCTCTTCTAGCACGCAAGAGCTTGATTCTAAATAACTCACGTGGCTCATCTGAGCACGCTGGAGTTTGAATCAATTTAGTTCATGTGTCCCGTTTGGCTCGATGGAACACGAATTAGCTCACGTGGCTCTTCTAGCACGCAAGAACTTGATTCTAAATAACTGACGTGCCTTATTTGAGCACAATGGATTTTGAATCAATTTAGTTCACGTGTCCCATTTGGCATGATAGAACACGAATTAGCTCGCGTGGCTCTTTTAGCACGCAAGAGCTTGATTTTAAATAACTCACGTGGCTCATCTGATCACGCTGGCGTTTGAATCAATTTAGTTCACGTGTCCTGTTTGGCACGATAGAACACGAATTAGCTCGCGTTGCTCTTCTAGCACGCAAGAGTTTGATTCTAAATAACTCTCGTGGTTCATCGGAGCACGCTGGAGTTTGAATCAATTTAGTTCACGTGTCCCGTTTGGCACGGTAGAACACGAATTAGCTCGCGTGGCTCTTCTAGCACGCAAGAGTTTGATTCTAAATAACTGACGTGGCTCATCCGAGCACGATAGAGTTTGAATCACCTTAGTTCACGTGTCCCGTTCGGCACGATAGAACAAGAATTAGCTCGCGTGGCTCATCTAGCACGCAAGAGTTTGATTTTAAATAAGTCACGTGCCTCATCTGAGCACGCTGGAGTTTGAATAATTTAGTTCACGTGTCTCGTTTCGCACGATAGAACAAGAATTAGCTCGCGTGCTCTTCTAGCACGCATAATCTTCATTCTAAATAACTCACGTGGATCATCTGAGCACACTGGAGTTTGAATCAATTTAGTTCACGCGTCCCGTTTGGCACGATAGAATACGAATTAGCTCGCGTGGCTCTTCTAGGACGCTAGAGTTTGATTCTAAATAACTCCCGTGACTCATCTGAGCACGCTAGAGTTTGAATCAATTTAGTTCACGTGTCCCGTTCGGCACGGTAGAACACGAATTAGCTCGCGTGGCTCTTCAAGCACGCAAGAGCTTGATTCTAAATAACTCACGTGCCTCATCTGAGCACGCTGGAGTTTGAATCAATTTAGTTCACGACGTCCCGTTTGGTACGATACAACACGAATTAGCTCGCGTGGCTCTTCTAGCACGCATGAGACTGACTCTAAATAACTCGCGTGGCTCATCTGAGCACGTTGGAGTTTGAATCAATTTAGTTCACGTGTCCCATTTTGCACAATGGAACACGAATTAGCTCGCGTGACTCTTCTAGCAGGCAAGAGCTTGATTCTAAATAACTCACGTTGCTCGTCTAAGCACAGTGGAGTTTGAATCAATTTAGTTCACGTGTCCCGTTTGGCACGATAGAACACGCATTAGCTCGCGTGGCTCTTGTAGCACGCAAGAGTTTGATTCTAAATAACTCACGTGGCTCATCTGAGCACGCTAGAGTTTGAATCAAATTAGTTCACGTGTCCCGTTTGGCATGATAGAACACGAATTAGCTCGCGTGGCTCTTTTATCACGCAAGAGTTTGATTCTAAATAACTCATGTGGCTCATCTGAGCACGCTAGACGTTGAATCATTTTAGTTCACGTGTCCTGTTTGGCACGATAGAACATGAATTAGCTCGCGTGGCTCTTCTAGCAGGCAAGAGCTTGATTCTAAATAACTCACGTGGCTCATCTGAGCACGCTGTAGTTTGAATCCATTTAGTTCATGTGTCCCGTTTGGTTCGATGGAACACGAATTAGGTCACGTGGCTCTTCTAGCAAGCAAGAACATGATTATAAATAACTCACGTGCCTTATTTGAGCACGCTGGATTTTGAATCAATTTAGTTCACGTGTCCCGTTTGGCATGATAGAACACGAATTAGCTCGCGTGGCTCTTCTAGCACGCAAGAGTTTGATTCTAAATAACTCCAGTGGCTCATCTGAGCATGCTGGAGTTTGAATCAATTTAGTTCACGTGTCCCGTTTGGCACGGTAGAACACGAATTAGCTCGCGTGGCTCTTCTAGCACGCAAGAGTTTGATTCTAAATAACTCATGTGGCTCATCTGAGCACGCTAGAGATTGAATCACCTTAGTTCACGTGTCTTCGTTTGGCACGATAGAACAAGAATTAGCTCGCGTGGCTCTTCTAGCACGCAAGAGCTTGATTTTAAATAAGTCACGTGCCTCATCTGAGCACGCTGGAGTTTGAATCAATTTAGTTCACTTGTCCCGTTTAGCACGATAGAACACGAATTAGCTCGCGTGGCTCTTCTAGCACGCATGAGCTTCATTCTAAATAACTCACGTTGCTCATCTGAGCACGCTGGAGTTTGAATCAATTTAGTTCACGTGTCCTGTTTGGCACGATAGAACACGAATTAGCTCGCGTGGCTCTTCTAGCACGCAAGAGTTTGATTCTAAATAACTCACGTGGCTCATCTGAGCACGCTGGAGTTTGAATCAATTTAGTTCACGTGTCCCATTTGGCACGATAGAACACGAATTAGCTAACGTGGCTCTTCTAGCACGCATGAGCTAGATTCTAAATAACTCAAATGGCTCATCTGAGCACGTTGGAGTTTGAATCAATTTAGTTCACGTGTCTTATTTGGCACGATGGAACATGAATTAGCTCGCGTGGCTCTTCTAGCGCGCAAGAGCTTCATTCTAAATAACTCACGTCGCTCATCTGAGCACGTTGGAAATTGAATCAATTTAGTTCATGTGTCCCGTTTGGCACGATAGAACACGAATTAGCTCGCGTGGCTCTTCTAGCACGCAAGAACTTGATTTTAAATAACTCACGTGGCTCATCTGAGCACGCTGGAGTTTGAATCAATTTAGTTCACGAGTCCCGTTTGGAACGATAGAAAACGAATTAGCTCGCGTGGCTCTTCTGGCACGCATAAGCTTCATTCTAAATGACTCACGTGGATAATCTAAGCACGCTGGAGTTTGAATCAATTTAGTTCATGTGTCCCATTTGGCACAGTAGAACACGAATTAGCTCGCGTGGCTCTTCTAGCACGCAAGAGTTTGATTCTAAATAACTCCCGTGGCTCATTTGAGCACGCTGGAGTTGGAATCAATTTAGTTCACGTGTCCCGTTTGGCACGGTAGAACACGAATTAGCTCGCGTGGCTCTTCTAGCACGCAAGAGCTTGATTCTAAATAACTCACGTGGCTCATCTGAGCACGCTGGAGTTTGAATCAATTTAGTTCACGTGTCCTTTTTGGCAAGATACAATACGAATTAGCTCGAGTGGCTTTTCTAGCACGCAAGAGCTTGATTCTAAATAACTCGCGTGGCTTATTTGAGCACGCTGGAGTTTGAATCAATTTAGTTCAAGTGTCCCGTTTGGCACGATGGAACACGAATTAGCTCACGTGGCTCTTCTAGCACGCAAGAACTTGATTCTAAATAACTCACGTCGCTCATCTGAGCACGCTAGAGTTTGAATCACCTTAGTTCACGTGTCCCGTTTGGCACGATAGAACACGAATTAGCTCGCGTGGCTCTTCTAGCACGCAAGAGCTTGATTTTAAATAACTCACGTGGCTCATCTGAGCACACTGGAGTTTGAATCAATTTAGTTCACGTGTCCCGTTTGGCACGCTGGAACACGATTTAGCTCACGTGGCTCTTCTAGCACGCAAGAACTTGATTCTACATAACTCACGTGCCTCATCTGAGCACGCTGGATTTTGAATAAATTTAGTTCACGTGTCCCGTTTGGCGCGATAGAACTCGAATTAGCTCGCGTGGCTCTTCTAGCACGCAAGAGCTTGATTTTAAATAACTCACGTGGCTCATCTGAGCACGCTGGAGTTTGAATCAATTTAGTTCACGTGTCCCATTTGGCACGATAGAACACGAATTAGCTCACGTGGCTCTTCTAGCACGCATGAGCTAAATTCTAAATAACTCAAATGGCTCATCTGAGCACGTTGGAGTTTGAATCAATTTAGTTCACGTGTCTTGTTTGGCACGATGGAACATGAATTAGCTCGCGTGGCTCTTCTAGCGCGCAAGAGCTTCATTCTAAATAACTCACGCCGCTCATCTGAGCACGTTGGAATTTGAATCAATTTAGTTCATGTGTCCCGTTTGGCACGATAGAACACGAATTAGCTCGCGTGGCTCTTCTAGCACGCAAGAGCTTGATTTTAAATAACTCACGTGGCTCATCTGAGCACGCTAGAGTTTGAATCAATTTAGTTCACGAGTCCCGTTTGGAACAATAGAAAACGAATTAGCTCGCGTGGCTCTTCTAGCACGCATAAGCTTCATTCTAAATGACTCACGTGGATCATCTAAGCACGCTGGAGTTTGAATCAATTTAGTTCACGTGTCCCATTTGGCACAGTAGAACACGAATTAGCTCGCGTGGCTCTTCTAGCACGCAAGAGTTTGATTCTAAATAACTCCCGTGGCTCATCTGAGCACGCTGGAGTTGGAATCAATTTAGTTCACGTGTCCCGTATGGCACGGTAGAACACGAATTAGCTCGCGTGGCTCTTCTAGCACGCAAGAGTTTGATTCTAAATAACTCACGTGGCTCATCTAAGCACGCTGGAGTTTGAATCAATTTAGTTCACGTGTCCTGTTTGGCACGATAGAACACGAATTAGCTCACGTGGCTCTTCTAGCACGCATGAGCTAGATTCTAAATAACTCAAATGGCTCATCTGAGCACGTTGGAGTTTGAATCAATTTAGTTCACGTGTCTTGTTTAGCACGATGGAACATGAATTAGCTCGCGTGGCTCTTCTAGCGCGCAAGAGCTTCATTCTAAATAACTCACGTCGCTCATCTGAGCACGTTGGAATTTGAATCAATTTAATTCATGTGTCCCGTTTGGCACGATAGAACACGAATTAGCTCGCGTGGCTCTTCTAGCACGCAAGAACTTGATTTTAAATAACTCACGTGGCTCATCTGAGCACGCTGGAGTTTGAATCAATTTAGTTCACGAGTCCGGTTTGGAACGATAGAAAACGAATTAGCTCGCGTGGCTCTTCTAGCACGCATAAGCTTCATTCTAAATGACTCACGTGGATCATCTAAGCACGCTGGAGTTTGAATCAATTTAGTTCACGTGTCCCATTTGGCACAGTAGAACACGAATTAGCTCGCGTGGCTCTTCTAGCACGCAAGAGTTTGATTCTAAATAACTCCCGTGGCTCATCTGAGCACGCTGGAGTTGGAATCAATTTAGTTCACGTGTCCCGTTTGGCATGGTAGAACACGAATTAGCTCGCGTGGCTCTTCTAGCACGCAAGAGCTTGATTCTAAATAACTCACGTGGCTCATCTGAGCACGCTGGAGTTTGAATCAATTTAGTTCACGTGTCCTGTTTGGCAAGATACAATACGAATTAGCTCGAGTGGCTTTTCTAGCACGCAAGAGCTTGATTCTAAATAACTCGCATGGCTTATTTGAACATGCTGGAGTTTGAATCAATTTAGTTCAAGTGTCCCGTTTGGCACGATGGAACACGAATTAGCTCACGTGGCTCTTCTAGCACGCAAGAACTTGATTCTAAATAACTCACGTCGCTCATCTGAGCACGCTAGAGTTTGAATCACCTTAGTTCACGTGTCCCGTTTGGCACGATAGAACACGAATTAGCTCGCGTGGCTCTTCTAGCACGCAAGAGCTTGATTTTAAATAACTCACGTGGCTCATCTGAGCACACTGGAGTTTGAATCATTTTAGTTCACGTGTCCCGTTTGGCACGATGGAACACGATTTAGCTCACGTGGCTCTTCTAGCACGCAAGAACTTGATTCTACATAACTCACGTGCCTCATCTGAGCACGCTGGATTTTGAATAAATTTAGTTCACGTGTCCCGTTTGGCGCGATAGAACTCGAATTAGCTCGCGTGGCTCTTCTAGCACGCAAGAGCTTGATTTTAAATAACTCACGTGGCTCATCTGGGCACGCTGGAGTTTGAATCAATTTAGTTCACGATTTCCGTTTGGAACGATAGAACACGAATTAGCTCGCGTGGCTCTTCTAGCACGCAAGAGTTTGATTCTAAATAACTCACGTGGCTCATCTGAGCACGCTGGAGTTTGAATCAATTTAGTTCACGTGTCCCATTTGGCACGATGGAACACGAATTAGCTCACGTGGCTCTTCTAGCACGCATGAGCTAGATTCTAAATAACTCAAATGGCTCATCTGAGCACGTTGGAATTTGAATCAATTTAGTTCATGTGTCCCGTTTGGCACGATAGAACACGAATTAGCTCGCGTGGCTCTTCTAGCACGCAAGAGCTTGATTTTAAATAACTCACGTGGCTCATCTGAGCACGCTAGAGTTTGAATCAATTTAGTTCACGAGTCCCGTTTGGAACAATAGAAAACGAATTAGCTCGCGTGGCTCTTCTAGCACGCATAAGCTTCATTCTAAATGACTCACGTGGATCATCTAAGCACGCTGGAGTTTGAATCAATTTAGTTCACGTGTCCCATTTGGCACAGTAGAACACGAATTAGCTCGCGTGGCTCTTCTAGCACGCAAGAGTTTGATTCTAAATAACTCCCGTGGCTCATCTGAGCACGCTGGAGTTGGAATCAATTTAGTTCACGTGTCCCGTATGGCACGGTAGAACACGAATTAGCTCGCGTGGCTCTTCTAGCACGCAAGAGCTTGATTTTAAATAAGTCACGTGCCTCATCTGAGCACGCTGGAGTTTGAATCAATTTACTTCACTTGTCCCGTTTAGCACGATAGAACACGAATTAGCTCGCGTGGCTCTTCTAGCACGCATGAGCTTCATTCTAAATAACTCACGTTGCTCATCTGAGCACGTTGGAGTTTGAATCAATTTAGTTCACGTGTCCCGTTTGGCAAGATGGAACATGAATTAGCTCGCGCGGCTCTTCTATCACGCAAGAGCTTGATTCTAAATAACTCATGTCGCTCATCTAAGCACGCTGGAGTTTGAATCAATTTAGTTCACGTGTCCCGTTAGGCACGATAGGACATGAATTAGCTCGTGTGGCTGTTCTAGCACGCAAGAGCTTGATTCTAAATAACTCACGTGGCTCATCTTAGCACGTTGGAGTTTGAATCAATTTAGTTCATGTGTCCCGTTTGGCACGATGGAACACGAATTAGCTCACGTGGCTCTTCTAGCACACAAGAACTTGATTCTAAATAACTCACGTGCCTCATCTGAGCACGCTGGATTTTGAATCAATTTAGTTCACGTGTCCCGTTTGGCGCGATAGAACACGAATTAGCTCGCGTGGCTCTTCTAGCACGCAAGAGTTTGATTCTAAATAACTCACGTGGCTCATCTAAGCACGCTGGAGTTTGAATCATTTTAGTTCACGTGTCCTGTTTGGCACGATAGAACACGAATTAGCTCGCGTGGCTCTTCCAGCACGCAAGAGTTTGATTCTAAATAACTCACGTGGCTCATCTGAGCACGCTGAAGTTTGAATCAATTTAGTTCACGTGTCCCATTTGGCACGATAGAACACGAATTAGCTCACGTGGCTCTTCTAGCACGCATGAGCTAGATTATAAATAACTCAAATGGCTCATCTGAGCACGTTGGAGTTTGAATCAATTTAGTTCACGTGTCTTGTTTGGCACGATGGAACATGAATTAGCTCGCGTGGCTCTTCTAGCGCGCAAGAGCTTCATTCTAAATAACTCACGTCGCTCATCTGAGCACGTTGGAATTTGAATCAATTTAGTTCATGTGTCCCGTTTGGCACGATAGAACACGAATTAGCTCGCGTGGCTCTTCTAGCACGCAAGAGCTTGATTTTAAATAACTCACGTGGCTCATCCGAGCACGCTGGAGTTTGAATCAATTTAGTTCACGAGTCCCGTTTGGAACGATAGAAAACGAATTAGCTCGCGTGGCTCTTCTAGCACGCATAAGCTTCATTCTAAATGACTCACGTGGATCATCTAAGCACGCTGGAGTTTGAATCAATTTAGTTCACGTGTCCCATTTGGCACAGTAGAACACGAATTAGCTCGCGTGGCTCTTCTAGCACGCAAGAGTTTGATTCTAAATAACTCCCGTGGCTCATCTGAGCACGCTGGAGTTGGAATCAATTTAGTTCACGTGTCCCGTTTGGCACGGTAGAACACGAATTAGCTCGCGTGGCTCTTCTAGCACGCAAGAGCTTGATTCTAAATAACTCACGTGGCTCATCTGAGCACGCTGGAGTTTGAATCAATTTAGTTCACGTGTCCTGTTTGGCAAGATACAATACGAATTAGCTCGAGTGGCTTTTCTAGCACGCAAGAGCTTGATTCTATATAACTCGCGTGGCTTATTTGAGCACGCTGGAGTTTGAATCAATTTAGTTCAAGTGTCCCGTTTGGCACGATGGAACACGAATTAGCTCACGTGGCTCTTCTAGCACGCAAGAACTTGATTCTAAATAACTCACGTCGCTCATCTGAGCACGCTAGAGTTTGAATCACCTTAGTTCACGTGTCCCGTTTGGCACGATAGAACACGAATTAGCTCGCGTGGCTCTTCTAGCACGCAAGAGCTTGATTTTAAATAACTCACGTGGCTCATCTGAGCACACTGGAGTTTGAATCAATTTAGTTCTCGTGTCCCGTTTGGCACGATGGAACACGATTTAGCTCACGTGGCTCTTCTAGCACGCAAGAACTTGATTCTACATAACTCACGTGCCTCATCTAAGCACGCTGGATTTTGAATAAATTTAGTTCACGATTCCCGTTTGGAACGATAGAACACGAATTAGCTCGCGTGGCTCTTCTAGCACGCAAGAGTTTGATTCTAAATAACTCACGTGGCTCATCTGAGCACGCTGGAGTTTGAATCAATTTAGTTCATGTGTCCCATTTGGCACGATAGAACACGAATTAGCTCACGTGGCTCTTCTAGCACGCATGAGCTAGATTCTAAATAACTCAAATGGCTCATCTGAGCACGTTGGAGTTTGAATCAATTTAGTTCACGTGTCTTGTTTGGCACGATGGAACATGAATTAGCTCGCGTGGCTCTTCTAGCACGCAAGAGTTTGATTCTGAATAACTCCCGTGGCTCATCTGAGCACGCTGGAGTTGGAATCAATTTAGTTCACGTGTCCCGTTTGGCACGGTAGAACACGAATTAGCTCGCGTGGCTCTTCTAGCACGCAAGAGCTTGATTCTAAATAACTCACGTGGCTCATCTGAGCACGCTGGAGTTTGAATCAATTTAGTTCACGTGTCCTGTTTGGCAAGATACAATACGAATTAGCTTGAGTGGCTTTTCTAGCACGGAAGAGCTTGATTCTAAATAACTCGCGTGGCTTATTTGAGCACGCTGGAGTTTTAATCAATTTAGTTCAAGTGTCCCGTTTGGCACGATGGAACACGAATTAGCTCACGTGGCTCTTCTAGCACGCAAGAACTTGATTCTAAATAACTCACGTCGCTCATCTGAGCACGCTAGAGTTTGAATCACCTTAGTTCACGTGTCCCGTTTGGCACGATAGAACACGAATTAGCTCGCGTGGCTCTTCTAGCACGCAAGAGCTTGATTTTAAATAACTCACGTGGCTCATCTGAGCACGCTGGAGTTTGAATCAATTTAGTTCACGATTCCCGTTTGGAACGATAGAACACGAATTAGCTCGTGTGGCTCTTCTAGCACGCAAGAGTTTGATTCTAAATAACTCACGTGGCTCATCTGAGCACGCTGGAGTTTGAATCAATTTAGTTCACGTGTCCCATTTGGCACGATAGAACACGAATTAGCTCACGTGGCTCTTCTAGCACGCATGAGCTAGATTCTCAATAACTCAAATGGCTCATCTGAGCACATTGGAGTTTGAATCAATTTAGTTCACGTGTCTTGTTTGGCACGATGGAACAGGAATTAGCTCGCGTGGCTCTTCTAGCGCGCAAGAGCTTCATTCTAAATAACTCACGTCGCTCATCTGAGCACGTTGGAATTTGAATCAATTTAGTTCATGTGTCCCGTTTGGCACGATAGAACACGAATTAGCTCGCGTGGCTCTTCTAGCACGCAAGAGCTTGATTTTAAATAACTCACGTGGCTCATCTGAGCACGCTGGAGTTTGAATCAATTTAGTTCACGAGTCCCATTTGGAATGATAGAAAACGAATTAGCTCGCGTGGCTCTTCTAGCACGCATAAGCTTCATTCTAAATGACTCACGTGGATTATCTAAGCACGCTGGAGTTTGAATCAATTTAGTTCACGTGTCCCATTTGGCACGATAGAACACGAATTAGCTCGCGTGGCTCTTCTAGCACGCAAGAGCTTGATTTTAAATAACTCACGTGGCTCATCTGAGCACACTGGAGTTTGAATCAATTTAGTTCACGTGTCCCGTTTGGCACGATGGAACACGATTTAGCTCACGTGGCTCTTCTAGCACGCAAGTACTTGATTCTACATAACTCATGTGCCTCATCTGAGCACGCTGGATTTTGAATAAATTTAGTTCACGTGTCCCGTTTGGCGCGATAGAACTCGAATTAGCTCGCGTGGCTCTTCTAGCACGCAAGAGCTTGATTTTAAATAACTCACGTGGCTCATCTGAGCACGCTGGAGTTTGAATCAATTTAGTTCACGATTCCCGTTTGGAACGATAGAACACGAATTAGCTCGCGTGGCTCTTCTAGCACGAAAGAGTTTGATTCTAAATAACTCGCGTGGCTCATCTGAGCACGCTGGAGTTTGAATCAATTTAGTTCACGTGTCCCGTTTGGCACGATAGAACACGAATTAGCTCACGTGGCTCTTCTAGCACGCATGAGCTAGATTCTAAATAACTCAAATGGCTCATCTGAGCACGTTGGAGTTTGAATCAATTTAGTTCACGTGTCTTGTTTGGCACGATGGAACATGAATTAGCTCGCGTGGCTCTTGTAGCGCGCAAGAGCTTCATTCTAAATAACTCACGTCGCTCATCTGAGCACGTTGGAATTTGAATCAATTTAGTTCATGTGTCCCGTTTGGCACGATAGAACACGAATTAGCTCGCATGGCTCTTCTAGCACGCAAGAGCTTGATTTTAAATAACTCACGTGGCTCATCTGAGCACGCTGGAGTTTGAATCAATTTAGTTCACGAGTCCCGTTTGGAACGATAGAAAACGAATTAGCTCGCGTGGCTCTTCTAGCACGCATAAGCTTCATTCTAAATGACTCACGTGGATCATCTAAGCACGCTGGAGTTTGAATCAATTTAGTTCACGTGTCCCATTTGGCACAGTAGAACACGAATTAGCTCGCGTGGCTCTTCTAGCACGCAAGAGTTTGATTCTAAATAACTCCCGTGGCTCATCTGAGCATGCTGGAGTTGGAATCAATTTAGTTCACGTGTCCCGTTTGGCACGGTAGAACACGAATTAGCTCGCGTGGCTCTTCTAGCACGCAAGAGCTTGATTCTAAATAACTCACGTGGCTCATCTGAGCACGCTGGAGTTTGAATCAATTTAGTTCACGTGTCCTGTTTGGCAAGATACAATACGAATTAGCTCGAGTGGCTTTTCTAGCACGCAAGAGCTTGATTCTAAATAACTCGTGTGGCTTATTTGAGCACGCTGGAGTTTGAATCAATTTAGTTCAAGTGTCCCGTTTGGCACGATGGAACACGAATTAGCTCACGTGGCTCTTCTAGCACGCAAGAACTTGATTCTAAATAACTCACGTCGCTCATCTGAGCACGCTAGAGTTTGAATCACCTTAGTTCACGTGTCCCGTTTGGCACGATAGAACACGAATTAGCTCGCGTGGCTCTTCTAGCACGCAAGAGCTTGATTTTAAATAACTCACGTGGCTCATCTGAGCACACTGGAGTTTGAATCAATTTAGTTCACGTGTCCCGTTTGGCACGATGGAACACGATTTAGCTCACGTGGCTCTTCTAGCACGCAAGAACTTGATTCTACATAACTCACGTGCCTCATCTGAGCACGCTGGATTTTGAATAAATTTAGTTCACGTGTCCCGTTTGGCGCGATAGAACTCGAATTAGCTCGCGTGGCTCTTCTAGCACGCAAGAGCTTAATTTTAAATAACTCACGTGGCTCATCTAAGCACGCTGGAGTTTGAATCAATTTAGTTCACGATTCCCGTTTGGAACGATAGAAAACGAATTAGCTCGCGTGGCTCTTCTAGCACGCATAAGCTTCATTCTAAATGACTCACGTGGATCATCTAAGCACGCTGGAGTTTGAATCAATTTAGTTCACGTGTCCCATTTGGCACAGTAGAACACGAATTAGCTCGCGTGGCTCTTCTAGCACGCAAGAGTTTGATTCTAAATAACTCCCGTGGCTCATCTGAGCATGCTGGAGTTGGAATCAATTTAGTTCACGTGTCCCGTTTGGCACGGTAGAACACGAATTAGCTCGCGTGGCTCTTCTAGCACGCAAGAGCTTGATTCTAAATAACTCACGTGGCTCATCTGAGCACGCTGGAGTTTGAATCAATTTAGTTCACGTGTCCTGTTTGGCAAGATACAATACGAATTAGCTCGAGTGGCTTTTCTAGCACGCAAGAGCTTGATTCTAAATAACTCGTGTGGCTTATTTGAGCACGCTGGAGTTTGAATCAATTTAGTTCAAGTGTCCCGTTTGGCACGATGGAACACGAATTAGCTCACGTGGCTCTTCTAGCACGCAAGAACTTGATTCTAAATAACTCACGTCGCTCATCTGAGCACGCTAGAGTTTGAATCACCTTAGTTCACGTGTCCCGTTTGGCACGATAGAACACGAATTAGCTCGCGTGGCTCTTCTAGCACGCAAGAGCTTGATTTTAAATAACTCACGTGGCTCATCTGAGCACACTGGAGTTTGAATTAATTTAGTTCACGTGTCCCGTTTGGCACGATGGAACACGATTTAGCTCACGTGGCTCTTCTAGCACGCAAGAACTTGATTCTACATAACTCACGTGCCTCATCTGAGCACGCTGGATTTTGAATAAATTTAGTTCACGTGTCCCGTTTGGCGCGATAGAACTCGAATTAGCTCGCGTGGCTCTTCTAGCACGCAAGAGCTTAATTTTAAATAACTCACGTGGCTCATCTAAGCACGCTGGAGTTTGAATCAATTTAGTTCACGATTCCCGTTTGGAATGATAGAACACGAATTAGCTCGCGTGGCTCTTCTAGCACGCATAAGCTTCATTCTAAATGACTCACGTGGATCATCTAAGCACGCTGGAGTTTGAATCAATTTAGTTCACGTGTCCCATTTGGCACAGTAGAACACGAATTAGCTCACGTGGCTCTTCTAGCACGCAAGAGTTTGATTCTAAATAACTCCCGTGGCTCATCTCAGCACGCTGGAGTTGGAATCAATTTAGTTCACGTGTCTTGTTTGGCACGATGGAACATGAATTAGCTCGCGTGGCTCTTCTAGCGCGCAAGAGCTTCATTCTAAATAACTCACGTCGCTCATCTACGCACGTTGGAATTTGAATCAATTTAGTTCATGTGTCCCGTTTGGCACGATAGAACACGAATTAGCTCGCGTGGCTCTTCTAGCACGCAAGAGCTTGATTTTAAATAACTCACGTGGCTCATCTGAGCACGCTGGTGTTTGAATCAATTTAGTTCACGAGTCCCGTTTGGAACGATAGAAAACGAATTAGCTCGCGTGGCTCTTCTAGCACGCATAAGCTTCATTCTAAATGACTCACGTGGATCATCTAAGCACGCTGAAGTTTGAATCAATTTAGTTCACGTGTCCCATTTGGCACAGTAGAACACGAATTAGCTCGCGTGGCTCTTCTAGCACGCAAGAGTTTGATTCTAAATAACTCCCGTGGCTCATCTGAGCACGCTGGAGTTGGAATCAATTTAGTTCACGTGTCCCGTTTGGCACGGTAGAACACGAATCAGCTCGCGTGGCTCTTCTAGCACGCAAGAGCTTGATTCTAAATAACTCACGTGGCTCATCTGAGCATGCTGGAGTTTGAATCAATTTAGTTCACGTGTCCTGTTTGGCAAGATACAATACGAATTAGCTCGAGTGGCTTTTCTAGCACGCAAGAGCTTGATTCTAAATAACTCGCGTGGCTTATTTTAGCACGCTGGAGTTTGAATCAATTTAGTTCAAGTGTCCCGTTTGGCACGATGGAACACGAATTAGCTCACGTGGCTCTTCTAGCACGCAAGAACTTGATTCTAAATAACTCACGTCGCTCATCCGAGCACGCTAGAGTTTGAATCACCTTAGTTCACGTGTCCCGTTTGGCACGATAGAACACGAATTAGCTCGCGTGGCTCTTCTAGCACGCAAGAGCTTGATTTTAAATAACTCACGTGGCTCATCTGAGCACACTGGAGTTTGAATCAATTTAGTTCACGTGTCCCGTTTGGCACGATGGAACACGATTTAGCTCACGTGGCTCTTCTAGCACGCAAGAACTTGATTCTACATAACTCACGTGCCTCATCTCAGCACGCTGGATTTTGAATAAATTTAGTTCACGTGTCCCGTTTGGCGCGATAGAACTCGAATTAGCTCGCGTGGCTTTTCTAGCACGCAAGAGCTTGATTTTAAATAACTCACGTGGCTCATCTAAGCACGCTGGAGTTTGAATCAATTTAGTTCACGATTCCCGTTTGGAACGATAGAACACGAATTAGCTCGCGTGGCTCTTCTAGCACGCATAAGCTTCATTCTAAATGACTCACGTGGATCATCTAAGCACGCTGGAGTTTGAATCAATTTAGTTCACGTGTCCCATTTGACACAGTAGAACACGAATTAGCTCGCGTGGCTCTTATAGCACGCAAGAGTTTGATTCTAAATAACTCCTGTGGCTCATCTGAGCACGCTGGAGTTGGAATCAATTTAGTTCACGTGTCCCGTATGGCACGGTAGAACACGAATTAGCTCGCGTGGCTCTTCTAGGACGCAAGAGCTTGATTCTAAATAACTCACGTGGCTCATCTGAGTACGATAGAGTTTGAATCACCTTAGTTCACGTGTCCCGTTTGGCACGATAGAACACGAATTAGCTCGTGTGGCTCTTCTAGCACGCAAGAGATTGATTTTAAATAACTCACGTGGCTCATCTGAGCACGCTGGAGTTTGAATCAATTTAGTTCACGTGTCCCGTTTGGCACGATGGAACACGATTTAGCTCACGTGGCTCTTCTAGCACGCAAGAACTTGATTGTAAATAACTCACGTGCCTCAGCTGAGCACGCTGGATTTTGAATCAATTTAGTTCACGTGTCCCGTTTGGCGCGATATAACACGAATTAGCTTGCGTGGCTCTTCTAGCACGCAAGAGTTTGATTCTAAAAAACTCACGTGGCTCATCTAAGCACGCTGGAGTTTGAATCAATTTAGTTCACGTGTCTTGTTTGGCACGATAGAACACGAATTAGCTCGCGTGGCTCTTCTAGCACGCAAGAGTTTGATTCTAAATAACTCACGTGGCTCATCTGAGCACGCTGGAGTTTGAATCAATTTAGTTCACGTGTCCCATTTGGCACGATAGAACACGAATTAGCTCACGTGGCTCTTCTAGCATGCATGAGCTAGATTCTAAATAACTCACATGGCTCATCTGAGCACGTTGGAGTTTGAATCAATTTAGTTCACGTGTCCTGTTTGGCACGATGGAACATGAATTAGCTCGCGTGGCTCTTCTAGCGCGCAAGAGCTTCATTCTAAATAACTCACGTCGCTCATCTGAGCATGTTGGAGTTTGAATCAATTTAGTTCATGTGTCCCGTTTGGCACGATAGAACACGAATTAGCTCGCGTGGCTCTTCTAGCACGCAAGAGCTTGATTTTAAATAACTCACGTGGCTCATCTGAGCACGCTGGAGTTTGAATCAATTTAGTTCACGAGTCCCGTTTGGAACGATAGAACACGAATTAGCTCGCGTGGCTCTTCTAGCACGCATAAGCTTCATTCTAAATGACTCACGTGGATCATCTGAGCACGCTGGAGTTTGAATCAATTTAGTTCACGTGTCCCATTTGGCACAGTAGAACACGAATTAGCTCGCGTGGCTCTTCTAGCACGCAAGAGTTTGATCCTAAATAACTCCCATGGCTCATCTGAGCACGCTGGAGTTGGAATCAATTTAGTTCACGTGTCCCGTTTGGCACGGTAGAACACGAATTAGCTCGCGTGGCTCTTCTAGCACGCAAGAGCTTGATTCTAAATAACTCGCGTGGCTCATCTAAGCACACTGGAGTTTGAATCAATTTAGTTCACGTGTCCCGTTTGGCACGATAGAACACGAATTAGCTCGCGTGGCAGTTCTAGCACGCAAGAGCTTGATACTAAATAACTCGCGTGGCTCATCTGAGCACACTGGAGTTTGAATCAATTTAGTTCACGTGTTTCGTTTGGCACGATGAAACATGAATTAGCTCACGTGGCTCTTCTACCACGCAAGAACTTGATTCTAAATATCTCACGTGCCTCATTTGAGCACATTGAATTTTGAATCAATTTAGTTCACGTGTCCCGTGTGGCACGATAGAAAACGAATTAGCTCGCGTGGCTCTTCTAGCACGCAAGTGTTTGATTCTAAATAACTCACGTGGCTCATCTGAGCACGCTGGAATTCGAATCAATTTAGTACACGTGTCCCGTTTGGCACGATAGAAGACGAATTAGCTCGCATGGCTCTTCTAGCACGCTAGAGTTTGATTCTAAATAACTCCCGTGGCTCATCTGAGTACGCTGGAGTATGAATCAATTTAGTTCACTTGCCCGTTTGACACGGTAGAACACAAATTAGCTCGCATGGCTCTTCTAGCAGGCAAGAGCTTGATTCTAAATAACTCACGTGGCTCATCTGAGCACGCTGGAGTTTGAATCAATTTAGTTCACGTGTCTCGTTTGGCACGATACAACACGAATTAGCTCGCGTGGCTCTTCTAGCACGCATGAGCTTGACTCTTAATAACTCGTGTGGCTCATCAGAGCACGCTGGAGTTTGAATCAATTTAGTTCACGTGTCCCGTTTTGCACGATGGAACACGAATTAGCCGCGTGGCTCTTCTAGCACGTAGAGCTTGATTCTAAATAACTCACGTGGCTTGTCTAAGCACGCTGGAGTTTGAATCAATTTAGTTCACGTGTCCCATTTTGCACGATAGAACACGAATTAGCTCGCGTGGCTCTTGTAGCATGCAAGATTTTGATTCTAAATAACTCACGTGGCTCATCTGAGCACGCTGGAGATTGAATCGATTTAGTTCATGTGTCCTTTTTGGCATGATAGAACACGAATTAGCTGGCGTGGCTCTTTTAGCACGCAAGAGTTTGATTCTAAATAACTCACGTGGCTCATCTGAGCACGTTGGAGTTTGAATCAATTTAGTTCACGTGTCCCGTTTGGCATGATAGAACATGAATTAGCTCGCGTGGCTCCACTAGCACGCAAGATTTTGATTCTAAATAACTCACGAGGCTCATCTGAGCACGCTAGAGTTTGAATCATTTTAGTTTCGTGTCCTGTTTGGCACGATAGAAATGAATTAGCTCGCGTGGCTCTTCTAGCACGCAAGAGCTTGATTCTAAATAACTCACGTGGCTCATCTGAGCACGCTGGAGTTTGAATCAATTTAGGTCATGTGTCCCGTTTGGCTCGATGGAACACGAATTAGCTCACGTGGCTCTTCTAGCACGCAAGAACTTGATTCTAAATAACTGACGTGCCTTATTTGAGCACACTGGATTTTGAATCAATTTAGTTCACGTGTCCCATTTGGCATGATAGAACACGAATTAGCTCGCGTGGCTCTTTTAGCACGCAAGAGCTTGATTTTAAATAACTCACGTGGCTCATCTGATCACGCTGGCTTTTGAATCAATTTAGTTCACGTGTCCTGTTTGGCACGATAGAACACGAATTAGCTCGCGTTGCTCTTCTAGCACGCAAGAGTTTGATTCTAAATAACTCCCGTGGTTCATCGGAGCACGCTGGAGTTTGAATCAATTTAGTTCACGTGTCCCGTTTGGCACGGTAGAACACGAATTAGCTCGCGTGGCTCTTCTAGCACGCAAGAGTTTGATTCTAAATAACTGACGTGGCTCATCCGAGCACGATAGAGTTTGAATCACCTTAGTTCACGTGTCCCGTTTGGCACGATAGAACAAGAATTAGCTCGCGTGGCTCATCTAGCACGCAAGAGTTTGATTTTAAATAAGTCACGTGCCTCATCTGAGCACACTGGAGTTTGAATCAATTTAGTTCACGTATCTCGTTTCGCACGATAGAACAAGAATTAGCTCGCGTGCTCTTCTAGCACGCATAATCTTGATTCTAAATAACTCACGTGGATCATCTGAGCACGCTGGAGTTTGAATCAATTTAGTTCACGCGTCCCGTTTGGCACGATAAAATACGAATTAGCTCGCGTGGCTCTTCTAGCACGCTAGAGTTTGATTCTAAATAACTCCCGTGACTCATCTGAGGACACTAGAGTTTGAATCAATTTAGTTCACGTGTCTCGTTTGGCACGATACAACACGAATTAGCTCGCGTGGCTCTTCTAGCACGCATGAGCTTGACTCTTAATAACTCGTGTGGCTCATCAGAGCACGCTGGAGTTTGAATCAATTTAGTTCACGTGTCCCGTTTTGCACGATGGAACACGAATTAGCCGCGTGGCTCTTCTAGCACGTAGAGCTTGATTCTAAATAACTCACGTGGCTTGTCTAAGCACGCTGGAGTTTGAATCAATTTAGTTCACGTGTCCCATTTTGCACGATAGAACACGAATTAGCTCGCGTGGCTCTTGTAGCACGCAAGATTTTGATTCTAAATAACTCACGTGGCTCATCTGAGCACGCTGGAGTTTGAATCGATTTAGTTCATGTGTCCTTTTTGGCATGATAGAACACGAATTAGCTGGCGTGGCTCTTTTAGCACGCAAGAGTTTGATTCTAAATAACTCACGTGGCTCATCTGAGCACGTTGGAGTTTGAATCAATTTAGTTCACGTGTCCCGTTTGGCATGATAGAACATGAATTAGCTCGCGTGGCTCCACTAGCACGCAAGATTTTGATTCTAAATAACTCACGAGGCTCATCTGAGCACGCTAGAGTTTGAATCATTTTAGTTTCGTGTCCTGTTTGGCACGATATAAATGAATTAGCTCGCGTGGCTCTTCTAGCACGCAAGAGCTTGATTCTAAATAACTCACGTGGCTCATCTGAGCACGCTGGAGTTTGAATCAATTTAGGTCATGTGTCCCGTTTGGCTCGATGGAACACGAATTAGCTCACGTGGCTCTTCTAGCACGCAAGAACTTGATTCTAAATAACTGACGTGCCTTATTTGAGCACGCTGGATTTTGAATCAATTTAGTTCACGTGTCCCATTTGGCATGATAGAACACGAATTAGCTCGCGTGGCTCTTTTAGCACGCAAGAGCTTGATTTTAAATAACTCACGTGGCTCATCTGATCACGCTGGCGTTTGAATCAATTTAGTTCACGTGTCCTGTTTGGCACGATAGAACACGAATTAGCTCGCGTTGCTCTTCTAGCACGCAAGAGTTTGATTCTAAATAACTCCCGTGGTTCATCGGAGCACGCTGGAGTTTGAATCAATTTAGTTCACGTGTCCCGTTTGGCACGGTAGAACACGAATTAGCTCGCGTGGCTCTTCTAGCACGCAAGAGTTTGATTCTAAATAACTGACGTGGCTCATCCGAGCACGATAGAGTTTGAATCACCTTAGTTCACGTGTCCCGTTTGGCACGATAGAACAAGAATTAGCTCGCGTGGCTCATCTAGCACGCAAGAGTTTGATTTTAAATAAGTCACGTGCCTCATCTGAGCACACTGGAGTTTGAATCAATTTAGTTCACGTATCTCGTTTCGCACGATAGAACAAGAATTAGCTCGCGTGCTCTTCTAGCACGCATAATCTTCATTCTAAATAACTCACGTGGATCATCTGAGCACGCTGGAGTTTGAATCAATTTAGTTCACGCGTCCCGTTTGGCACGATAAAATACGAATTAGCTCGCGTGGCTCTTCTAGCACGCTAGAGTTTGATTCTAAATAACTCACGTGACTCATCTGAGCACGCTAGAGTTTGAATCAATTTAGTTCACGTGTCCCGTTCGGCACGGTAGAACACGAATTAGCTCGCGTGGCTCTTCAAGCACGCAAGAGCTTGATTCTAAATAACTCACGTGCCTAATCTGAGCCCGCTGGAGTTTGAATCAATTTAGTTCACGACGTCCCGTTTGGTACGATACAACACGAATTAGCTCGCGTGGCTCTTCTAGCACGCATGAGCTTGACTCTAAATAACTCACGTGGCTCATCTGAGCACGTTGGAGTTTGAATCAATTTAGTTCACGTGTCCCATTTTGCACAATGGAACACGAATTAGCTCGCGTGACTCTTCTAGCAGGCAAGAGCTTGATTCTAAATGACTCACGTTGCTCGTCTAAGCACGCTGGAGTTTGAATCAATTTAGTTCACGTGTCCCGTTTGGCACGATAGAACACGCATTAGCTCGCGTGGCTCTTGTAGCACGCAAGAGTTTGATTCTAAATAACTCACGTGGCTCATCTGAGCACGCTAGAGTTTGAATCAAATTAGTTCACGTGTCCCGTTTGGCATGATAGAACACGAATTAGCTCGCGTTGCTCTTTAATCACGCAAGAGTTTGATTCTAAATAACTCATGTGGCTCATCTGAGCACGCTGTAGTTTGAATCAATTTAGTTCACATGTCCCGTTAGGAACGATAGAACACGAATTAGCTCGTGTGGCTCCACTAGCACGCAAGAGTTTGATTCTAAATAACTCACGAGGCTCATCTGAGCACGCTAGACGTTGAATCATTTTAGTTCACGTGTCCTGTTTGGCACGATAGAACATGAATTAGCTCGCGTGGCTCTTCTAGCAGGCAAGAGCTTGATTCTAAATAACTCACGTGGCTCATCTGAGCACGCTGTAGTTTGAATCCATTTAGTTCATGTGTCCCGTTTGGTTCGATGGAACACGAATTAGGTCACGTGGCTCTTCTAGCAAGCAAGAACATGATTATAAATAACTCACGTGCCTTATTTGAGCACGCTGGATTTTGAATCAATTTAGTTCACGTGTCCCGTTTGGCATGATAGAACACGAATTAGCTCGCGTGGCTCTTCTAGCGCGCAAGAGTTTGATTCTAAATAACTCCAGTGGCTCATCTGAGCATGCTGGAGTTTGAATCAATTTAGTTCACGTGTCCCGTTTGGCACGGTAGAACACGAATTAGCTCGCGTGGCTCTTCTAGCACGCAAGAGTTTGATTCTAAATAACTCATGTGGCTCATCTGAGCACGCTAGAGATTGAATCACCTTAGTTCACGTGTCTTCGTTTGGCACGATAGAACAAGAATTAGCTCGCGTGGCTCTTCTAGCACGCAAGAGCTTGATTTTAAATAAGTCACGTGCCTCATCTGAGCACGCTGGAGTTTGAATCAATTTAGTTCACGTGTCTCGTTTGGCACGATAGAACACGAATTAGGTCGCGTGGCTCTTCTAGCACGCATAAGCTTCATTCTAAATAACTCACATGGATCATCTAAGCACGCTGGAGTTTGAATCAATTTAGTTCACGTGTCCCGTTTGGCACGATAGAACACGAATTAGCTCGCGTGGCTCTTTTAGCACGCTAGAGTTTGATTCTAAATAACTCCCGTGACTCATCTGAGCACGCTAGAGTTGGAATCAATTTAGTTCACGTGTCCCGTTCGGCACGGTAGAACACGAATTAGCTCGCGTGGCTCTTCTAGCACGCAAGAGCTTGATTCTAAATAACTCACGTGGCTCATCTGAGCACGTTGGAGTTTGAATCAATTTAGTTCACGACGTCCCGTTTGGCACGATACAACACGAATTAGCTCGCTATGCTATTCTAGCACGCATGAGCTTGACTCTAAATAACTCGTGTGGTTCATCTGAGCACGCTGGAGTTTGAATCAATTTCGTTCACGTGTCCCATTTTGCACGATGGAACACGAATTAGCTCGCGTGACTCTTCTAGCACGCAAGAGCTTGATTCTAAATAACTCACGTGGCTCGTCTAAGCACGCTGGAGTTTGAATCAATTTAGTTCACGTGTCCCGTTTGGAACGATAGAACACGAATTAGCTCGCGTGGCTCTTGTAGCACGCAAGAGTTTGATTCTAAATAACTCACGTGGCTCATCTGAGAACGCTGGAGTTTGAATCAATTTAGTTCACGTGCCCCGTTTTGCATGATAGAACATGAATTAGCTCGCGTGGCTCTTTTATCACGCAAGAGTTTGATTGTAAATAACTCACGTGGCTCATCTGAGCACGCTGGAGTTTGAATCAATTTAGTTCACGTGTCCCGTTTGGCACGATAGAACACGAATTAGCTCGCGTGGCTCCACTAGCACGCAAGAGTTTGATTCTAAATAACTCACGAGGCTCATCTGAGCACGCTGGAGTTTGAATCAATTTAGTTAACGTGTCCCGTTTGGCACGATAGAACACGAATTAGCTCGCGTGGCTCTTCTAGCACGCAGGAGCTTGATTCTAAATAACACACGTGGCTCATCTGAGCACGCTGTAGTTTGAATCAATTTAGTTCATGTGTCCCGTTTAGCTCAATGGAACACGAATTAGCTCACGTGGCTCTTTCAGCACGCAAGAACTTGATTCTAAATAACTCACGTGCCTTATTTGAGCACGCTGGATTTTGAATAAATTTAGTTCACGTGTCCCGTTTGGCATGATAGAACACGAATTAGCTCGCGTGGCTCTTCTAGCACGGAAGAGTTTGATTCTAAATAACTCCCGTGGCTCATCTGAGCATGCTGGAGTTTGAATCAATTTAGTTCACGTGTCCCGTTTGGCACAGTAGAACACGGATTAGCTCGCGTGGCTCTTCTAGCACGCAAGAGTTTGATTCTAAATAACTCACGTGGCTCATCTAAGCACGCTAGAGTTTGAATCACCTTAGTTCACGTGTCCCGTTTGGCACGATAGAACAAGAATTAGCTCGCGTGGCTCTAGCACCTAAGACCTTGATTCTAAATAACTCACGTGGCTCATTTGAGCACGCTGGAGTTTGAATCAATTTAGTTCACGTGTCCCGTTTGGCACGATACAACACGAATTAACTCGCGTGGCTCTTCTAGCACGCATGAGCTTGACTCTAAATAACTCGCGTGGCTCATCTGAGCACGCTGGAGTTTGAATCAATTTAGTTCACGTGTCCCATTTGGCACGATGGAACACGAATTAGCTCGCGTGACTCTTCTAGCACGCAAGAGCTTAATTCTAAATATCTCACGTGGCTCGTCTAAGCACGCTGGAGTTTGAATCAATTTAGTTCACGTGTCCCGTTTGGAACGATAGAAGACGAATTAGCTCGCGTGACTCTTGTAGCACGCAAGAGTTTGATTCTAAATAACTCACGTGGCTCATCTGAGCACGCTGGAGTTTGAATCAATTTAGTTCACGTGTCCCGTTTGGCATGATAGAACACGAATTAGCTCGCGTGGCTCTTTTATCACGCAAGAGTTTGATTCTAAAAAACTCACATGGCCCATCTGAGCACGCTGGAGTTTGAATCTATTTAGTTCACCTGTCCCGTTGGCACGATAGAACACGAATTAGCTCGCGTGGCTCAACTAGCACGCAAGAGTTTGATTCTATATAACTCACGACGCTCATCTGAGCACGCTGGAGTTTGAATCAATTTAGTTAACGTGTCCCGTTTGGCATAATAGAACACGAATTAGCTCGCGTGGCTCTTCTAGCACGCAGGAGCTTGATTCTAAATAACTCACGTGGCTCATCTGAGCACGCTGGAGTTTGAATCAATTTAGTTCACGTGTCCCGTTTGGCACGATAGAACACGAATTAGCTCGCGTGGCTCTTCTAGCACGCATGAGCTCATTCTAAATAACTCACGTGGCTCATCTGAGCACGCTGGAGTTTGAATCAATTTAGTTCACGTGTCCCGTTTGGCACGGTAGAACACGAATTAGCTCGTGTGGCTCTTCTAGCACGCAAGAGTTTCATTCTAAATAACTCACGTGGCTCATCTGAGCACGCTAGAGTTTGAATCACCTTAGTTCACGTGTCCCGTTTGGCACGATAGAACAAGAATTAGCTCGCGTGGCTCTTCTAGCACGCAAGAGCTTGATTTTAAATAAGTCACGTGCCTCGTCTGGGCAAGCGGGTGTTTGAATCAATTTAGTTCACGTGTCTCGTTTGGCATGATAGAACACGAATTAGGTCGCGTGGCTCTTCTAGCACGCATAAGCTTCATTCTAAATAACTCACGTCGATCATCTGAGCACGTTGGAGTTTGAATCAATTTAGTTCACGTGTCCCGTTTGGCACAATAGAACACGAATTAGCTCGCGTGGCTCTTCTAGCACGCTAGAGTTTGATTCTAAAAAACTCCCGTGACTCATCTGAGCACGCTAGAGTTGGAATCAATTTAGTTCATGTGTCCCGTTTGGCACGGTAGAACACGAATTAGCTCGCGTGGCTCTTCTAGCACGCTAGAGCTTGATTCTAAATAACTCACGTGGATCATCTGAGCATGCTGGAGTTTGAATCAATTTAGTTCACGTATCCCGTTTGGCACAATACAACACGAATTAGCTCGCGTGGCTCTTCTAGCACGCATGAGCTTGACTCTAAATAACTCGCGTGGCTCATCTGAGCACGCTGGAGTTTGAATCAATTTAGTTCACGTGTCCCATTTGGCACGATGGAACACGAATTAGCTCGCTCGTCTAAGCACGCTGGAGTTTGAATCAATTTAGTTCACGTGTCCCGTTTGGAACGATAGAACACGAATTAGCAAGCGTGGCTCTTGTAGCACGCAAGAGTTTGATTCTAAATAACTCACGTGGCTCATTAGAGCACGCTGGAGTTTGAATCAATTTAGTTCACGTGTCCCGTTTGGCATGATAGAACACGAATTAGCTCGCGTGGCTCTTTTATCACGCAAGAGTTTGATTCTAAAAAACTCACGTGGCCCATCTGAGCACGCTGGAGTTTGAATCTATTTAGTTCACCTGTCCCGTTTGGCACGATAGAACACGAATTAGCTCGCGTGGCTCCACTAGCACGCAAGAGTTTGATTCTATATAACTCACGAGGCTCATCTGAGCACGCTGGAGTTTGAATCAATTTAGTTAACGTGTCCCGTTTGGCACAATAGAACAGGAATTAGCTCGCGTGGCTCTTCTAGCACGCAGGAGCTTGATTCTAAATAACTCACGTGGCTCATCTGAGCACACTGGAATTTGAATCAATTTAGTTAACGTGTCTCGTTTAGCACGATAGAACAAGAATTAGCTCGCGTGGCTGTTCTAGCACGCAAGAGTTTGATTCTAAATAACTCACGTGGCTCATCTAAGCATGCTGGAGTTTGAATCAGTTTAGTTCACGTGTCCCGTTTGGCACGATAGAACATGAATTAGCTCGCGTGTCTCTTCTAGCACACAAGAGTTTGATTCTAAATAACTCACGTGGCTCATCTGAGCACGCTGGAGTTTGAATCAATTTAGTTCACGTGTCCCGTTTGGCACGATACAACATGAATTAGCTCGCGTGGCTCTTCTAGCACGCATGAGCTTGACTCTAAATAACTCGCGTGGCTCATCTGAGCACGCTGGAGTTTGAATCAATTTAGTTCACGTGTCCCATTTGGCACGATGGAACACGAATTAGCTCGCGTGACTCTTCTAGCACGCAAGAGCTTAATTCTAAATATCTCACGTGGCTCGTCTAAGCACGCTGGAGTTTGAATCAATTTAGTTCACGTGTCCCGTTTGGAACGATAGAAGACGAATTAGCTCGCGTGACTCTTGTAGCACGCAAGAGTTTGATTCTAAATAACTCACGTGGCTCATCTGAGCACGCTGGAGTTTGAATCAATTTAGTTCACGTGTCCCGTTTGGCATGATAGAACACGAATTAGCTCGCGTGGCTCTTTTATCACGCAAGAGTTTGATTCTAAAAAACTCACATGGCCCATCTGAGCACGCTGGAGTTTGAATCTATTTAGTTCACCTGTCCCGTTGGCACGATAGAACACGAATTAGCTCGCGTGGCTCAACTAGCACGCAAGAGTTTGATTCTATATAACTCACGACGCTCATCTGAGCACGCTGGAGTTTGAATCAATTTAGTTAACGTGTCCCGTTTGGCACAATAGAACACGAATTAGCTCGCGTGGCTCTTCTAGCACGCAGGAGCTTGATTCTAAATAACTCACGTGGCTCATCTGAGCACGCTGGAGTTTGAATCAATTTAGTTCACGTGTCCCGTTTGGCACGATAGAACACGAATTAGCTCGCGTGGCTCTTCTAGCACGCATGAGCTCATTCTAAATAACTCACGTGGCTCATCTGAGCACGCTGGAGTTTGAATCAATTTAGTTCACGTGTCCCGTTTGGCACGGTAGAACACGAATTAGCTCGTGTGGCTCTTCTAGCACGCAAGAGTTTCATTCTAAATAACTCACGTGGCTCATCTGAGCACGCTAGAGTTTGAATCACCTTAGTTCACGTGTCCCGTTTGGCACGATAGAACAAGAATTAGCTCGCGTGGCTCTTCTAGCACGCAAGAGCTTGATTTTAAATAAGTCACGTGCCTCGTCTGGGCAAGCTGGTGTTTGAATCAATTTAGTTCACGTGTCTCGTTTGGCATGATAGAACACGAATTAGGTCGCGTGGCTCTTCTAGCACGCATAAGCTTCATTCTAAATAACTCACGTCGATCATCTGAGCACGTTGGAGTTTGAATCAATTTAGTTCACGTGTCCCGTTTGGCACAATAGAACACGAATTAGCTCGCGTGGCTCTTCTAGCACGCTAGAGTTTGATTCTAAAAAACTCCCGTGACTCATCTGAGCACGCTAGAGTTGGAATCAATTTAGTTCATGTGTCCCGTTTGGCACGGTAGAACACGAATTAGCTCGCGTGGCTCTTCTAGCACGCTAGAGCTTGATTCTAAATAACTCACGTGGATCATCTGAGCATGCTGGAGTTTGAATCAATTTAGTTCACGTATCCCGTTTGGCACAATACAACACGAATTAGCTCGCGTGGCTCTTCTAGCACGCATGAGCTTGACTCTAAATAACTCGCGTGGCTCATCTGAGCACGCTGGAGTTTGAATCAATTTAGTTCACGTGTCCCATTTGGCACGATGGAACACGAATTAGCTCGCTCGTCTAAGCACGCTGGAGTTTGAATCAATTTAGTTCACGTGTCCCGTTTGGAACGATAGAACACGAATTAGCAAGCGTGGCTCTTGTAGCACGCAAGAGTTTGATTCTAAATAACTCACGTGGCTCATTAGAGCACGCTGGAGTTTGAATCAATTTAGTTCACGTGTCCCGTTTGGCATGATAGAACACGAATTAGCTCGCGTGGCTCTTTTATCACGCAAGAGTTTGATTCTAAAAAACTCACGTGGCCCATCTGAGCACGCTGGAGTTTGAATCTATTTAGTTCACCTGTCCCGTTTGGCACGATAGAACACGAATTAGCTCGCGTGGCTCCACTAGCACGCAAGAGTTTGATTCTATATAACTCACGAGGCTCATCTGAGCACGCTGGAGTTTGAATCAATTTAGTTAACGTGTCCCGTTTGGCACAATAGAACAGGAATTAGCTCGCGTGGCTCTTCTAGCACGCAGGAGCTTGATTCTAAATAACTCACGTGGCTCATCTGAGCACACTGGAATTTGAATCAATTTAGTTAACGTGTCTCGTTTAGCACGATAGAACAAGAATTAGCTCGCGTGGCTGTTCTAGCACGCAAGAGTTTGATTCTAAATAACTCACGTGGCTCATCTAAGCATGCTGGAGTTTGAATCAGTTTAGTTCACGTGTCCCGTTTGGCACGATAGAACATGAATTAGCTCGCGTGTCTCTTCTAGCACACAAGAGTTTGATTCTAAATAACTCACGTGGCTCATCTGAGCACGCTGGAGTTTGAATCAATTTAGTTCACGTGTCCCGTTTGGCACGATAGAACACGAATTAGCTCGCGTGGCTCTTCTAGCACGCATGAGCTCATTCTAAATAACTCACGTGGCTCATCTGAGCACGCTGGAGTTTGAATAAATTTAGTTCATGTGTCCCGTTCGGCACGGTAGAACACGAATTAGCTCGCGTGGCTCTTCTAGCATGCAAGAGTTTCATTTTAAATAACTCACTTGGCTCATCTGAGCACGCTAGAGTTTGAATCACCTTAGTTCACGTGTCCCGTTTCGCACGATAGAACAAGAATTAGCTCGCGTGGCTCTTCTAGCACGCAAGAGCTTGATTTTAAATAAGTCACGTCCCTCATCTGGGCAAGCTGGAGTTTGAATCAATTTAGTTCACGTGTCTCGTTTGGTACGATAGAACACGAATTAGGTCGCGTGGCTCTTCTAGCACGCATAAGCTTCATTCTAAATAACTCACGTGGATCATCTGAGCACGCTGGAGTTTGAATCAATTTAGTTCACGTGTCCCGTTTGGCATGATAGAACACGAATTAGCTCGCGTGTCTCTTCTAGCATGCTAGAGTTTGATTCTAAATAACTCCCGTGACTCATCTGAGCACGCTAGAGTTGGAATCAATTTAGTTCACGTGTCCCGTTTGGCACGGTAGAACACGAATTAGCTCGCGTGGCTCTTCTAGCACGCTAGAGCTTGATTCTAAATAACTCACGTGGCTCATCTGAGCACGCTGGAGTTTGAATCAATTTAGTTCACGTGTCCCGTTTGGCACGATACAACATGAATTAGCTCGCGTGGCTCTTCTAGCACGCATGAGCTTGACTCTAAATAACTCGCGTGGCTCATCTGAGCACGCTGAAAATTGAATCAATTTAGTTCACGTGTCCCATTTTGCACGATGGAACACGAATTAGCTCGCGTGGCTCTTCTAGCACGCAAGAGCTTGATTCTAAATAACTCACGTGGCTCATCTGAGCACGCTGGAGTTTGAATCAATTTAGTTCACGTGTCTCGTTTGGCACGATAGAACACGAATTAGCTCGCGTGGCTCTTCTAGCACGCAAGAGTTTGATTCTAAATAACTCACGTGGCTCATCTGAGCACGCTGGAGTTTGAATCAATTTAGTTCACGTGTCCCGTTTGGCACGATCGAACACGAATTAGCTCGCATGGCCCTTCTAGCACGCAAGAGCTCATTCTAAATAACTCACGTGGCTCATCTGAGCACGTTGGAGTTTGAATCAATTTAGTTCACGTGTCCCGTTTGGCACGATTGGACACGAATTAGCTCGCGTGGCTCTTAAAGCACGCAAGAGTTTGATTCTAAATAACTCCCGTGGCTCATCTGAGCACGCTGGAGTTTGAATCAATTTAGTTCATATGTCCCGTTTGGCATGGTAGAACACGAATTAGCTCGCGTGGCTCTTCTAGCACGCAAGAGCTTGATTTTAAATATCTCACGTGGATCATCTGAGCACGCTGGAGTTTGAATCAATTTAGTTCACGTGTCCCGTTTGGCACGATACAACACGAATTATCTCGCGTGGCTCTTCTAGCACGCATGAACTTGACTCTAAATAACTCGCGTGGCTCATCTGAGAGCGCTGGAGTTTGAATCAATTTAGTTCACGTGTCCCATTTTGCACGATGGAACACGAATTAGCTCGCGTGGCTCTTCTAGCAAGTAAGAGATTGATTCTAAATAACTCACGTGGCTCGTCTAAGCACGCTGGAGTTTGAATCAATTTAGTTCACGTGTCCCGTTTCGCACGATAGAACACGAATTAGCTCGCGTGGCTCTTTTAGCACGCAAGAGTTTGATTCTAAATAACTCACGTGGCTCATCTGAGTACGCTGGAGTTAGAATCAATTTAGTTCACGTGTCCCGTTTGGCTTGATAGAACACGAATTAGCTCGCGTGGCTCTTTTAGCACGCAAGAGTTTGATTCTAAATAACTCACGTGGCTCATCTGAGCACGCTGGAGTTTGAATCAATTTAGTTCACGTGTCCCGTTTGGCATGATATAACACGAATTAACTCGCGTGGCTCCACTAGTATGCAAGAGTTTGATTCTAAATAACTCACGAGGTTCATCTGAGCACGCTGGAGTTTGAATCATTTTAGTTCACGTGTCCCGTTTGGCACGATGGAACATGAATTAGCTCGCGTGGCTCTTCTAGCACGCAAGAGCTTGATTCGAAATAACTCACGTGGCTCATCTGAGCACGCTGGAGTTTGAATCGATTTAGTTCACGTGCCCTGTTGTGGACGATGGAAGACGAATTTAGCTCGCGTGGCTCTTTTAGCACTCAAGAGTTTGATTCTACATAACTCGTGTGGCTCATCTGAGCACGCTAGAGTTTTAATCAATTTAGTTCACGTGTCCCGTTTGGCACGATAGAACACGAATTAGCTCGCGTGGCTCTTCTAGCACGCAAGAGCTTGATTCTAAATAACTCACGTTGCTCATCTCAGCACACTGGAGTTTGAATCAATTTTGTTAACGTGTCCCGTTTAGTACGATAGAACACGGTTTAGCTCGCGTGGCTGTCCTAGCACGCAAGAGTTTGATTCTAAATAACTCACGTGGCTCATCTAAGCACGCTGGAGTTTGAATCAATTTAGTTCACGTGTCCCGTTTGGCACGATACAACACGAATTAGCTAGCGTGCTCTTCTAGCACGCATGAACTTGACTCTAAATAACTCGCGTGGCTCATCTGAGAGCGCTGGAGTTTGAATCAATTTAGTTCACGTGTCCCATTTTGCACGATGGAACACGAATTAGCTCGCGTGGCTCTTTTAGCACGTAAGAGCTTGATTCTAAATAACTCAGATGGCTCGTCTAAGCACGCTGGAGTTTGAATCAATTTAGTTCACGTGTCCTGTTTGGCATGATAGAACACGAATTAGCTCGCGTGGCTCTTGTAGCACGCAAGAGTTTGATTCTAAATTTCTCACGTTGTTCATTTGAGTATGCTGGAGTTTGAATCAATTTAGTTCACGTGTCCCGTTTGGCACGATACAACACGAATTAGCTCGCGTGGCTCTTCTAGCACGCATGAGCTTGATTCTAAATAACTCACTCGGCTCATCTGAGCACGCTGTCGTTTGAATCAATTTAGTTCACGTGTCCCGTTTGGCACGATACAACACGAATTATCTCGCGTGGCTCTTCTAGCACGCATGAGCTTGACTCTAAATAACTAGCGTGGCTCATTTGAGAGAGCTGGAGTTTGAATCAATTTAGTTCACGTGTCACATTTTGCACGATGGAACACGAATTAGCTCGTGTGGCTCTTCTAGCAAGTAAGAGCTTGATTCTAAATAACTCACGTGGCTCGTCTAAGCACGCTGGAGTTTGAATCAATTTAGTTCATGTGTCCCGTTTCGCACGATAGAACACGAATTAGCTCGCGTGGCTCTTGTAGCACGCAAGAGTTTGATTCTAAATAACTCATGTGGCTCATCTGAGTACGCTAGAGTTTGAATCAATTTAGTTCACGTGTCCCGTTTGGCATGATAGAACATGAATTAGCTCACGTGGCTCTTTTAGCACGCAAGAGTTTGATTCTAAATAACTCACGTGGCTTATCTGAGCACGCTGGAGTTTGAATCATTTTAGTTCACGTGTCCCGTTTGGCACGATATAACACGAATTAACTCGCGTGGCTCCACTAGCACGCAAGAGTTTGATTCTAAATAACTCACGAGGTTCATCTGAGCACGCTGGAGTTTGAATCATTTTAGTTCACGTGTCCTGATTGGCACGATGGAACAAGAATTAGCTCGCGTGGCTCTTCTAGCACGCAAGAGCTTGATTCGAAATAACTCACATGGCTCATCTGAGCACGCTGGAGTTTGAATCGATTTAGTTCACGTGCCCCGTTTGGGACGATGGAACACGAATTTAGCTCGCGTGGCTCTTTTAGCACTCAAGAGTTTGATTCTAAATAACTCGTGTGGCTCATCTGAGCACGCTAGAGTTTGAATCAATTTAGTTCACGTGTCTCGTTTGGCACGATAGAACACGAATTAGCTCGCGTGGCTCTTCTAGCACGCAAGAGCTTGATTCTAAATAACTCACGTTGCTCATCTCAGCACACTGGAGTTTGAATCAATTTTGTTAACGTGTACCGTTTAGTGCGATAGAACACGGTTTAGCTCGTGTGGCTGTCCTAGCACGCAAGAGTTTGATTCTAAATAACTCACGTGGCTCATCTAAGCACGCTGGAGTTTGAATCAATTTAGTTCACGTGTCCCGTTTGGCACGATACAACACGAATTAGCTCGCGTGGCTCTTCTAGCACGCATGAACTTGACTCTAAATAACTCGCGTGGCTCATCTGAGAGCGCTGGAGTTTGAATCAATTTAGTTCACGTGTCCCATTTTGCACGATGGAACACGAATTAGCTCGCGTGGCTCTTCTAGCACGTAAGAGCTTGATTCTAAATAACTCACGTGGCTCGTCTAAGCACGCTGGAGTTTGAATCAATTCAGTTCACGTGTCCCGTTGGGCATGATAGAACACGAATTAGCTCGCGTGGCTCTTGTAGCACACAATAGTTTGATTCTAAATAACTCACGTGGTTCATCTGAGTATGCTGGAGTTTGAATCAATTTAGTTCAGGTGTCCCGTTTGGCACGATACAACACGAATTAGCTCGCGTGGCTCTTCTAGCACGCATGAGCTTGACTCTAAATAACTCGTGTGGCTCATCTGAGAGGGTTGGAGTTTGAATCAATTTAGTTCACGTGTCACATTTTGCACGATGGAACACGAATTAGCTCGTGTGGCTCTTCTAGCAAGTAAGAGCTTGATTCTAAATAACTCACGTGGCTCGTCTAAGCACGCTGGAGTTTGAATCAATTTAGTTCATGTGTCCCGTTTCGCACGATAGAACACGAATTAGCTCGCGTGGCTCTTGTAGCACGCAAGAGTTTGATTCTAAATAACTCACGTGGCTCATCTGAGTACGCTAGAGTTTGAATCAATTTAGTTCACGTGTCCCGTTTGGCATGATAGAACACGAATTAGCTCGCGTGGCTCTTTTTGCACGCAAGAGTTTGATTCTAAATAACTCACGTGGCTTATCTAAGCACGCTGGAGTTTGAATCAATTTAGTTCACGTGTCCCGTTTGGCACGATATAACACGAATTAACTCGCGTGGCTCAACTAGCACGCAAGAGTTTGATTCTAAATAATTCACGAGCACTAGTACAAAATGTATATTATAAGACGCCAGATAGACAACGGTTTCTATAAAGATGGTGTCTATGTTGAAAAAAATTAGAGATTTTTGGGATGGACAACGATTATAATTTTAACCGTTGTCTTTGGGTGTGTTTGTATTTATAAAGACAACGGGTATTTAAAAAACCGTTGTTATATATACAGAAGACTTCTCAAAGAAAACGGTTCATAAAACCGTTGTGTAAGGCCGATTAGAATCGTTGTCTATTAGGTTATAAAGACAACGAATATTTAAAAAACCATTGTTATATATATAGAAGACGTCTCAAAGAAAACGGTTATTAAAACCATTGTCTAAGGCTGAACAAAATCGCGCTTAGTAAATTGAAAAGACAACGGATATTTAAAGAACAGTTGATATATATACAAAAGATTTCTCAAAGAAAATGGTTCATAAAACCGTTGTGTAAGGCCGATTTGAATCGTTGTCTATTACGTTATAAAGACAACGAATATTGAAAAAACCGTTGTTATATATAGAAGACGTCTCAAAGAAAACAGTTATTAAAACCGTTGTCTAAGGCTGAATCAAATCGGCTTTTAGCAAGTTTAAAAGACAACAGATATTTAAAGAACCGTTGTTATATATACAAAAGACTTCTCAAATAAAACGGTTCATAAAACCGTTGTGTAAGGTCGATTAGAATCGTTGTCTATTACGTTATAAAGACAAATGATATTTAAACAACCGTTGTTATATATATAGAAGACGTCTAAAAGAAACAGTTATTAAAACCGTGGTCTAAGACTAAATAAAATTGGTGTTTAGTAAGTTAAAAAGATAACGGATATTTAAAGAACCGTTGTTATATATATAGAAGACTTCTCAAAGAAAAATATTAATAAAAACCGTTGTATGCCGATTAGAATCGTTGTCTATTACGTTATAAAGACAACGAATATTTAAAGAACCGTTGTTATATGGAGAGAGGAAGTCTCAAAGAAAACGGTTATTAAAATCGTTGTCTAAGCCTGAATAATATCATGTTTATTAAGTTGAAAAGATAACGTAAATTTAAATAACCGTTGTTATATATATACAAAAGACTTCTCAAAGAAAACAATTTATAAAAACTGTTGTGTTCCGATTAGAATCGTTGTCTATTACCTTCTAAAGACAACAAATATATAAAGAACCGTTGTTATATACTGAAGACTTCTCAAAGAAAACAGTTCATAAAACCGTTGTGTAAGGCTGATTAGAATCATTGTCTATTACGTTATAAAGACAACAAATATTTAAAAAAACCGTTGTTATATATATAGAAGACGTCTCAAAGAAACCGGTTATTGAAACCGTTGTGTAAGGCTGAATAACATCGTGTTTAGTAAGTTGAAAAGACAACGGATATTTAAAAAACTGTTGTTATATATATAGAAGACGTCTAAAAGAAAAATGTTGTTAAAACCGTTGCCTAAGGATGAATAAAATTGGCGTGGTAAGTTAAAAAGAAAACAAATATTTAAAGAACCGTTGTTAGATATACAGAAGACTTATAAAAGAAAACGGTTATTATAACCGTTGTCTAATCCTGATTGAATTCATTGTCTATTAATTTACAAAGACAACGAATATGAATAAACTGTTGTTATACATAAAGGATGCCTAAAGAAAACGGTTAAAAGAACCATGGTATATGCATAATTAAAAATGTTGGTTTTGACTCATCATACCTAGTTTAATTAAATTTTTTAGAATTCTTTTAAATAAATTTGAATTAAATATAGTGGTAGAATTAAATATTTTTTTAATTAATTTCTTAATATATTTTTTTTACAATGAGTTTAATTCAAAACATAATATTAATACAATTGAATAATAAGCAATTTTGATGAGGTGAAATAAGAAAATTACTTTTAGGCTTTTCAACCAATATAATTATAATATTTATAAAAATATATAAATATATAATTTAATTAAGAATAATTTTTTACTAATCGTTCTTTTTTTTCTTATATAATGGCTTACAATTATTCCTTCATTTCTTGGTAAGCTAGGATCCTTTTATGGGAAAGCCCCCTATATACATATTATATTAAATGAGAACTATTTTGTTTCAAATGTTATTCTCTTCTTAATCTATCATATTTAATTTTTATAAATCGTCTTCATTTAAATATTTTAAATAAAATTACTATGATTTTTTTTCTTTTTTTTTTTAGTAATGAGTGAGATTAATCTAAAATATCTATAATTATATATACTAATTTAAATGAGAAGAATTATTTTTAATAATTTTAATACAGATTTCTAAAATACTTATAGGATAAAGATTTTTATAAATTTTTACTTCATTTATTAATTTTACCTTTTATGTATATTTTACATTAAAGTTTTTAAATTTTTTTTATTAATATAGTAAAGTTTTTAAATATTTATTAAAATTTATCATAATAATTTTCTATATTATTAAATTTTTATTCGATTAAAAAACGCATCATGGCGCGGGAATTGTATTCTATTATTTGACAACTACTATATAGACGGAAACATGTTTTCAAAAAATAATATTAAGCGGCAAGTTTAAAGTTATGGAGCTAATTTTAAAAATTTTAAAAATAAACTTAAGGCGGCAAGTTTAAAATTATGGAGCCTATTTTGAAAATTTTGAAGTCTAAACCTAAATTATTTAACACGTCTTCTTCTATGTAGCGCCGCACCTCTCCGTTTCCCAGATCAAAAAAGCTCCCAACCTCCTCTCATGTCATCTCACCTCATTCCACCTCTCGTCCCCTCTCTCTTCTTGATTTTTTCGCCCTCTGCACTCTCTCTATCCGACATGGGAGACCCCTAAACTCGAGCCCTCTTCCAGTCTCGCTCTCTCACCAGATCTGAGAACACCTAAGGTGAGGCCTAAGCTCGTCGTTCGCTATCTTGTCCTCTGTCTTGCGACTTCAATCCTTTGGAGAACGATCGATGACGCCAAACCTCCCATTTCGTTGAAGAAGTCCTTTCCCTCCGTCATGAACTGCCGAACCTCCATTGGAGACCGATCGATGACGTCGGGCCTCCCACCGATCCATTGAAGGGTTTGTGGCCCGATCTACTAGTCATGCCCTCCATCATGAACTGCCCGACGACATGGTGTTTTGTTCGTACAAGCCTGAAGTCGCAGATTTTCAGATCAAGATTCCAAATGACGAGCACGTTTTTGGGCTTCAAATCGGTGACGGAACTAAAGCTGATACCTCTGCTGAGACTAGTAACATCCAGATCTCGTGTCTCCTCTCATCCTTCTTCACTGAATTAGCACTGATCTCCCACTTCTCCAAGTTCAAACCGGCCTGCTTAGTTGCGTGGATTTTTCAGATTTGGTATAATCTCTTGAATTGAGTCTATTGATTAATCGATTGGGGAATTTGAAGTTGAATTTTGTATATTGATTGACTTTGGTTTGCATGAGTTATTGGATTTGGGGAATAACATTAGTAATATTGATTTGTTTGGTTTCACAGGGCCCTTGGTGGTGGAGTTGTTGATTGCATTGTTCATGTTGTAAATATGTAATTTACTGCTTTCATTTTTGAAGGTGCAAATGTGTATTTTTTTTCTTCAGCATTGTGGGTGTTGTAAGTGTGAATGATGTATGTACATTAAAAGTTAGTAGTCAATTTGTAGATAATGAAGCTTGACCCCTGTTTGGGTCATTTATTTTTCTTTATTGCAGTTTAATTTGTTTCTATTTTTTCCTTTCATAAAAAAATGACAAACCCAGTCACAAATATTGGATGGCCTTTGCGACGGTTACAATACACTTAAAAAACAGTTATAAAGTATAGAGACAACCTTTATCCAACGCTTTTATGTATATAGATAATGGTTAAATGATATTTACACAATGGTTATCATGTGCATAAACAACGAGTAAATATTATAAAACAACGGTTAAAGTGTTCTAAGACAACAATTCAAAATTTCAAAGACAACAGTTAAAGTGTATTTATACAACAGTTAATTAGACATGACACACCGGTTAAAGTGACCTTAGACAACGGTTATAACTGATTAATATTGTTCGGACTCAATTTTGGACTTTTAAAAACAACGGTTAATATGGGTTTAGACAATGGTTATCATGTGCATAGACAACGGGTAAATATTCTAAAACAACGGTTAACATGTTCTAAGACAACGGTTTCATTTGTCTTAGACAACGGTTAACATGTACCTAGACAACAAACAGTCACCTTAGACAACAGTTAGAATATGATTAGACAACGGTTAAAAACGGATATCCTAACTTGAGATAACGGTTATAGTGACCTTAGACAACGGTTAGAACCGGTTAATATGATTCGGACCCAATTTTGGAGGTGTATAGACAACGATTATCCGGAATCTATCGCAACGAATATAACCATTGTCTAAGTGAACCGTTGTGATAAACCCAACCGTTGTATTTTAAAAAACCACACGGGCTGATGTAACGGTTCTAAAACCGTTGTGCGTTTTGTAAAATAACCGTTGTGTAAAGACTTTTTTGTACTAGTGGAGGTTCATCTGAGCACGCTGGAGTTTGAATCATTTTAGTTCACGTGTCCCGTTTGGCACGATGGAACATGAATTAGCTCGCGTGGCTCTTCTAGCACGCAAGAGCTTGATTCGAAATAACTCACATGGCTCATCTGAGCACGCTGGAGTTTGAATCGATTTAGTTCACGTGCCCCGTTTGGGACGATGGAACACGAATTTAGCTCGTGTGGCTCTTTTAGCACTCAAGAGTTTGATTCTAAATAACTCGTGTGGCTCATCTGAGCACGCTAGAGTTTGAATCAATTTAGTTCACGTGTCCCGTTTGGCACGATAGAACACGAATTAGCTCGCGTGGCTCTTCTAGCACGCAAGAGCTTGATTCTAAATAACTCACGTTGCTCATCTCAGCACACTGGAGTTTGAATCAATTTTGTTAACGTGTCCCGTTTAGTACGATAGAACACGGTTTAGCTCGCGTGGCTGTCCTAGCACGCAAGAGTTTGATTCTAAATAACTCACGTGGCTCATCTAAGCACGCTGGAGTTTGAATCAATTTAGTTCACGTGTCCCGTTTGGCACGATACAACACGAATTAGCTCGCGTGGCTCTTCTAGCACGCATGAACTTGACTCTAAATAACTCGCGTGGCTCATCTGAGAGCGCTGGAGTTTGAATCAATTTAGTTCACGTGTCCCATTTTGCACGATGGAACACGAATTAGCTCGCGTGGCTGTTCTAGCACGTAAGAGCTTGATTCTAAATAACTCACGTGGCTCGTCTAAGCACGCTGGAGTTTGAATCAATTTAGTTCACATGTCCCGTTTGGCATGATAGAACACGAATTAGCTCGCGTGGCTCTTGTAGCACACAAGAGTTTGATTCTAAATAACTCACGTGGTTCATCTGAGTATGCTGGAGTTTGAATCAATTTAGTTCAGGTGTCCCGTTTGGCACGATACAACACGAATTAGCTCGCGTGGCTCTTCTAGCACGCATGAGCTTGACTCTAAATAACTCGTGTGGCTCATCTGAGAGGGCTGGAGTTTGAATCAATTTAGTTCACGTGTCCCATTTTGCACGATGGAACACGAATTAGCTCGCGTGGCTCTTCTAGCACGTAAGAGCTTGATTCTAAATAACTCACGTGGCTCGTCTAAGCACGCAGGAGTTTGAATCAATTTAGTTCATGTGTCCCGTTTGGCACGATAGAACACGAATTAGCTCGCGTGGCTCTTGTAGCACGCAAGAGTTTGATTCTAAATAACTCACGTGGCTCATCTGAGCACACTGGAGTTTGAATCAATTTAGTTCACGTGTCCTGTTTGGCACGATCGAACACGAATTAGCTCGCGTGACACTTCTAGCACGCAAGAGCTCATTCTAAATAACTCACGTGGCTCATCTGAGCACGCTGGAGTTTGAATCAATTTAGTTCACGTGTCCCGTTTGGCACGATTGGACACGAATTAGCTCGCGTGGCTCTTAAAGCACGCAAGAGTTTGATTCTAAATAACTCCCGTGGCTCATCTGAGCACGCTGGAGTTTGAATCAATTAAGTTCACGTGTCCCGTTTGGCACGGTAGAACACGAATTAGCTCGCGTGGCTCTTCTAGCACGCAAGAGCTTGATTCTAAATAACTCACGTGGCTCATCTGAGCACGCTGGAGTTTGAATCAATTTAGTTCACTTGTCCCGTTTGGCACGATACAACACGAATTAGCTCGCGTGGCTCTTCTAGCACGCATGAGCTTGACTCTAAATAACTCGCGTGGCTCATCTGAGAGCGCTGGAGTTTGAATCAATTTAGTTCACGTGTCCCATTTTGCACGATGGAACACGAATTAGCTCGCGTGGCTATTCTAGCAAGTAAGAGCTTGATTCTAAATAACTCACGTGGCTCGTCTAAGCACGCTGGAGTTTGAATCGATTTAGTTCACGTGTCCCGTTTGGCACGATAGAACACGAATTAGCTAGCGTGGCTCTTGTAGCACGCAAGAGTTTGATTCTAAATAACTCACGTGGCTCATCTAAGCACACTGGAGTTTGAATCAATTTAGTTCACGTGTCCCATTTGGCACGATCGAACACGAATTAGCTCGCGTGGCTCTTCTAGCACACAAGAGCTCATTCTAAATAACTCACGTGGCTCATCTGAGCACGCTGGAGTTTGAATCAATTTAGTTCACGTGTCCCGTTTGGCACGATACAACACGAATTAGCTCGCCTGGCTCTTCTAGCACGCATGAGCTTGACTCTAAATAACTCGCGTGGCTCATCTGAGAGCGCTGGAGTTTGAATCAATTTAGTTCACGTGTCCCATTTTGCACGATGGAACACGAATTAGCTCGCGTGGCTCTTCTAGCAAGTAAGAGCTTGATTCTAAATAACTCACGTGGCTCGTCTAAGCACGCTGGAGTTTGAATCAATTTAGTTCACGTGTCCCGTTTGGCACGATAGAACACGAATTAGCTCGCGTGGCTCTTGTAGCACGCAAGAGTTTGATTCTAAGTAATTCACTTGGCTTATCTGAGTACGCTGGAGTTTGAATCAATTTAGTTCACGTGTCCCGTTTGACATGATATAACACGAATTAGCTCGCGTGGGTCCACTAGCACGCAAGAGTTTGATTCTAAATAACGCACGAGGTTCATCTGAGCACGCTGGAGTTTGAATCATTTTAGTTCACCTGTCCCGTTTGTCACGATAGAACATGAATTAGCTCGCATGGCTCTTCTAGCACGCAAGAGCTTGATTCTAAATAACTCACGTTGCTCATCTGAGCACACTGGAGTTTAAATCAATTTTGTTAACGTGTCCCGTTTAGTACGATAGAACACGGTTTAGCTTGCGTGGCTGTCCTAGCACGCAAGAGTTTGATTCTAAATAACTCACGTGGCTCATCTCCGCACGATGGAGTTTGAATCAATTTAGTTCACGTGTCCCGTTTGGCACGATAGAACACGATTTAGCTCGCGTGTCTCTTCTAGCACGCAAGAGTTTGATTCTAAATAACTCACGTGGCTCATCTGAGCACGCTGGAGTTTGAATCAATTTAGTTCACGTGTCCCGTTTGGCACGATACAACACGAATTAGCTCGCGTGGCTCTTCTAGCACGCATGAGCTTGACTCTAAATAACTCGCGTGGCTCATCTGAGAGCGCTGGAGTTTGAATTAATTTAGTTCACGTGTCCCATTTTGAACGATGGAACACGAATTAGCTCGCGTGGCTCTTCTAGCACGTAAGAGCTTGATTCTAAATAACTCACGTAGCTCGTCTAAGTACCCTGGAGTTTGAATCAATTTAGTTCACGTATCCCGTTTGGCACGATAGAACACGAATTAGCTCGCGTGGCTCTTGTAGCACGCAAGAGTTTGATTCTAAATAACTCACGTGATTCATCTGAGTACGCTGGAGTTTGAATCAATTTAGTTCACGTGTCCCGTTTGGCATGATAGAACACGAATTAGTTCGCGTGGCTCTTTTAGCACGCAAGAGTTTGATTCTAAATAACTCATGTGGCTCATCTGAGCACGCTGGAGTTTGAATCAATTTTGTTCACGTGTCCCGTTTGGCACGATATAACACGAATTAGCTCGCGTGGCTCCACTAGTGATACGGGGTTAGCCGTTTGGTGGTCCGATCTTCGACAACAAGCAAGAACTAAACAAGAACAAGAACGCAGCAATGTAAGACTCCAAGAATTCGATCAAGAATTGATCAAGAACTCAAGAAAGACACGAAAACAGTAAGAACAAAAGAGAAAGACTCGAAATTGAATGCAAGAATGGAAAGACACGACCTGATATGGACTGAGTCGATCTATGCAGCGCAAGATAAAGACCCCAGGCCTCCTCAGAGGGTAGGAACCAATACCAATGCCTACACAACCCGCCTCTACAATCCGACACAATCAAGCGGACAACTTGAAGCACCAGAAGGGGGCTTGTGGATACTAGATTCACCAAGTCTTGCGAAGTTGATGAACGGCAAAGCAAACCAAGCTAGATCAATACCAATAGTTTCAATTGAAGAGCACAGCTCTATTCAATCGACAAACACTCATTGTGTTTCACACAAAAAGAGAGAATTCTAATTCATTATAATCTGAATTGTTCTACATGAGGGTGATCGACTTATATAGCCATCACATATGCCTGTTGGGCCGAAAATAATAAAAGAACTAAATAAACTAACAACTTATGGAATTAATAAAATAACATCTAAAGTTTCCTAAAATAACTTAAGTAAAAATAATACTAAAAATAGTATCTTAAAAGAGCTGATTTTCGTTCCCAACAGTACAGCTGCAAAGATGTTGAGTTTCGACCAAACTCTAGGACGAATCTGGAAAAACCTTCAACAGAAAAGTTGTAGATCTCTTCGTCCTCGTTCCAATAAGGTATGGCACGCCTCAATCCGATCAATATTGAATCCGTACGACCCATTTTACAGAGACGTCGAAAAGCTGTCAAACTGTTGAACGAATGTAAAACGTCATTTGCACTTTGGATCTTCTCCCAAGGTGGAGCCTTCTTCTTCCTCTTGAGAATGACATCGTCCTCCCTTCCTTGAATCATAGGTCCATCCTCATGTAAGATATGTGCGTCCGCAGGTGGTGTCTTGGATGGTCCCGCATCAATCTCCCTTTCTTGAAAAGGATTCGTCCTCGAATCCAAGGTCGTATATGATTCCGCACATCCAGCCACACGAGCTCCTGGATCGAACACCATATGCCCATGGAAATCCATCTCAAGAACGATTGGTGTAGGGATTGACCACTCCTTGTTAGGTATTATCTCAGCTTCATCTACAAAATCAATAAAAGAAACTTTATGAGTGCATAATTCAAATTTCATATCATCATTATGTTCTAACGTAATATGCACTTTAGCTTGGTCAATAATCCCTAAGTTTTCATCCAATGCTAGCAAGTTTTCTTCCTTTTTCAAGGCTGAATTTTCAATTAACTCGATGCTAGCAATAGTAGAAGAATTTTCACCATCAATGATCAAATTAGACACTTTGCCTATTTCTAAGCACAAATACTCTCTTTGATTATCCTCACAAGGACTAGGTTGAACACTTAAAATTTTACTATCAATCAAAGAATCATCATGCTCATATTCAATGCAAACATTATCATCATAGGCAATTAAATTAAGATCTTGATCACTATTATCAACATGCTCTACATTTTCAGCAATAAGAGAATTATCTATGCTAGAAGAAACATTAAGTTGAGTAGGAATAGGATGAGTTTCTTCCCTTTCAATTGGTGGCACGTCATCTCTAGGTGGGACTCCTTGTCCAAACACCATATTGGAGCCAAAACGCTTAAGCTCTAGTGCCGTCAAACTGTTATCCAACTTAACCAATTCTTCATTGGTCACCATATTCTCTTGGATCTTAGCTAACTTCTCCATGATAGTACTGAACCAGTCATTGCCCTGGCTATTAGACATTATAACAAAGAGAAAAGTAACAAGGAACTATGTTAAAGGTTAGTAAAACTATAAACAGCTCACAATTGTGTTTCGCTCACACTCCCTCTCTAATTGGTATGTCACGCTTGTTGGGGCAATCCGCTTTGGGCAAATCAACTACCAAGCAAAGACTAAACAAATCAAGGTATGTAGTGACTGAAACGAACAACAAAGCACTCGATAAAGGCAAAGAGCACTCGACAGCAGCTGTAAACAATAGATTCAAGCAAAACAGATGGGTAATTGCAATGAATCAATTCGACACAACAAAGAGATCACTCGGCAAGGGCTGAGATCACTCGACACAATACAAGAGAGAACTCGGCAAGGGCTGAGATCACTCGACTCAATCAAAGTAAACAACTCAATAGAAGAGAAATTGCTCGACACAGCAACTATGAGCACTTGATCAACAAAATCAGTACTCAACAGAAACAAAAGAAGAAAGAAATACAAGGAAAGTATGGAAATTTACCTCTTTTGATTGTAACCCCAAGTAAGGATGTTGTAGTTGCAAGGGTAGGGTTTAAAGATTGTGTTTAGGAGGTAATGGGATTGGTCTAGGGCTGATTTCAACACCAATGTAGTCCCTTGATGATTCCTTACAAAAGATGAACAAAGAGCTCCAAAGAACACAAATCAAACAACTTTCTTTCTTTCTTTTTTTTTTTTTTTTTTTTGGTATTTTCGGATCTGATTTTTCTCTCTCTCTTTTTTTTTTTTTTTTTTTTTTTTTTTTTTTTTTTTTACAGCAGCTCTATATGCACGAAAATTAAATAAAATGCAAGGGAAATTCGAAAATTTGGTGAATAAAATAAAATTCAGCCCTAGAATGGTAGAAATAGGTGAGGTTTTGTTATCTTTGGTAAGTGGATCTATCTTATGCCTTTAGATATACTTGATAGATATAATTGAATTATTCCACCAAATAAAATCTGATTTCTCAATAAGGCAAGAAAATAGATAGAATTAAAATATCTCAAAGATAAAATAAATAACCCAAAGATAGAAAATGATAGAAAAGATAAACAAACTAGGGTTTGCTCTTTGTGTGGTGGTAGAGTCGGCCAAGCAAGGACTTATGGGGACAGCTAGGGCTGCCGTCGGCGGTTAGAGTACACAACAGGGGCTGTGCACACTTGTGGTCGACTCCACTGGTCTCGGCTAGGCTTTGTGTTTAGGCTATGCAACCACAAACAATCACAAACTCAAGATTAGTGCAATAATCAATTCAAGAACAAGAAGTAAAAGACCAAAACAAGAAAAGGACTCTTTTTGTGGGTTTTTGTGTTTATGAAAAGAAAAGACTCAATCTTGATGTCGGAAACCAAAGCTCTGATACCAATTTGATACGGGGTTAGCCGTTTGGTGGTCCGATCTTCGACAACAAGCAAGAACTAAACAAGAACAAGAACGCAGCAATGTAAGACTCCAAGAATTCGATCAAGAATTGATCAAGAACTCAAGAAAGACACGAAAACAGTAAGAACAAAAGAGAAAGACTCGAAATTGAATGCAAGAATGGAAAGACACGACCTGATATGGACTGAGTCGATCTATGCAGCGCAAGATAAAGACCCCAGGCCTCCTCAGAGGGTAGGAACCAATACCAATGCCTACACAACCCGCCTCTACAATCCGACACAATCAAGCGGACAACTTGAAGCACCAGAAGGGGGCTTGTGGATACTAGATTCACCAAGTCTTGCGAAGTTGATGAACGGCAAAGCAAACCAAGCTAGATCAATACCAATAGTTTCAATTGAAGAGCACAGCTCTATTCAATCGACAAACACTCATTGTGTTTCACACAAAAAGAGAGAATTCTAATTCATTATAATCTGAATTGTTCTACATGAGGGTGATCGACTTATATAGCCATCACATATGCCTGTTGGGCCGAAAATAATAAAAGAACTAAATAAACTAACAACTTATGGAATTAATAAAATAACATCTAAAGTTTCCTAAAATAACTTAAGTAAAAATAATACTAAAAATAGTATCTTAAAAGAGCTGATTTTCGTTCCCAACAGTACAGCTGCAAAGATGTTGAGTTTCGACCAAACTCTAGGACGAATCTGGAAAAACCTTCAACAGAAAAGTTGTAGATCTCTTCGTCCTCGTTCCAATAAGGTATGGCACGCCTCAATCCGATCAATATTGAATCCGTACGACCCATTTTACAGAGACGTCGAAAAGCTGTCAAACTGTTGAACGAATGTAAAACGTCATTTGCACTTTGGATCTTCTCCCAAGGTGGAGCCTTCTTCTTCCTCTTGAGAATGACATCGTCCTCCCTTCCTTGAATCATAGGTCCATCCTCATGTAAGATATGTGCGTCCGCAGGTGGTGTCTTGGATGGTCCCGCATCAGTTTGATTCTAAATAACTCACGTGGCTCATCTGAACACTCTGGAGTTTGAATAAATTTAGTTCACGTGTCCCGTTTGGCACGATAAAACACGAATTAGCTCGCGCGACTCCACTATCACGCAAGAGTTTGATTCTAAATAATTCACGAGGCTCATCTGAGCACGCTGGAGTTTGAATCAATTTAGTTCACGTGTCCCGTTTGGCACGATAGAACACGAATTAGCTCGTGTGCCTCTTCTAGCACGCATGAGCTTCATTCTAAATAACTGACATGGCTCATCTGAGTACGCTGGAGTTTGAATCAATTTAGTTCACGTGTCCCGTTTGGCACGATAGAACACGAATTAGCTCGCGTGGCTGTTCTAGCACGCAAGAGCTTGATTCTAAATAACCCACGTGGCTCATCTAAGCACGCTGGAGTTTGAATCAATTTAGTTCACGTGTCCCCTTTGGCATGATAGAACACGAATTATCTCGCGTGGCTCTTCTAGCATGCAAGAGTTTGATACTAAAAAACTCACGTGGCTCATCTGAGCACGCTAGAGTTTGAATCACCTTAGTTCACGTGTCCCTTTTGGCACGATGGAACACGAATTAGCTCGCGTGGCTCTTCTAGCACGCATAAGCTTGATTTTAAATAACTCACGTGCCTCATCTGAGCACGCTGGAGTTTGAATCAATTTAGTTCAAGTGTCCCGTTTGGCACGATAGAACACGAATTAGCTCGCGTGGCTCTTCTACCACACAAGAGTTTGATTCCAAATAACTCACGAGTCTCATCTGAGCACGCTGGAGTTTGAATCAATTTAGTTCACGTGTCCCGTTTGGCACGATGGAACACGAATTAGCTCACGTGGCTCTTCTAGCACGCAAGAACTTGATTCTAAATAACTCACGTGGCTCATCTAAGCACGCTGGATTTTGAATCAATTTAGTTCACGTGTCCCCTTTGGCATGATAGAACACGAATTAGCTCGCGTGGCTCTTCTAGCATGCAAGAGTTTGATTCTAAAAAACTCACGTGGCTCATCTGAGCACGCTGGAGTTTGAATCACCTTAGTTCACGTGTCCCGTTTGGCACGATGGAACACGAATTAGCTCGCGTGGCTCTTCTAGCACGCATAAGCTTGATTTTAAATAACTCACGTGCCTCATCTGAGCACGCTTGAGTTTGAATCAATTTAGTTCACGTGTCCCGTTTGGCACGATAGAACACGAATTAGCTCGCGTGGCTCTTCTAGCACGCAAGAGCTTGATTCTAAATAACTCACGAGGCTCATCTGAGCACGCTGGAGTTTGAATCAATTTAGTTCACGTGTCCCGTTTGGCACGATACAACTCGAACTAGCTCGCGTGGCTGTTCTAGCACGCAAGAGCTTGATTCTAAATAACTCGCGTGGCTCATCTAAGCACGCTGGAGTTTGAATCAATTTAGTTCATGTGTCCCGTTTGGCACGATGGAACACGAATTAGCTCGCGTGACTCTTCTAGCACGCAAGAACTTGATTCTAAATAACTCACGTGGCTCATCTGAGCACGCTGGAGTTTGAATCAAATTAGTTCACGTGTCCCGTTTGGCACGATGGAACACGAATTAGCTCACGTGGCTCCACTAGCACGCAAGAACTTGATTCTAAATAACTCACGTGGCTCATCTAAGCACGCTGGATTTTGAATCAATTTAGTTCACGTGTCCCCTTTGGCATGATAGAACACGAATTAGCTCGCGTGGCTCTTCTAGCATGCAAGAGTTTGATTCTAAAAAACTCACGTGGCTCATCTGAGCATGCTGGAGTTTGAATCACCTTAGTTCACGTGTCCCGTTTGGCATGATGGAACACGAATTAGCTCGCGTGGCTCTTCTAGCACGCATAAGCTTGATTTTAAATAACTCACGTGCCTCATCTGAGCACGCTTGAGTTTGAATCAATTTAGTTCACGTGTCCCGTTTGGCACGATAGAACACGAATTAGCTCGCGTGGCTCTTCTAGCACGCAAGAGCTTGATTCTAAATAACTCACGAGGCTCATCTGAGCACGCTGGAGTTTGAATCAATTTAGTTCACGTGTCCCGTTTGGCACGATACAACTCGAACTAGCTCGCGTGGCTGTTCTAGCACGCAAGAGCTTGATTCTAAATAACTCGCGTGGCTCATCTAAGCACGCTGGAGTTTGAATCAATTTAGTTCATGTGTCCCGTTTGGCACGATGGAACACGAATTAGCTCGCGTGACTCTTCCAGCACGCAAGAACTTGATTCTAAATAACTCACGTGGCTCATCTGAGCACGCTGGAGTTTGAATCAAATTAGTTCACGTGTCCCGTTTGGCACGATGGAACACGAATTAGCTCACGTGGCTCCACTAGCACGCAAGAACTTGATTCTAAATAACTCACGTGGCTCATCTAAGCACGCTGGATTTTGAATCAATTTAGTTCACGTGTCCCCTTTGGCATGACAGAACACGAATTAGCTCGCGTGGCTCTTCTAGCATGCAAGAGTTTGATTCTAAATAACTCACGAGGCTCATCTGAGCATGCTGGAGTTTGAATCACCTTAGTTCACGTGTCCCGTTTGGCACGATGGAACACGAATTAGCTCGCGTGGCTCTTCTAGCACGCATAAGCTTGATTTTAAATAACTCACGTGCCTCATCTGAGCACGCTTGAGTTTGAATCAATTTAGTTCACGTGTCCCGTTTGGCACGATAGAACACGAATTAGCTCGCGTGGCTGTGCTAGCACGCAAGAGCTTGATTCTAAATAACTCACGTGGCTCATTAAAACACGCTGGAGTTTGAATCAATTTAGTTCACGTGTCCCGTTTGGCGCGATGGAACACGAATTAGCTCACGTGGCTCTTCTAGCACGCAAGAACTTGATTCTAAATAACTCACGTGGCTCATCTGAGCACGCTGGATTTTGAATCAATTTAGTTCACGTGTCCCCTATGGCATGATAGAACACGAATTAGCTCGCGTGGCTCTTCTAACATGAAAGAGTTTGATTCTAAATAACTCACGTGGCTCATCTGAGCACACTAGAGTTTGAATCACCTTAGTTCACGTGTCCCGTTTGGCATGATAGAACACGAATTAGCTCGCGTGGCTCTTCTAGCACGCAAGAGCTTGATCTTAAATAACTCACGTGCCTCATCTGAGCACGCTGGAGTTTGAATCAATTTAGTTCACGTGTCCCGTTTGGCACGATACAACACGAATTAGATCGTGTGGCTCTTCTAGCACGCATAAGCTTCATTCTAAATAACTCACGTGGATCATCTAAGCACGCTAGAGTTTGAATCAATTTAGTTCACGTGTCCCGTTTGGCACGATAGAACACGAATTAGCTCGCGTGGCTCTTCTAGCACACAAGAGTTTGATTCTAAATAACTCCCGTGGCTCATCTGAGCACGCTGGAGTTGGAATCAATTTAGTTCACGTGTCCCGTTTGGCACGGTAGAACACGAATTAGCTCGTGTGGCTCTTCTAGCACGCAAGAGCTTGATTCTAAATAACTCAAGTGGCTCATCTGAGCACGTTGGAGTTTGAATCAATTTAGTTCACGTGTCCCGTTTGGCATGATAGAACACGAATTAGCTCACGTGGCTCTTCTAGCACGCAAGAACTTGATTCTAAATAACTCACGTACCTCATCTGAGCACGCTGGATTTTGAATCAATTTAGTTCACGTGTCCCGTTTGGCAAGAAGGAACACGAATTAGCTCGCGTGGTTCTTCTAGCACGCAAGAGTTTGTTTCTAAATAACTCATGTGGCTCATCTGAGCACGTTGGAGTTTGAATCAATTTACTTCAGGTGTCCCGTTTGGCACGATGGAACACGAATTAGCTCACGTGGCTCTTCTAGCACGCAAGAACTTGATTCTAAATAACTCACGTGGCTCATCTAAGCACGCTGGATTTTGAATCAATTTAGTTCACGTGTCCCCTTTGGCATGATAGAACACGAATTAGCTCGCGTGGCTCTTCTAGCATGCAAGAGTTTGATTCTAAAAAACTCACGTGGCTCATCTGAGCACGCTGGAGTTTGAATCACCTTAGTTCACGTGTCCCGTTTGGCACGATGGAACACGAATTAGCTCGCGTGGCTCTTCTAGCACGCATAAGCTTTATTTTAAATAACTCACGTGCCTCATCTGAGCACGCTTGAGTTTGAATCAATTTAGTTCACGTGTCCCGTTTGGCACGATAGAACATGAAATAGCTCGCGTGGCTCTTCTAGCACGCAAGAGCTTCATTCTAAATAACTCACGAGGCTCATCTGAGCACGCTGGAGTTTGAATCAATTTAGTTCACGTGTCCCGTTTGGCACGATACAACTCGAACTAGCTCGCGTGGCTGTTCTAGCACGCAAGAGCTTGATTCTAAATAACTCGCGTGGCTCATCTAAGCACGCTGGAGTTTGAATCAATTTAGTTCATGTGTCCCGTTTGGCACGATGGAACACGAATTAGCTCGCGTGACTCTTCTAGCACGCAAGAACTTGATGCTAAATAACTCACGTGGCTCATCTGAGCACGCTGGAGTTTGAATCAAATTAGTTCACGTGTCCCGTTTGGCACGATAGAACACGAATTAGCTCGCGCGGCTCCACTAGCACGCAAGAGTTTGATTCTAAATAACTCACGAGGCTCATCTGAGCACGCTGGAGTTTGAATCAATTTAGTTCACGTGTCCCGTTTGGCACGATAGAACACGAATTAGCTCGCGTGGCTGTTCTAGCACGCAAGAGCTTGATTCTATATAACTCACGTGGCTCATCTGAGCACGCTGGATTTTGAATCAATTTAGTTCACGTGTCCCCTTTGGCATGATAGACACGAATTAGCTCGCGTGGCTCTTCTAGCATGAAAGAGTTTGATTCTAAATAACTCACGTGGCTCATCTGAGCACGCTAGAGTTTGAATCACCTTAGTTCACGTGTCCCGTTTGGCATGATAGAACACGAATTAGCTCGCGTGGCTCTTCTAGCACGCAAGAGCTTGATCTTAAATAACTCACGTGCCTCATCTGAGCACGCTGGAGTTTGAATCAATTTAGTTCACGTGTCCCGTTTGGCACGATAGAACCCGAATTGGATCGCGTGGCTCTTCTAGCACGCATAAGCTTCATTCTAAATAACTCACGTGGATCATCTAAGCACGCTAGAGTTTGAATCAATTTAGTTCACGTGTCCCGTTTGGCACGATAGAACACGAATTAGCTCGCGTGGCTCTTCTAGCACACAAGAGTTTGATTCTAAATAACTCCCGTGGCTCATCTGAGCACGCTGGAGTTGGAATCAATTTAGTTCACGTGTCCCGTTTGGCACGGTAGAACACGAATTAGCTCGTGTGGCTCTTCTAGCACGCAAGAGCTTGATTCTAAATAACTCAAGTGGCTCATCTGAGCACGTTGGAGTTTGAATCAATTTAGTTCACGTGTCCCGTTTGGCATGATAGAACACGAATTAGCTCACGTGGCTCTTCTAGCACGCAAGAACTTGATTCTAAATAACTCACGTACCTCATCTGAGCACGCTGGATTTTGAATCAATTTAGTTCACGTGTCCCGTTTGGCAAGAAGGAACACGAATTAGCTCGCGTGGTTCTTCTAGCACGCAAGAGTTTGTTTCTAAATAACTCATGTGGCTCATCTGAGCACGCTGGAGTTTGAATCAATTTAGTTCAGGTGTCCCGTCTGGCACGATGGAACACGAATTAGCTCACGTGGCTCTTCTAGCACGCAAGAACTTGATTCTAAATAACTCACGTGGCTCATCTAAGCACGCTGGATTTTGAATCAATTTAGTTCACGTGTCCCCTTTGGCATGATAGAACACGAATTAGCTCGCGTGGCTCTTCTAGCATGCAAGAGTTTGATTCTAAAAAACTCACGTGGCTCATCTGAGCACGCTGGAGTTTGAATCACCTTAGTTCACGTGTCCCGTTTGGCACGATGGAACACGAATTAGCTCGCGTGGCTCTTCTAGCACGCATAAGCTTTATTTTAAATAACTCACGTGCCTCATCTGAGCACGCTTGAGTTTGAATCAATTTAGTTCACGTGTCCCATTTGGCACGATAGAACACGAATTAGCTCGCGTGGCTCTTCAAGCACGCAAGATCTTCATTCTAAATAACTCACGAGGCTCAACTGAGCACGCTGGAGTTTGAATCAATTTAGTTCACGTGTCCCGTTTGGCACGATACAACTCGAACTAGCTCGCGTGGCTGTTCTAGCACGCAAGAGCTTGATTCTAAATAACTCGCGTGGCTCATCTAAGCACGCTGGAGTTTGAATCAATTTAGTTCATGTGTCCCGTTTGGCACGATGGAACACGAATTAGCTCGCGTGACTCTTCTAGCACGCAAGAACTTGATGCTAAATAACTCACGTGGCTCATCTGAGCACGCTGGAGTTTGAATCAAATTAGTTCACGTGTCCCGTTTGGCACGATAGAACACGAATTAGCTCGCGCGGCTCCACTAGCACGCAAGAGTTTGATTCTAAATAACTCACGAGGCTCATCTGAGCACGCTGGAGTTTGAATCAATTTAGTTCACGTGTCCCGTTTGGCACGATAGAACACGAATTAGCTCGCGTGGCTGTTCTAGCACGCAAGAGCTTGATTCTAAATAACTCACGTGGCTCATTAAAGCACGCTGGAGTTTGAATCAATTTAGTTCACGTGTCCCGTTTGGCGCGATGGAACACGAATTAGCTCACGTGGCTCTTCTAGCACGCAAGAACTTGATTCTAAATAACTCACGTGGCTCATCTGAGCACGCTGGATTTTGAATCAATTTAGTTCACGTGTCCCCTTTGGCATGATAGACACGAATTAGCTCGCGTGGCTCTTCTAGCATGAAAGAGTTTGATTCTAAATAACTCACGTGGCTCATCTGAGCACGCTAGAGTTTGAATCACCTTAGTTCACGTGTCCCGTTTGGCATGATAGAACACGAATTAGCTCGCGTGGCTCTTCTAGCACGCAAGAGCTTGATCTTAAATAACTCACGTGCCTCATCTGAGCACGCTGCAGTTTGAATCAATTTAGTTCACGTGTCCCGTTTGGCACGATAGAACACGAATTAGCTCGCGTGGCTGTTCTAGCACACAAGAGCTTGATTCTAAATAACTCACGTGGATCATCTAAGCACGCTGGAGTTTGAATCAATTTAGTTCACGTGTCCCGTTTGGCACGATAGAACACGAATTATCTCGCGTGGCTCTTCTAGCACACAAGAGTTTGATTCTAAAAAACTCACGTGGCTCATCTGAGCACGCTAGAGTTTGAATCACCTTAGTTCACGTGTCCCATTTGGCACGGTAGAACACGAATTAGCTCGCGTGGCTCTTCTAGCACGCAAGAGCTTGATTTTAAATAACTCACGTGGATCATCTAAGCATGCTAGAGTTTGAATCAATTTAGTTCACGTGTCCCGTTTGGCACGATAGAACACGAATTAGCTCGCGTGGCTCTTCTAGCACACAAGAGTTTGATTCTAAATAACTCCCGTGGCTCATCTGAGCATGCTGGAGTTGGAATCAATTTAGTTCACGTGTCCCGTTTGGCACGGTAGAACACGAATTAGCTCGTGTGGCTCTTCTAGCACGCAAGAGCTTGATTCTAAATAACTCACATGGCTCATCTAAACACGCTGGAGTTTGAATCAATTTAGTTCACGTGTCCCCTTTGGCATGATAGAACACGAATTATCTCGCGTGGCTCTTCTAGCATGCAAGAGTTTGATTCTAAAAAACTCACGTGGCTCATCTGAGCACGCTAGAGTTTGAATCACCTTAGTTCACGTGTCCCGTTTGGCACGATGGAACACGAATTAGCTCGCGTGGCTCTTCTAGCACGCATAAGCTTGATTTTAAATAACTCACGTCCCTCATCTGAGCACGCTGGAGTTTGAATCAATTTAGTTCAAGTGTCCCGTTTGGAACGATAGAACACGAATTAGCTCGCGTGGCTCTTCTACAACACAAGAGTTTGGTTCTAAATAACTCACGAGGCTCATCTGAGCACGCTGGAGTTTGAATCAATTTAGTTCACGTGTCCCGTTTGGCACGATGGAAAATGAATTAGCTCGCGTGGCTCTTCTAGCACGCAAGAACTTGATTCTAAATAAATCACGTGCCTTATCTGAGCACGCTGGATTTTGAATCAATTTAGTTCACGTGTCCCGTTTGGCACGATAGAACACGAATTAGCTCGCGTGGCTCTTTTAGCACGCAAGAACTTGATTCTAAATAACTCACGTGGCTCATCTAAGCACGCTGGATTTTGAATCAATTTAGTTCACGTGTCCCCTTTGGCATGATAGAACACGAATTAGCTCGTGTGGCTCTTCTAGCATGCAAGAGTTTGATTCTAAAAAACTCACGTGGCTCATCTGAGCATGCTGGAGTTTGAATCACCTTAGTTCACGTGTCCCATTTGGCACGATGGAACACGAATTAGCTCGCGTGGCTCTTCTAGCACGCATAAGCTTTATTTTAAATAACTCACGTGCCTCATCTGAGCACGCTGGAGTTTGAATCAATTTAGTTCAAGTGTCCCGTTTGGCACGATAGAACACGAATTAGCTCGCGTGGCTCTTCTACCACACAAGAGTTTGATTCTAAATAACTCCCGTGGCTCATCTGAGCACGCTTGAGTTTGAATCAATTTAGTTCACGTGTCCCGTTTGGCACGATAGAACACGAATTAGCTCGCGTGGCTCTTCTAGCACGCAAGAGCTTGATTCTAAATAACTCACGAGGCTCATCTGACCACGCTGGAGTTTGAATCAATTTAGTTCACGTGTCCCGTTTGGCACGATACAACTCGAACTAGCTCGCGTGGCTGTTCTAGCACGCAAGAGCTTGATTCTAAATAACTCGCGTGGCTAATCTAAGCACGCTGGAGTTTGAATCAATTTAGTTCACGTGTCCCGTTTGGCACGATAGAACACGAATTAGCTCGCGTGGCTCTTCTAGCACGCAAGAGTTTGATTCTAAATAACTCACGTGGCTCATCTGAGCACGCTGGAGTTTGAATCAATTTAGTTCACGTGTCCCGTTTGGCACGATAGAACACGAATTAGCTCGTGCGGCTCCACTAGCACGCAAGAGTTTTATTCTAAATAACTCACGAGGCTCATCTGAGCACGCTGGAGTTTGAATCAATTTAGTTCACGTGTCCCGTTTGGCACGATAGAACACGAATTAGCTCGCGTGGCTGTTCTAGCACGCAAGAGCTTGATTCTAAATAACTCACGTGGCTCATTAACGCACGCTGGAGTTTGAATCAATTTAGTTCACGTGTCCCGTTTGGCACGATGGAACACAAATTAGCTCGCGTGGCTCTTCTAGCATGAAAGAGTTTGATTCTAAATAACTCACGTGGCTCATCTGAGCACGCTGGAGTTTGAATCAAATTAGTTCACGTGTCCCGTTTGGCACGATAGAACACGAATTAGCTCACGCGGCTCCGCTAGCACGCAAGAGTTTGATTCTAAATAACTCACGAGGCTCATCTGAGCACGCTGGAGTTTGAATCAATTTAGTTCACGTGTCCCGTTTGGCACGATAGAACACGAATTAGCTCGCGTGGCTGTTCTAGCACGCAAGAGCTTGATTCTAAATAACTCACGTGGCTCATTAAAGCACGCTGGAGTTTGAATCAATTTAGTTCACGTGTCCCCTATGGCATGATAGAACACGAATTAGCTCGCGTGGCTCTTCTAACATGAAAGAGTTTGATTCTAAATAACTCACGTGGCTCATCTGAGCACACTAGAGTTTGAATCACCTTAGTTCACGTGTCCCGTTTGGCATGATAGAACACGAATTAGCTCGCGTGGCTCTTCTAGCACGCAAGAGCTTGATCTTAAATAACTCACGTGCCTCATCTGAGCACGCTGGAGTTTGAATCAATTTAGTTCACGTGTCCCGTTTGGCACGATACAACACGAATTAGATCGTGTGGCTCTTCTAGCACGCATAAGCTTCATTCTAAATAACTCACGTGGATCATCTAAGCACGCTAGAGTTTGAATCAATTTAGTTCACGTGTCCCGTTTGGCACGATAGAACACGAATTAGCTCGCGTGGCTCTTCTAGCACACAAGAGTTTGATTCTAAATAACTCCCGTGGCTCATCTGAGCACGCTGGAGTTGGAATCAATTTAGTTCACGTGTCCCGTTTGGCACGGTAGAACACGAATTAGCTCGTGTGGCTCTTCTAGCACGCAAGAGCTTGATTCTAAATAACTCAAGTGGCTCATCTGAGCACGTTGGAGTTTGAATCAATTTAGTTCACGTGTCCCGTTTGGCATGATAGAACACGAATTAGCTCACGTGGCTCTTCTAGCACGCAAGAACTTGATTCTAAATAACTCACGTACCTCATCTGAGCACGCTGGATTTTGAATCAATTTAGTTCACGTGTCCCGTTTGGCAAGAAGGAACACGAATTAGCTCGCGTGGTTCTTCTAGCACGCAAGAGTTTGTTTCTAAATAACTCATGTGGCTCATCTGAGCACGTTGGAGTTTGAATCAATTTACTTCAGGTGTCCCGTTTGGCACGATGGAACACGAATTAGCTCACGTGGCTCTTCTAGCACGCAAGAACTTGATTCTAAATAACTCACGTGGCTCATCTAAGCACGCTGGATTTTGAATCAATTTAGTTCACGTGTCCCCTTTGGCATGATAGAACACGAATTAGCTCGCGTGGCTCTTCTAGCATGCAAGAGTTTGATTCTAAAAAACTCACGTGGCTCATCTGAGCACGCTGGAGTTTGAATCACCTTAGTTCACGTGTCCCGTTTGGCACGATGGAACACGAATTAGCTCGCGTGGCTCTTCTAGCACGCATAAGCTTTATTTTAAATAACTCACGTGCCTCATCTGAGCACGCTTGAGTTTGAATCAATTTAGTTCACGTGTCCCGTTTGGCACGATAGAACACGAATTAGCTCGCGTGGCTCTTCTAGCACGCAAGAGCTTCATTCTAAATAACTCACGAGGCTCATCTGAGCACGCTGGAGTTTGAATCAATTTAGTTCACGTGTCCCGTTTGGCACGATACAACTCGAACTAGCTCGCGTGGCTGTTCTAGCACGCAAGAGCTTGATTCTAAATAACTCGCGTGGCTCATCTAAGCACGCTGGAGTTTGAATCAATTTAGTTCATGTGTCCCGTTTGGCACGATGGAACACGAATTAGCTCGCGTGACTCTTCTAGCACGCAAGAACTTGATGCTAAATAACTCACGTGGCTCATCTGAGCACGCTGGAGTTTGAATCAAATTAGTTCACGTGTCCCGTTTGGCACGATAGAACACGAATTAGCTCGCGCGGCTCCACTAGCACGCAAGAGTTTGATTCTAAATAACTCACGAGGCTCATCTGAGCACGCTGGAGTTTGAATCAATTTAGTTCACGTGTCCCGTTTGGCACGATAGAACACGAATTAGCTCGCGTGGCTGTTCTAGCACGCAAGAGCTTGATTCTATATAACTCACGTGGCTCATCTGAGCACGCTGGATTTTGAATCAATTTAGTTCACGTGTCCCCTTTGGCATGATAGACACGAATTAGCTCGCGTGGCTCTTCTAGCATGAAAGAGTTTGATTCTAAATAACTCACGTGGCTCATCTGAGCACGCTAGAGTTTGAATCACCTTAGTTCACGTGTCCCGTTTGGCATGATAGAACACGAATTAGCTCGCGTGGCTCTTCTAGCACGCAAGAGCTTGATCTTAAATAACTCACGTGCCTCATCTGAGCACGCTGGAGTTTGAATCAATTTAGTTCACGTGTCCCGTTTGGCACGATAGAACACGAATTGGATCGCGTGGCTCTTCTAGCACGCATAAGCTTCATTCTAAATAACTCACGTGGATCATCTAAGCACGCTAGAGTTTGAATCAATTTAGTTCACGTGTCCCGTTTGGCACGATAGAACACGAATTAGCTCGCGTGGCTCTTCTAGCACACAAGAGTTTGATTCTAAATAACTCCCGTGGCTCATCTGAGCACGCTGGAGTTGGAATCAATTTAGTTCACGTGTCCCGTTTGGCACGGTAGAACACGAATTAGCTCGTGTGGCTCTTCTAGCACGCAAGAGCTTGATTCTAAATAACTCAAGTGGCTCATCTGAGCACGTTGGAGTTTGAATCAATTTAGTTCACGTGTCCCGTTTGGCATGATAGAACACGAATTAGCTCACGTGGCTCTTCTAGCACGCAAGAACTTGATTCTAAATAACTCACGTACCTCATCTGAGCACGCTGGATTTTGAATCAATTTAGTTCACGTGTCCCGTTTGGCAAGAAGGAACACGAATTAGCTCGCGTGGTTCTTCTAGCACGCAAGAGTTTGTTTCTAAATAACTCATGTGGCTCATCTGAGCACGCTGGAGTTTGAATCAATTTAGTTCAGGTGTCCCGTTTGGCACGATGGAACACGAATTAGCTCACGTGGCTCTTCTAGCACGCAAGAACTTGATTCTAAATAACTCACGTGGCTCATCTAAGCACGCTGGATTTTGAATCAATTTAGTTCACGTGTCCCCTTTGGCATGATAGAACACGAATTAGCTCGCGTGGCTCTTCTAGCATGCAAGAGTTTGATTCTAAAAAACTCACGTGGCTCATCTGAGCACGCTGGAGTTTGAATCACCTTAGTTCACGTGTCCCGTTTGGCACGATGGAACACGAATTAGCTCGCGTGGCTCTTCTAGCACGCATAAGCTTTATTTTAAATAACTCACGTGCCTCATCTGAGCACGCTTGAGTTTGAATCAATTTAGTTCACGTGTCCCGTTTGGCACGATAGAACACGAATTAGCTCGCGTGGCTCTTCAAGCACGCAAGAGCTTCATTCTAAATAACTCACGAGGCTCAACTGAGCACGCTGGAGTTTGAATCAATTTAGTTCACGTGTCCCGTTTGGCACGATACAACTCGAACTAGCTCGCGTGGCTGTTCTAGCACGCAAGAGCTTGATTCTAAATAACTCGCGTGGCTCATCTAAGCACGCTGGAGTTTGAATCAATTTAGTTCATGTGTCCCGTTTGGCACGATGGAACACGAATTAGCTCGCGTGACTCTTCTAGCACGCAAGAACTTGATGCTAAATAACTCACGTGGCTCATCTGAGCACGCTGGAGTTTGAATCAAATTAGTTTACGTGTCCCGTTTGGCACGATAGAACACGAATTAGCTCGCGCGGCTCCACTAGCACGCAAGAGTTTGATTCTAAATAACTCACGAGGCTCATCTGAGCACGCTGGAGTTTGAATCAATTTAGTTCACGTGTCCCGTTTGGCACGATAGAACACGAATTAGCTCGCGTGGCTGTTCTAGCACGCAAGAGCTTGATTCTAAATAACTCACGTGGCTCATTAAAGCACGCTGGAGTTTGAATCAATTTAGTTCACGTGTCCCGTTTGGCGCGATGGAACACGAATTAGCTCACGTGGCTCTTCTAGCACGCAAGAACTTGATTCTAAATAACTCACGTGGCTCATCTGAGCACGCTGGATTTTGAATCAATTTAGTTCACGTGTCCCCTTTGGCATGATAGACACGAATTAGCTCGCGTGGCTCTTCTAGCATGAAAGAGTTTGATTCTAAATAACTCACGTGGCTCATCTGAGCACGCTAGAGTTTGAATCACCTTAGTTCACGTGTCCCGTTTGGCATGATAGAACACGAATTAGCTCGCGTGGCTCTTCTAGCACGCAAGAGCTTGATCTTAAATAACTCACGTGCCTCATCTGAGCACGCTGCAGTTTGAATCAATTTAGTTCACGTGTCCCGTTTGGCACCATAGAACACGAATTAGCTCGCGTGGCTGTTCTAGCACACAAGAGCTTGATTCTAAATAACTCACGTGGATCATCTAAGCACGCTGGAGTTTGAATCAATTTAGTTCACGTGTCCCGTTTGGCACGATAGAACACGAATTATCTCGCGTGGCTCTTCTAGCACACAAGAGTTTGATTCTAAAAAACTCACGTGGCTCATCTGAGCACGCTAGAGTTTGAATCACCTTAGTTCACGTGTCCCGTTTGGCACGGTAGAACACGAATTAGCTCGCGTGGCTCTTCTAGAACGCAAGAGCTTTATTTTAAATAACTCACGTGGATCATCTAAGCATGCTAGAGTTTGAATCAATTTAGTTCACGTGTCCCGTTTGGCACGATAGAACACGAATTAGCTCGCGTGGCTCTTCTAGCACACAAGAGTTTGATTCTAAATAACTCCCGTGGCTCATCTGAGCATGCTGGAGTTGGAATCAATTTAGTTCACGTGTCCCGTTTGGCACGGTAGAACACGAATTAGCTCGTGTGGCTCTTCTAGCACGCAAGAGCTTGATTCTAAATAACTCACATGGCTCATCTAAACACGCTGGAGTTTGAATCAATTTAGTTCACGTGTCCCCTTTGGCATGATAGAACACGAATTATCTCGCGTGGCTCTTCTAGCATGCAAGAGTTTGATTCTAAAAAACTCACGTGGCTCATCTGAGCACGCTAGAGTTTGAATCACCTTAGTTCACGTGTCCCGTTTGGCACGATGGAACACGAATTAGCTCGCGTGGCTCTTCTAGCACGCATAAGCTTGATTTTAAATAACTCACGTCCCTCATCTGAGCACGCTGGAGTTTGAATCAATTTAGTTCAAGTGTCCCGTTTGGAACGATAGAACACGAATTAGCTCGCGTGGCTCTTCTACAACACAAGAGTTTGGTTCTAAATAACTCACGAGGCTCATCTGAGCACGCTGGAGTTTGAATCAATTTAGTTCACGTGTCCCGTTTGGCACGATGGAAAATGAATTAGCTCGCGTGGCTCTTCTAGCACGCAAGAACTTGATTCTAAATAAATCACGTGCCTTATCTGAGCACGCTGGATTTTGAATCAATTTAGTTCACGTGTCCCGTTTGGCACGATAGAACACGAATTAGCTCGCGTGGCTCTTCTAGCACGCAAGAACTTGATTCTAAATAACTCACGTGGCTCATCTAAGCACGCTGGATTTTGAATCAATTTAGTTCACGTGTCCCCTTTGGCATGATAGAACACGAATTAGCTCGTGTGGCTCTTCTAGCATGCAAGAGTTTGATTCTAAAAAACTCACGTGGCTCATCTGAGCATGCTGGAGTTTGAATCACCTTAGTTCACGTGTCCCATTTGGCACGATGGAACACGAATTAGCTCGCGTGGCTCTTCTAGCACGCATAAGCTTGATTTTAAATAACTCACGTGCCTCATCTGAGCACGCTGGAGTTTGAATCAATTTAGTTCAAGTGTCCCGTTTGGCACGATAGAACACGAATTAGCTCGCGTGGCTCTTCTACCACACAAGAGTTTGATTCTAAATAACTCCCGTGGCTCATCTGAGCACGCTTGAGTTTGAATCAATTTAGTTCACGTGTCCCGTTTGGCACGATAGAACACGAATTAGCTCGCGTGGCTCTTCTAGCACGCAAGAGCTTGATTCTAAATAACTCACGAGGCTCATCTGACCACGCTGGAGTTTGAATCAATTTAGTTCACGTGTCCCGTTTGGCACGATACAACTCGAACTAGCTCGCGTGGCTGTTCTAGCACGCAAGAGCTTGATTCTAAATAACTCGCGTGGCTAATCTAAGCACGCTGGAGTTTGAATCAATTTAGTTCACGTGTCCCGTTTGGCACGATAGAACACGAATTAGCTCGCGTGGCTCTTCTAGCACGCAAGAGTTTGATTCTAAATAACTCACGTGGCTCATCTGAGCACGCTGGAGTTTGAATCAATTTAGTTCACGTGTCCCGTTTGGCACGATAGAACACGAATTAGCTCGTGCGGCTCCACTAGCACGCAAGAGTTTTATTCTAAATAACTCACGAGGCTCATCTGAGCACGCTGGAGTTTGAATCAATTTAGTTCACGTGTCCCGTTTGGCACGATAGAACACGAATTAGCTCGCGTGGCTGTTCTAGCACGCAAGAGCTTGATTCTAAATAACTCACGTGGCTCATTAACGCACGCTGGAGTTTGAATCAATTTAGTTCACGTGTCCCGTTTGGCACGATGGAAAATGAATTAGCTCGCGTGGCTCTTCTAGCACGCAAGAACTTGATTCTAAATAAATCACGTGCCTTATCTGAGCACGCTGGATTTTGAATCAATTTAGTTCACGTGTCCCGTTTGGCACGATAGAACACGAATTAGCTCGCGTGGCTCTTCTAGCACGCAAGAACTTGATTCTAAATAACTCACGTGGCTCATCTAAGCACGCTGGATTTTGAATCAATTTAGTTCACGTGTCCCCTTTGGCATGATAGAACACGAATTAGCTCGTGTGGCTCTTCTAGCATGCAAGAGTTTGATTCTAAAAAACTCACGTGGCTCATCTGAGCATGCTGGAGTTTGAATCACCTTAGTTCACGTGTCCCATTTGGCACGATGGAACACGAATTAGCTCGCGTGGCTCTTCTAGCACGCATAAGCTTGATTTTAAATAACTCACGTGCCTCATCTGAGCACGCTGGAGTTTGAATCAATTTAGTTCAAGTGTCCCGTTTGGCACGATAGAACACGAATTAGCTCGCGTGGCTCTTCTACCACACAAGAGTTTGATTCTAAATAACTCCCGTGGCTCATCTGAGCACGCTTGAGTTTGAATCAATTTAGTTCACGTGTCCCGTTTGGCACGATAGAACACGAATTAGCTCGCGTGGCTCTTCTAGCACGCAAGAGCTTGATTCTAAATAACTCACGAGGCTCATCTGACCACGCTGGAGTTTGAATCAATTTAGTTCACGTGTCCCGTTTGGCACGATACAACTCGAACTAGCTCGCGTGGCTGTTCTAGCACGCAAGAGCTTGATTCTAAATAACTCGCGTGGCTAATCTAAGCACGCTGGAGTTTGAATCAATTTAGTTCACGTGTCCCGTTTGGCACGATAGAACACGAATTAGCTCGCGTGGCTCTTCTAGCACGCAAGAGTTTGATTCTAAATAACTCACGTGGCTCATCTGAGCACGCTGGAGTTTGAATCAATTTAGTTCACGTGTCCCGTTTGGCACGATAGAACACGAATTAGCTCGTGCGGCTCCACTAGCACGCAAGAGTTTTATTCTAAATAACTCACGAGGCTCATCTGAGCACGCTGGAGTTTGAATCAATTTAGTTCACGTGTCCCGTTTGGCACGATAGAACACGAATTAGCTCGCGTGGCTGTTCTAGCACGCAAGAGCTTGATTCTAAATAACTCACGTGGCTCATTAACGCACGCTGGAGTTTGAATCAATTTAGTTCACGTGTCCCGTTTGGCACGATGGAACACAAATTAGCTCGCGTGGCTCTTCTAGCATGAAAGAGTTTGATTCTAAATAACTCACGTGGCTCATCTGAGCACGCTGGAGTTTGAATCAAATTAGTTCACGTGTCCCGTTTGGCACGATAGAACACGAATTAGCTCACGCGGCTCCGCTAGCACGCAAGAGTTTGATTCTAAATAACTCACGAGGCTCATCTGAGCACGCTGGAGTTTGAATCAATTTAGTTCACGTGTCCCGTTTGGCACGATAGAACACGAATTAGCTCGCGTGGCTGTTCTAGCACGCAAGAGCTTGATTCTAAATAACTCACGTGGCTCATTAAAGCACGCTGGAGTTTGAATCAATTTAGTTCACGTGTCCCGTTTGGCGCGATGGAACACGAATTAGCTCACGTGGCTCTTCTAGCACGCAAGAACTTGATTCTAAATAACTCACGTGGCTCATCTGAGCACGCTGGATTTTGAATCAATTTAGTTCACGTGTCCCCTTTGGCATGATAGACACGAATTAGCTCGCGTGGCTCTTCTAGCATGAAAGAGTTTGATTCTAAATAACACACGTGGCTCATCTGAGCACGCTAGAGTTTGAATCACCTTAGTTCACGTGTCCCGTTTGGCATGATAGAACACGAATTAGCTCGCGTGGCTCTTCTAGCACGCAAGAGCTTGATTCTAAATAACTCACGTGGCTCATCTAAGCACGCTGGAGTTTGAATCAATTTAGTTCACGTGTCCCCTTTGGCATGATAGAACACGAATTATCTCGCGTGGCTCTTCTAGCATGCAAGAGTTTGATTCTAAAAAACTCACGTGGCTCATCTGAGCACGCTAGAGTTTGAATCACCTTTGTTCACGTGTCCCGTTTGGCACGATGGAACACGAATTAGCTCGCGTGGCTCTTCTAGCACGCATAAGCTTGATTTTAAATAACTCACGTGCCTCATCTGAGCATGCTGGAGTTTGAATCAATTTAGTTCAAGTGTCCCGTTTGGAACGATAGAACACGAATTAGCGCGCGTGGCTCTTCTACAACACAAGAGTTTGGTTCTAAATAACTCACGAGGCTCATCTGAGCACGCTGGAGTTTGAATCAATTTAGTTCACGTGTCCCGTTTGGCACGATGGAAAACGAATTAGCTCGCGTGGCTCTTCTAGCACGCAAGAACTTGATTCTAAATAAATCACGTGCCTTATCTTAGCACGCTGGATTTTGAATCAATTTAGTTCACGTGTCCCGTTTGGCACGATAGAACACGAATTAGCTCGCGTGGCTCTTCTAGCACGCAAGAACTTGATTCTAAATAACTCACGTGGCTCATCTAAGCACGCTGGATTTTGAATCAATTTAGTTCACGTGTCCCCTTTGGCATGATAGAACACGAATTAGCTCGTGTGGCTCTTCTAGCATGCAAGAGTTTGATTCTAAAAAACTCATGTGGCTCATCTGAGCACGCTGGAGTTTGAATCACCTTAGTTCACGTGTCCCATTTGGCACGATGGAACACGAATTAGCTCGCGTGGCTCTTCTAGCACGCATAAGCTTGATTTTAAATAACTCACGTGCCTCATCTGAGCACGCTGGAGTTTGAATCAATTTAGTTCAAGTGTCCCGTTTGGCACGATAGAACACGAATTAGCTCGCGTGGCTCTTCTACCACACAAGAGTTTGATTCTAAATAACTCCCGTGGCTCATCTGAGCACGCTTGAGTTTGAATCAATTTAGTTCACGTGTCCCGTTTGGCACGATAGAACACGAATTAGCTCGCGTGGCTCTTCTAGCACGCAAGAGCTTGATTCTAAATAACTCACGAGGCTCATCTGACCACGCTGGAGTTTGAATCAATTTAGTTCACGTGTCCCGTTTGGCACGATACAACTCGAACTAGCTCGCGTGGCTGTTCTAGCACGCAAGAGCTTGATTCTAAATAACTCGCGTGGCTAATCTAAGCACGCTGGAGTTTGAATCAATTTAGTTCATGTGTCCCGTTTGGCACGATGGAACACGAATTAGCTCGCGTGACTCTTCTAGCACGCAAGAACTTGATTCTAAATAAATCACGTGCCTCATCTGAGCACGCTGGATTTTGAATTTATTTAGTTCACGTGTCCCGTTTGGCACGATAGAATACGAATTAGCTCGCGTGGCTCTTCTAGCACGCAAGAGTTTGATTCTAAATAACTCACGTGGCTCATCTGAGCACGCTGGAGTTTGAATCAATTTAGTTCACGTGTCCCGTTTGGCACGATAGAACACGAATTAGCTCGCGCGGCTCCACTAGCACGCAAGAGTTTGATTCTAAATAACTCACGAGGCTCATCTGAGCACGCTGGAGTTTGAATCAATTTAGTTCACGTGTCCCGTTTGGCACGATAGAACACGAATTAGCTCGCGTGGCTGTTCTAGCACGCAAGAGCTTGATTCTAAATAACTCACGTGGCTCATTAACGCACGCTGGAGTTTGAATCAATTTAGTTCACGTGTCCCGTTTGGCACGATGGAACACAAATTAGCTCGCGTGGCTCTTCTAGCATGAAAGAGTTTGATTCTAAATAACTCACGTGGCTCATCTGAGCACGCTAGAGTTTGAATCACCTGAGTTCACGTGTCCCGTTTGGCATGATAGAACACGAATTAGCTCGCGTGGCTCTTCTAGGACGCAAGAGCTTGATTTTAAATAACTCAAGTGCCTCATCTGAGCACGCTGGAGTTTGAATCAATTTAGTTCATGTGTCCCGTTTGGCACGATAGAACACGAATTAGATCGCGTGGCTCTTCTAGCACGCATAAGCTTCATTGTAAATAACTCACGTGGATCATCTAAGCACGCTAGAGTTTGAATCAATTTAGTTCACGTGTCCCGTTTGGCACGATAGAACACGAATTAGCTCCCGTGGCTCTTCTAGCACCCAAGAGTTTGATTCTAAATAACTCCCGTGGCTCATCTGAGCATGCTGGAGTTGGAATCAATTTAGTTCACGTGTCCCGTTTGGCACGGTAGAACACGAATTAGCTCGCGTGGCTCTTCTAGCACGCAAGAGCTTGATTCTAAATAACTCAAGTGGCTCATCTGAGCACGTGGAGTTTGAATCAATTTAGTTCACGTGTCCCGTTTGGCAAGAAGGAACACGAATTAGCTCGCGTGGATCTTCTAGTACGCAAGAGTTTGTTTCTAAATAACTCACGTGGCTCATCTGAGCACGCTGGAGTTTGAATCACTTTAGTTCACGTGTCCCGTTTGGCACGATAGAATACGAATTAGCTCGTGCGGCTCCACTAGCACGCAGGAGTTTGATTCTAAATAACTCACGAGGCTCATCTGAGCACGATGGAGTTTGAATCAATTTAGTTCACGTGTCCCGTTTGGCATGATAGAACACGAATTAGCTCGCGTGGCTCTTCTAGCACTCATAAGCTTCATTCTAAATAACTCACGTGGATCATCTAAGTACGCTAGAGTTTGAATCAATTTAGTTCACGTGTCCCGTTTGGCACGATAGAACACGAATTAGCTCGCGTGGCTCTTCTAGGACACAAGGTTTTGATTCTAAATAACTCACGTGGCTCATCTAAGCACGCTGGAGTTTGAATCAATTTAGTTCACGTGTCCCGTTTGGCTCGATGGAACACGAATTAGCTCGCGTGGCTCTTCTAGCACGGAAGAACTTGATTCTAAATAACTCAACTGGCTCATCTGAGCACGCTGTATTTTGAATCAATTTAGTTCACATGTCCCGTTTGGCATGATAGAACACGAATTAGCTCGTGCGGCTCTTCTAGCATGCAAGGGTTTGATTCTAAATAACTCACGTGGCTCATCTGAGCACGCAAGAGTTTGAATCACCTTAGTTCACGTGTCCCATTTGCCACGATAGAACACGAATTAGCTCGCGTGGCTCTTCTAGCACACAAGAGCTTGATTTTAAATAACTCACATGCCTCATCTGAGCACGCTGGAGTTTGAATCAATTTAGTTCACGTGTTCCGTTTGGCACGATAGAACACGAATTAGCTCGCGTGGCTCTTCTAGCACGCATAAGCTTCATTCTAAATAACTCACGTGGATAATCTAAGCACGCTGGAGTTTGAATCAATTTAGTTCACGTGTCCCGTTTGGCACGATAGAACACGAATTAGCTCGCGTGGCTCTTCTATCACGCAAGAACTTGATTCTAAATAACTCACGTGGCTTATCTAAGCACGCTGGATTTTGAATCAATTTAGTTCACGTGTCCCCTTTGGCATGATAGAACACGAATTAGCTCGCGTGGCTCATCTAGCATGCAAGAGTTTGATTCTAAATAACTCACGTGGCTCATCTGAACACGCTAGAGTTTGAATCACCTTAGTTCACGTGTCCTGTTTGGCACGATAGAACACGAATTAGCTCGCGTGGCTCTTCTAGCATACAAGAGTTTGATTCTAAATAACTCACGAGGCTCATCTGAGCACGCTGGAGTTTGAATCAATTTAGTTCACGTGTCCTGTTTAGCACGATGGAACACGAATTAGCTCACGTGGCTCTTCTAGCAGGCAAGAACTTGATTCTAAATAACTCACGTGGCTCATCTGAGCACGCTGGAGTTTGAATCAATTTAGTTCACGTGTCCCGTTTGGCACGATGGAACACGAATTAGCTCACGTGGCTCTTCTAGCACGCAAGAACTTGATTCTAAATAACTCACGTGGCTCATCAAAGCACGCTGGATTTTGAATCAATTTAGTTCACGTGTCCCCTTTGGCATGATAGAACACAAATTAGCTCGCGTGGCTCTTCTAGCATGCAAGAGTTTGATTCTAAATAACTCACGTGGCTCATCTGAGCACGCTAGAGTTTGAATCACCTTAGTTCACGTGTCCCGTTTGGCACGATAGAACACGAATTAGCTCGCGTGGCTCTCTAGCATACAAGAGTTTGATTCTAAATAACTCACGAGGCTCATCTGAGCACGCTGGAGTTTGAATCAATTTAGTTCACGTGTCCTATTTAGCACGATGGAATACGAATTAGCTCACGTGGCTCTTCTAGCACGCAAGAACTTGATTCTAAATAACTCACGTGGCTCATCTGAGCACGCTGGATTTTGAATCAATTTAGTTCACGTGTCCCCTTTGGCAGGATAGAATACGAATTAGCTCGCGTGGCTCTTCTAGCACACTAGAATTTGATTCTACAAAACTCACGTGGCTCATCTCAGCACGCTAGAGTTTCAATCACCTTAGTTCACGTGTCCTGTTTGGCACGATAGAACACGAATTAGCTTGCGTGGCTCTTCTAGCACGCAAGAGCTTGATTCTAAAAAAGTCACGTGCCTCATCTGAGCACGCTGGAGTTTGAATGAATTTCGTTCACGTGTCCCGTTTGGCAGGATAGAACACGAATTAGCTCGCGTGGCTCTTCTAGCACGCAAAAGCTTGATTCTAAAAAACTCACGAGGCTCATCTGAGCACGCTGGAGTTTGAATCAATTTAGTTCATGTGTCCCGTTTGACACGACAGAACACGAATTAGCTCGCGTGGCTCTTCTAGCACGCATGAGCTTCATTCAAAATAACTCACATGGCTCATCTGAGCACGCTGGAGTTTGAATCATTTTAGTTCACGTGTCCCGTTTGGCACGATAGGACACGAATTAGCTCGCGTGGCTGTTCTAGCACGCAAGAGCTTGGTTCTAAATAACTCACGTGGCTCATCTAAGCACGCTGGAGTTTGAATCAATTTAGTTCACGTGTCCCGTTTGGCACAATTGAACACGAATTAGCTCACGTGGCTCTTCTAGCACGCAAAACATGATTCTAAATAACTCATGTGGCTCATCTGAGCACGCTGGATTTTTAATCAATTTAGTTCACGTGTCCCCTTTGGCATGATAGAACACGAATTAGCTCGCGTGGCTCTTCTAGCATGCAAGAGTTTGATTCTAAATAACTCACGTGGCTCATCTGAGCACGCTAGAGTTTGAATCACGTTAGTTCACGTGTCCCGTTTGGCATGATAGAACACGGATTAGCTCGCGTGGCTCTTCTAGCACGCAAGAGCTTGATTTTAAATAACTCACATGCCTCATCTGAGCACGCTGGAGTTTGAATCAATTTAGTTCACGTGTCCCGTTTGGCACGATAGAACACGAATTAGCTCGCGTGGCTCTTCTAGCACGCATAAGCTTCATTCTAAATAACTCACGTGGATCATCTAAGTACACTAGAGTTTGAATCAATTTAGTTTACGTGTCCCCTTTGGCACGGTAGAACACGAAATAGCTCGCGTGGCTCATCTAGCACACAAGAGTTTGATTCTAAATAACTCCCGTGGCTCATCTGAGCACGCTGGAGTAGGAATCAATTTAGTTCACGTGTCCCGTTTGGCAGGGTAGGACATGAATTAGCTCGAGTGGCTCTTCTAGCACGCAAGAGCTTGATTCTAAATAACTCAAGTGGCTCATCTGAGCACATTGGAGTTTGAATCAATTTAGTTCACGTGTCCCGGTTGGCACGATACAACACGAATTAGCTCGCGTGGCTGTTCTAGCATGCAAGAGCTTGATTCTAAATAACTCGCGTGGCTCATCTGAGCATGCTGGAGTTTGAATCAATTTAGTTCATGTGTCCCGTTTGGCACGATGGAACACGAATTAGCTCACGTGGCTCTTCTAGCACGCAAGAACTTGATTCTAAATAACTCACGTGCCTCATCTGAGCACGGTAGAGTTTGAATCACCTTAGTTCACGTGTCCCGTTTGGTTTAATAGAACACGAATTAGCTCGCGTGGCTCTTCTAGCACGCATAAGCTTCATTCTAAATAACTCACGTCGATCATCTAAGTACGCTAGAGTTTGAATCAATTTAGTTCACGTGTCCCGTTTGGCACTATAGAACACGAATTAGCTCGCGTGGCTCTTCTAGCACAGAAGAGTTTGATTCTAAATAACTCACGTGGCTCATCTAAGCACGTTGGAGTTTGAATCAATTTAGTTCACGTGTCCCGTTTGGCACGATGGAACACGAATTAGCTCGCGTAGCTCTTCTAGCACGCAAGAACTTGATTCTAAATAACTCAAGTGGCTCATCTAAGCACGCTGTATTTTGAATCAATTTAGTTCACGTGTCCCGTTTGGCATGATAGAACACAAATTAGCTCGTGCGGCTCTTCTAGCATGTAAGGGTTTGATTCTAAATAACTCACATGGCTCATCTAAGCACGCAAGAGTTTGAATCACCTTAGTTCACGTGTCCCATTTGGCACGATAGAACACGAATTAGCTCGCATGGCTCTTCTAGCACGCAAGAGCTTGATTTTAAATAACTCACATGCCTCATCTGGGCACGCTGGAGTTTGAATCAATTTAGTTCACGTATTCCGTTTGGCACGATAGAACAAGAATTAGCTCGCGTGGCTCTTCTAGCACGCATAAGCTTCATTCTAAATAACTCACGTGGATAATCTAAGCACGCTGGAGTTTGAATCAATTTAGTTCACGTGTCCCGTTTGGCACGATAGAACACGAATTAGCTCGCGTGGCTCTTCTAGCACACAAGAGTTTGATTCTAAATAACTCAAGAGGCTCATCTGAGCACGCTGGAGTTTGAATCAATTTAGTTCACGTGTCCCGTTTGGCACGTTGGAACACGAATTAGCTTACGTGGCTCTTCTAGCACGCAAGAACTTGATTCTAAATAACTCACGTGGCTCATCTAAGCACGCTGGATTTTGAATCAATTTAGTTCACGTGTCCCCTTTGGCATGATAGAACACGAATTAGCTCGCGTGGCTCTTCTAGCATGCAAGAGTTTGATTCTAAATAACTCATGTGGCTCATCTGAGCACGCTAGAGTTTGAATCGCCTTAGTTCACGTGTCCTGTTTGGCAAGATAGAACACGAATTAGCTCGCGTGGCTCTTCTAGCACGCAAGAGCTTGATTCTAAATAACTCACGTGCCTCATTTGAGCACGCTGGAGTTTGAATCAATTTCATTCACGTGTCCCGTTTGGCACGATAGAACACGAATTAGCTCGCGTGGCTCTTCTAGCACGCATACGCTTCATTCTAAATAACTCACGTGGATCATCTAAGCACGCTGGAGTTTGAATCAATTTAGTTCACGTGTCCCGTTTGGCACGATAGAACACGAATTAGCTCGCGTGGCTCTTCTAGCACGCAAGAACATGATTCTAACTAACTCACGAGGCTCATCTGAGCACGCTGGAGTTTGAATCACCTTAGTTCACGTGTCCCATTTGGCACGATAGAACACGAATTAGCTCGCGTGGCTCTTCTAGCACGCAAGAGCTTGATTTTCAATAACTCACATGCCTCATCTGAGCACGCTGGAGTTTGAATCAATTTAGTTCATGTGTTCCGTTTGGCACGATAGAACACGAATTAGCTCGCGTGGCTCTTCTAGCACGCATAAGCTTCATTCTAAATAACTCACGTGGATAATCTAAGCACGCTGGAGTTTGAATCAATTTAGTTCACGTGTCCCGTTTGGCACGATGGAAAACGAATTAGCTCGCGTGGCTCTTCTAGCACACAAGAGTTTGATTCTAAATAACTCACGAGGCTCATCTGAGCACGCTGGAGTTTGAATCAATTTAGTTCACGTGTCCCGTTTGGCACGGTAGGACATGAATTAGCTCGAGTGGCTCTTCTAGCACGCAAGAGCTTGATTCTAAATAACTCAAGTGGCTGATCTGAGCACGATGGAGTTTGAATCAATTTAGTTCACGTGTCCCGTTTGGCACGATACAACACGAATTAGCTCGCGTGGCTGTTCTAGCACGCAAGAGCTTGATTCTAAATAACTCGCGTGGCTCATCTGAGCAGGCTGGAGTTTGAATCAATTTAGTTCATGTGTCCCATTTGGCACGATGGAACACGAATTAGCTCACGTGGCTCTTCTAGCACGCAATAACTTGATTCTAAATAACTCACGTGCCTCATCTGAGCATGCTAGATTTTGAATCACCTTAGTTCACGTGTCCCGTTTGGCATGATAGAACACGAATTAGCTCGAGCGGCTCTTCTAGCACGCAAGAGTTTGATTTTAAATAACTCACATGCCTCATCTGAGCACGCTAGAGTTTGAATCAAATTAGTTCACGTGTCCCGTTTGGCACGATAGAACACGAATTAGCTCGCGTGGCTCTTCTAGCACGCATCAGCTTCATTCTAAATAACTCACGTGGATCATCTAAGTACGCTAGAGTTTGAATCAATTTAGTTCACGTGTCCCGTTTGGCACTATAGAACACGAATTAGCTCGCGTGGCTCTTCTAGCACAGAAGAGTTTGATTCTAAATAACTCACGTGGCTCATCTAAGCACGCTGGAGTTTGAATCAATTTAGTTCACGTGTCCCGTTTGGCACGATGGAACACGAATTAGCTCGCGTAGCTCTTCTAACACGCAAGAACTTGATTCTAAATAACTCAAGTGGCTCATCTAAGCACGCTGTATTTTGAATCAATTTAGTTCACGTGTCCCGTTTGGCATGATAGAACACGAATTAGCTCGTTCGGCTCTTCTAGCATGCAAGGGTTTGATTCTAAATAACTCACGTGGCTCATCTGAGCACGCAAGAGTTTGAATCACCTTAGTTCACGTGTCCCATTTGGCACGATAGAACACGAATTAGCTCGCGTGGCTCTTCTAGCACGCAAGAGCTTGATTTTAAATAACTCACATGCCTCATCTGAGCACGCTGGAGTTTGAATCAATTTAGTTCACGTGTTCTGTTTGGCACGATAGAACACGAATTAGCTCGCGTGGCTCTTCTAGCACGCATAAGCTTCATTCTAAATAACTCACGTGGATAATCTAAGCACGCTGGAGTTTGAATCAATTTAGTTCACGTGTCCCGTTTGGCACGATAGAACACGAATTAGCTCGCGTGGCTCTTCTAGCACACAAGAGTTTGATTCTAAATAACTCACGATGATCATCTGAGCACGCTGGAGTTTGAATCAATTTAGTTCACGTGTCCCGTTTGGCACGATAGAACACGAATTAGCTCGCGTGGCTCTTCTAGCACGCATAAGCTTCATTCTAAATAACTCACGTGGATAATCTAAGCACGCTGGAGTTTGAATCAATTTAGTTCACGTGTCTCGTTTGGCACGATAGAACACGAATTAGCTTGCGTGGCTCTTCTAGCACACAAGAGTTTGATTCTAAATAACTCACGAGGCTCATCTGAGCACGCTGGAGTTTGAATCAATTTAGTTCACGTGTCCCGTTTGGCACGATGGAACACGAATTAGCTCACGTGGCTTTTCTAGCACGCAAGAACTTGATTCTAAATAACTCACGTGGCTCATCTAAGCATGCTGGATTTTGAATCAATTTAGTTCACGTGTCCCCTTTGGCATGATAGAACACGAATTAGCTTGCGTGGCTCTTCTAGCACACAAGAGTTTGATTCTAAATAACTCACGAGGCTCATCTGAGCACGCTGGAGTTTGAATCAATTTAGTTCACGTGTCCCGTTTGGCACGATGGAACACGAATTAGCTCACGTGGCTTTTCTAGCACGCAAGAACTTGATTCTAAATAACTCACGTGGCTCATCTAAGCATGCTGGATTTTGAATCAATTTAGTTCACGTGTCCCCTTTGGCATGATAGAACATGAATTAGCTCGCGTGGCACTTCTAGCATGCGAGAGTTTGATTCTAAATAACTCATGTGGCTCATCTGAGCACGCTAGAGTTTGAATCACCTTAGTTCACGTGTCCCGTTTGGCACGATAGAACACGAATTAGCTCGCGTGGCTCTTCTAGCATACAAGAGTTTGATTCTAAATAACTCACGAGGCTCATCTGAGCACGCTGGAGTTTGAATCAATTTAGTTCACGTGTCCTGTTTAGCACGATGGAACACGAATTAGCTCACGTGGCTCTTCTAGCACGCAAGAACTTGATTCTAAATAACTCATGTGGCTCATATGAGAACGCTGGATTTTGAATCAATTTAGTTCACGTGTCCCCTTTGGCAGGATAGAATACGAATTCGCTCGCGTGGCTCTTCTAGCACACAAGAATTTGATTCTAAATAACTCACGTGGCTCATCTGAGCACGCTAGAGTTTGAATCACCTTAGTTCACGTGTCCTGTTTGGCACGATAGAACACGAATTAGCTCGCGTGGCTCTTCTAGCACGCAAGAGCTTGATTCTAAATAACTCACGTGCCTCATCTGAGCACGCTGGAGTTTGAATCAATTTCGTTCACGTGTCCCGTTTGGCACGATAGAACACGAATTAGCTCGCGTGGCTCTTCTAGCACGCATACGCTTCATTCTAAATAACTCACGTGGATCATCTAAGCACGCTGGAGATTGAATCAATTTAGGTCACGTGTCCCGTTTGGCACGATAGAACACGAATTAGCTCGCGTGGCTCTTCTAGCACGCAAGAACTTGATTCTAAATAACTCACGAAGCTCATCTGAGCACGCTGGAGTTTGAATCAATTTAGTTCACGTCTCCCATTTGGCACGATGGAACACGAATTAGCTCGCGTGGCTCTTCTAGCACGCAAGAGCTTGATTCTAAATAACTCATGTCGCTCATCTGCGCACGCTGGAGTTTGAATCAATTTAGTTCACGTGTCCCGTTTGGCACGATGGAACACGAATTAGCTCGCGTAGCTCTTCTAACACGCAAGAACTTGATTCTAAATAACTCAAGTGGCTCATCTAAGCACGCTGTATTTTGAATCAATTTAGTTCACGTGTCCCGTTTGGCATGATAGAACACGAATTAGCTCGTTCGGCTCTTCTAGCATGCAAGGGTTTGATTCTAAATAACTCACGTGGCTCATCTGAGCACGCAAGAGTTTGAATCACCTTAGTTCACGTGTCCCATTTGGCACGATAGAACACGAATTAGCTCGCGTGGCTCTTCTAGCACGCAAGAGCTTGATTTTAAATAACTCACATGCCTCATCTGAGCACGCTGGAGTTTGAATCAATTTAGTTCACGTGTTCTGTTTGGCACGATAGAACACGAATTAGCTCGCGTGGCTCTTCTAGCACGCATAAGCTTCATTCTAAATAACTCACGTGGATAATCTAAGCACGCTGGAGTTTGAATCAATTTAGTTCACGTGTCCCGTTTGGCACGATAGAACACGAATTAGCTCGCGTGGCTCTTCTAGCACACAAGAGTTTGATTCTAAATAACTCACGATGATCATCTGAGCACGCTGGAGTTTGAATCAATTTAGTTCACGTGTCCCGTTTGGCACGATAGAACACGAATTAGCTCGCGTGGCTCTTCTAGCACGCATAAGCTTCATTCTAAATAACTCACGTGGATAATCTAAGCACGCTGGAGTTTGAATCAATTTAGTTCACGTGTCTCGTTTGGCACGATAGAACACGAATTAGCTTGCGTGGCTCTTCTAGCACACAAGAGTTTGATTCTAAATAACTCACGAGGCTCATCTGAGCACGCTGGAGTTTGAATCAATTTAGTTCACGTGTCCCGTTTGGCACGATGGAACACGAATTAGCTCACGTGGCTTTTCTAGCACGCAAGAACTTGATTCTAAATAACTCACGTGGCTCATCTAAGCATGCTGGATTTTGAATCAATTTAGTTCACGTGTCCCCTTTGGCATGATAGAACATGAATTAGCTCGCGTGGCACTTCTAGCATGCGAGAGTTTGATTCTAAATAACTCATGTGGCTCATCTGAGCACGCTAGAGTTTGAATCACCTTAGTTCACGTGTCCCGTTTGGCACGATAGAACACGAATTAGCTCGCGTGGCTCTTCTAGCATACAAGAGTTTGATTCTAAATAACTCACGAGGCTCATCTGAGCACGCTGGAGTTTGAATCAATTTAGTTCACGTGTCCTGTTTAGCACGATGGAACACGAATTAGCTCACGTTGCTCTTCTAGCACGCAAGAACTTGATTCTAAATAACTCATGTGGCTCATATGAGAACGCTGGATTTTGAATCAATTTAGTTCACGTGTCCCCTTTGGCAGGATAGAATACGAATTCGCTCGCGTGGCTCTTCTAGCACACAAGAATTTGATTCTAAATAACTCACGTGGCTCATCTGAGCACGCTAGAGTTTGAATCACCTTAGTTCACGTGTCCTGTTGATTACGATAGAACACGAATTAGCTCGCGTGGCTCTTCTAGCACGCAAGAGCTTGATTCTAAATAACTCACGTGCCTCATCTGAGCACGCTGGAGTTTGAATCAATTTCGTTCACGTGTCCCGTTTGGCACGATAGAACACGAATTAGCTCGCGTGGCTCTTCTAGCACGCATACGCTTCATTCTAAATAACTCACGTGGATCATCTAAGCACGCTGGAGATTGAATCAATTTAGGTCACGTGTCCCGTTTGGCACGATAGAACACGAATTAGCTCGCGTGGCTCTTCTAGCACGCAAGAACTTGATTCTAAATAACTCACGAAGCTCATCTGAGCACGCTGGAGTTTGAATCAATTTAGTTCACGTCTCCCATTTGGCACGATGGAACACGAATTAGCTCGCGTGGCTCTTCTAGCACGCAAGAGCTTGATTCTAAATAACTCATGTCGCTCATCTGCGCACGCTGGAGTTTGAATCAATTTAGTTCACGTGTCCCGTTTGGCACGATGGAACACGAATTAGCTCGCGTAGCTCTTCTAACACGCAAGAACTTGATTCTAAATAACTCAAGTGGCTCATCTAAGCACGCTGTATTTTGAATCAATTTAGTTCACGTGTCCCGTTTGGCATGATAGAACACGAATTAGCTCGTTCGGCTCTTCTAGCATGCAAGGGTTTGATTCTAAATAACTCACGTGGCTCATCTGAGCACGCAAGAGTTTGAATCACCTTAGTTCACGTGTCCCATTTGGCACGATAGAACACGAATTAGCTCGCGTGGCTCTTCTAGCACGCAAGAGCTTGATTTTAAATAACTCACATGCCTCATCTGAGCACGCTGGAGTTTGAATCAATTTAGTTCACGTGTTCTGTTTGGCACGATAGAACACGAATTAGCTCGCGTGGCTCTTCTAGCACGCATAAGCTTCATTCTAAATAACTCACGTGGATAATCTAAGCACGCTGGAGTTTGAATCAATTTAGTTCACGTGTCCCGTTTGGCACGATAGAACACGAATTAGCTCGCGTGGCTCTTCTAGCACACAAGAGTTTGATTCTAAATAACTCACGATGATCATCTGAGCACGCTGGAGTTTGAATCAATTTAGTTCACGTGTCCCGTTTGGCACGATAGAACACGAATTAGCTCGCGTGGCTCTTCTAGCACGCATAAGCTTCATTCTAAATAACTCACGTGGATAATCTAAGCACGCTGGAGTTTGAATCAATTTAGTTCACGTGTCCCGTTTGGCACGATAGAACACGAATTAGCTCGCGTGGCTCTTCTCGCACGCATAAGCTTCATTCTAAATAACTCACGTGGATCACCTATGCACGCTGGAGTTTGAATCAATTTAGTTCACGTGTCCCGTTTGGCACGATAGAACACGAATTAGCTCGCGTGGCTCTTCTAGCACACAAGAGCTTGATTTTAAATAACTCACGTGGCTCATCTGAGCACGCTGGAGTTTGAATCAATTTAGTTCACGTGTCCCGTTTGGCACGATAGAACACGAATTAGCTCGCGTGGTTGTTCTAGCACGCAAGAGCTTTATTCTAAATAACTCACGTGGCTCATCTGAGCACGCTGGATTTTGAATCAATTTAGTTCACGTGTCCCCTTTGGCATGATAGAACACGAATTAGCTCGCGTGGCTCTTCTAGCATGCAAGAGTTTGATTCTAAATAACTCACGTGGCTCATCTGAGCACGCTAGAGTTTGAATCACCTTAGTTCACGTGTCCCGTTTGGCACGATAGAACACGAATTAGCTCGCGTGGCTCTTCTAGCACACAAGAGCTTGATTTTAAATAACTCACGTGCCTCATCTGAGCACGCTGGAGTTTGAATCAATTTAGTTCACGTCTCCCGTTTGGCACGATAGAACACGAATTAGCTCGCGTGTCTCTTCTAGCACACATAAGCTTCATTCTAAATAACTCACGTGGATCATCTAAGCACGCTGGAGTTTGAATCATGTGGATCATATAAGCTTCATTCTAAATAACTCACGTGGATCATCTGAGCACGCTGGATTTTGAATCAATTTAGTTCACGTGTCCCGTTTGGCACGATAGAACACGAATTAGCTCGCGTGGCTCTTCTAGCACGCATAAGCTTCATTCTAAATAACTCACGTGGATCATCTAAGCACGCTGGAGTTTGAATCAATTTAGTTCACGTGTCCCGTTTGGCACGATAGAACACGAATTAGCTCGCGTGGCTCTTCTAGCACACAAGAGTTTGATTCTAAATAACTCCCGTGGCTCATTTGAGCACGCTGGAATTGGAATCAATTTAGTTCACGTCTCCCGTTTGGCACGGTAGAACACGAATTACCTCGCGTGGCTCTTCTAGCATGCAAGAGTTTGATTCTAAATAACTCACGTGGCTCATTTAAGCACGTTGGAGTTTGAATCAATTTAGTTCACGTGTCCCGTTTGGCACGATAGAACACGAATTAGCTCGCGTGGCTCTTCTAGCACACAAGAGCTTGATTTTAAATAACTCACGTAGCTCATCTGAGCACGCTGGAGTTTGAATCAATTTAGTTCACGTGTCCCGTTTGGCACGATAGAACACGAATTTTCTCGCACGGCTCCACAAGCACGCAAGAGTTTGATTCTAAATATCTCACGAGGCTCATCTGAGCACGCTGGAGTTTGAATCAATTTAGTTCACGTGTCCCGTTTGGCACGATAGAACACGAATTAGCTCGCGTGTCTCTTCTAGCACGCATGAGCTTCATTCAAAATAACTCACATGGCTCATCTGAGCACGCTGGAGTTTGAATCAATTTAGTTCACGTGTCCCGTTTGGCACGATAGAACACGAATTAGCTCGCGTGGTTGTTCTAGCACGCAAGAGCTTTATTCTAAATAACTCACGTGGCTCATCTGCGCACGCTGGATTTTGAATCAATTTAGTTCACGTGTCCCCTTTGGCATGATAGAACACGAATTAGCTCGCGTGGCTCTTCTAGCATGCAAGAGTTTGATTCTAAATAACTCACGTGGCTCATTTGAGCACGCTAGAGTTTGAATCACCTTAGTTCACGTGTCCCGTTTGGCACGATAGAACACGAATTAGCTCACGTGGCTCTTCTACCACGCAAGAGCTTGATTTTAAATAACTCACGTGCCTCATCTGAGCAAGCTGGAGTTTGAATCAATTTAGTTCACGTGTCCCGTTTGGCACGTTAGAACACGAATTAGCTCACGTGTCTCTTCTAGCACGCATAAGCTTCATTCTAAATAACTCACGTGGATCATCTAAGCACGCTAGAGTTTGAATCACGTGGATCATATAAGCTTCATTCTAAATAACCCACATGGATTATCTGAGCACGCTGGATTTTGAATCAATTTAGTTCACGTGTCCCGTTTGGCACGATAGAACACAAATTAGCTCGCGTGGCTCTTCTAGCATACAAGTGTTTGATTCTAAATAACTCACGAGGCTCATCTGAGCACGCTGGAGTTTGAATCAATTTAGTTCACATGTCCTGTTTAGCACGATGGAACACGAATTAGCTCACGTGGCTCTTCTAGCACGCAAGAACTTGATTCTAAATAACTCACGTGGCTCATCTGAGAACGCTGGATTTTGAATCAATTTAGTTCACGTGTCCCCTTTGGCAGGATAGAACACGAATTAGCCCGCGTGCCTCTTCTAGCACGCAAGAGCTTGATTCTAAATAACTCACGAGGCTCATCTGAGCACGCTGGAGTTTGAATCAATTTAGTTCACGTGTCCCGTTTGGCACGATGGAACACGAATTAGCTCACGTGGCTCTTCTAGCACGCAAGAACTTGATTCTAAATAACTCACGTGGCTCATCTAAGCATGCTGGATTTTGAATCAATTTAGTTCACGTGTCCCCTTTGGCATGATAGAACATGAATTAGCTCGCGTGGCACTTCTAGCATGCGAGAGTTTGATTCTAAATAACTCATGTGGCTCATCTGAGCACGCTAGAGTTTGAATCACCTTAGTTCACGTGTCCCGTTTGGCACGATAGAACACGAATTAGCTCGCGTGGCTCTTCTAGCATACAAGAGTTTGATTCTAAATAACTCACGAGGCTCATCTGAGCACGCTGGAGTTTGAATCAATTTAGTTCACGTGTCCTGTTTAGCACGATGGAACACGAATTAGCTCACGTGGCTCTTCTAGCACGCAAGAACTTGATTCTAAATAACTCACGTGGCTCATCTGAGAACGCTGGATTTTGAATCAATTTAGTTCACGTGTCCCCTTTGGCAGGATAGAATACGAATTCGCTCGCGTGGCTCTTCTAGCACACAAGAATTTGATTCTAAATAACTCACGTGGCTCATCTGAGCACGCTAGAGTTTGAATCACCTTAGTTCACGTGTCCTGTTTGGCACGATAGAATACGAATTAGCTCGCGTGGCTCTTCTAGCACGCAAGAGCTTGATTCTAAATAACTCACGTGCCTCATCTGAGCACGCTGGAGTTTGAATCAATTTCGTTCACGTGTCCCGTTTGGCACGATAGAACACGAATTAGCTCGCGTGGCTCTTCTAGCACGCATACGCTTCATTCTAAATAACTCACGTGGATCATCTAAGCACGCTGGAGTTTGAATCAATTTAGTTCACGTGTCCCATTTGGCACGATAGAACACGAATTAGCTCGCGTTGCTCTTCTAGCACGCAAGAACTTGATTCTAAATAACTCACGAGGCTCATCTGAACAAGCTGGAGTTTGAATCAATTTAGTTCACGTCTCCCATTTGGCACGATGGAACACGAATTAGCTCGCGTGGCTCTTCTAGCACGCAAGAGCTTGATTCTAAATAACTCATGTCGCTCATCTGAGCACGCTGGAGTTTGAATCAATTTAGTTCACGTGTCCCGTTTGGCACGATAGAACACGAATTAGCTCGCGCGGCTCCACTAGCACGCAAGAGTTTGATTCCAAATAACTCACGAGGCTCATCTGAGCACGCTGGAGTTTTAATCAATTTAGTTCACGTGTCCCGTTTGGCACGATCGAACACGAATTACCTCGCGTGGCTCTTCTAGCATGCAAGAGCTTGATTCTAAATAACTCACGTGGCTAATATGAGCACTCTAGAGTTTGAATCAATTTAGTTCACATGTCCCGTTCGGCAAGATAGAACACGAATTAGCTCACGTGGCTGTTCTAGCACACAAGAGCTTGATTCTAAATAACTCACGTGGCTCATCTAAGCACGCTGGAGTTTGAATCAATTTAGTTTACGTGTCCCGTTTGGCACGATGGAACACGAATTAGCTCACGTGGCTCTTCTAGCACGCAAGAACATGATTCTAAATAACTCACGTGGCTCATCTGAGCACGCTTGATTTTGAATCAATTTAGTTCACGTGTCTCCTTTGGCATGATAGAACACGAATTAGCTCGCGTGGCTCTTCTAGCATGCAAGAGTTTGATTCTAAAAAACTCACGTGGCTCATCTGAGCACGCTAGAGTTTGAATCACCTTAGTTCACATGTCCCGTTTCGCACGATAGAACACGAATTAGCTCGCGTGGCTCTTCTAGCACGCAAGAGCTTGATTTTAAATAACTCTCGTGCCTCATCTGAGCACGCTGGAGTTTGAATCAATTTAGTTCACGTGTCCCGTTTGGCACGATAGAACACGAATTAGCTCGCGTGGCTCTTCTCGCACGCATAAGCTTCATTCTAAATAACTCACGTGGATCATCTATGCACGCTGGAGTTTGAATCAATTTAGTTCACGTGTCCCGTTTGGCACGATAGAACACGAATTAGCTCGCGTGGCTCTTCTAGCACACAAGAGCTTGATTTTAAATAACTCACGTGGCTCATCTGAGCACGCTGGAGTTTGAATCAATTTAGTTCACGTGTCCCGTTTGGCACGATAGAACACGAATTAGCTCGCGTGGTTGTTCTAGCACGCAAGAGCTTTATTCTAAATAACTCACGTGGCTCATCTGAGCACGCTGGATTTTGAATCAATTTAGTTCACGTGTCCCCTTTGGCATGATAGAACACGAATTAGCTCGCGTGGCTCTTCTAGCATGCAAGAGTTTGATTCTAAATAACTCACGTGGCTCATCTGAGCACGCTAGAGTTTGAATCACCTTAGTTCACGTGTCCCGTTTGGCACGATAGAACACGAATTAGCTCGCGTGGCTCTTCTAGCACACAAGAGCTTGATTTTAAATAACTCACGTGCCTCATCTGAGCACGCTGGAGTTTGAATCAATTTAGTTCACGTCTCCCGTTTGGCACGATAGAACACGAATTAGCTCGCGTGTCTCTTCTAGCACACATAAGCTTCATTCTAAATAACTCACGTGGATCATCTAAGCACGCTGGAGTTTGAATCATGTGGATCATATAAGCTTCATTCTAAATAACTCACGTGGATCATCTGAGCACGCTGGATTTTGAATCAATTTAGTTCACGTGTCCCGTTTGGCAAGATAGAACACGAATTAGCTCGCGTGGCTCTTCTAGCACCCATAAGCTTCATTCTAAATAACTCACGTGGATCATCTAAGCACGCTGGAGTTTGAATCAATTTAGTTCACGTGTCCCGTTTGGCACGATAGAACACGAATTAGCTCGCGTGGCTCTTCTAGCACACAAGAGTTTGATTCTAAATAACTCCCGTGGCTCATTTGAGCACGCTGGAATTGGAATCAATTTAGTTCACGTCTCCCGTTTGCCACGGTAGAACACGAATTACCTCGCGTGGCTGTTCTAGCATGCAAGAGTTTGATTCTAAATAACTCACGTGGCTCATTTAAGCACGTTGGAGTTTGAATCAATTTAGTTCATGTGTCCCGTTTGGCACGATAGAACACGAATTAGCTCGCGTGGCTCTTCTAGCACACAAGAGCTTGATTTTAAATAACTCACGTAGCTCATCTGAGCACGCTGGAGTTTGAATCAATTTAGTTCACGTGTCCCATTTGGCACGATAGAACACGAATTTTCTCGCACGGCTCCCCAAGCACGCAAGAGTTTGATTCTAAATATCTCACGAGGCTCATCTGAGCACGCTGGAGTTTGAATCAATTTAGTTCACGTGTCCCGTTTGGCACGATAGAACACGAATTAGCTCGCGTGTCTCTTCTAGCACGCATGAGCTTCATTCTAAATAACTCACATGGCTCATCTGAGCACGCTGGAGTTTGAATCAATTTAGTTCACGTGTCCCATTTGGCACGATAGAACACGAATTAGCTCGCGTGGTTGTTCTAGCACGCAAGAGCTTTATTCTAAATAACTCACGTGGCTCATCTGAGCACGCTGGATTTTGAATCAATTTAGTTCACGTGTCCCCTTTGGCATGATAGAACACGAATTAGCTCGCGTGGCTCTTCTAGCATGCAAGAGTTTGATTCTAAATAACTCACGTGGCTCATTTGAGCACGCTAGAGTTTGAATCACCTTAGTTCACGTGTCCCGTTTGGCCCGATAGAACACGAATTAGCTCACGTGGCTCTTCTAACACGCAAGAGCTTGATTTTAAATAACTCACGTGCCTCATCTGAGCAAGCTGGAGTTTGAATCAATTTAGTTCACGTGTCCCGTTTGGCACGATAGAACACGAATTAGCTCGCGTGTCTCTTCTAGCACGCATAAGCTTCATTCTAAATAACTCACGTGGATCATCTAAGCACGCTAGAGTTTGAATCACGTGGATCATATAAGCTTCATTCTAAATAACTCACGTGGATTATCTGAGCACGCTGGATTTTGAATCAATTTAGTTCACGTGTCCCGTTTGGCACGATAGAACACGAATTAGCTCGCGTGGCTCTTCTAGCACGCATAAGCTTCATTCTAAATAACTCACGTGGATAATCTAAGCACGCTGGAGTTTGAATCAATTTAGTTCATGTGTCCCGTTTGGTACGATAGAACACGAATTAGCTCGCGTGGCTCTTCTAGCACACAAGAGTTTGATTCTAAATAAATCCCGTGGCTCATCTGAGCACGCTGGAGTTGGAATCAATTTAGTTCACGTGTCCCGTTTGGCATGGCATAACACGAATTACCTCGCGTGGCTCTTCTAGCACGCAAGAGCTTGATTCTAAATAACTCACGTGGCTCATCTGAGCACGTTGGAGTTTTAATCAATTTAGTTCACGTGTCCCGTTTGGCACGATACAACACGAATTAGCTCGCGTGGCTGTTCTAGCACGCAAGAGCTTGATTCTAAATAACTCACGCGGCTCATCTGAGCACGCTGGAGTTTGAATCAATTTAGTTCATGTGTCCCGTTTGGCACGATGGAACACGAATTAGCTCACGTGGCTCTTCTAGCACGGAAGAACTTGATTCCAAATAACTCACATGCCTCATCTGAGCACGCTGGATTTTGAATCAATTTAGTTCACGTGTCCCGTTTGGCACGATAGAACACGAATTAGCTCGCGTGGCTCTTCTAGCACGCAAGAGTTTGATTCTAAATAACTCACGTGGCTCATTTGAACACGCTGGAGTTTGACTCAATTTAGTTCACATGTCCCGTTTGGCACCATAGAACACGAATTAGCTCGCGTGGCTCTTCTAGCACACAAGAGTTTGATTCTAAATAACTCACGAGGCTCATCTGAGCACGCTGGAGTTTGAATCAATTTAGTTCACGTGTCCCGTTTGGCACGATAGAAGACGAATTAGCTCGCGTGGCTCTTCTAGCACGCATGAGCTTCATTCTAAATAACCCTCACATGGCTCATCTGAGCACGCTGGAGTTTGAATCAATTTAGTTCACGTGTCCCGTTTGGCACGATAGAACACGAATTAGCTCGCGTGGTTGTTCTAGCACGCAAGAGCTTTATTCTAAATAACTCACGTGGCTCATCTGAGCACGCTGGATTTTGAATCAATTTAGTTCACGTGTCCCCTTTGGCATGATAGAACACGAATTAGCTCGCGTGGCTCTTCTAGCATGCAAGAGTTTGATTCTAAATAACTCACGTGGCTCATCTGAGCACGCTAGAGTTTGAATCACCTTAGTTCACGTGTCCCGTTTGGCACGATAGAACACGAATTAGCTCGCGTGGCTCTTCTAGCACACAAGAGCTTGATTTTAAATAACTCACGTGCCTCATCTGAGCACGCTGGAGTTTGAATCAATTTAGTTCACGTCTCCCATTTGGCACGATAGAACACGAATTAGCTCGCGTGTCTCTTCTAGCACACATAAGCTTCATTCTAAATAACTCACGTGGATCATCTAAGCACGCTGGAGTTTGAATCATGTGGATCATATAAGCTTCATTCTAAATAACTCACGTGGATCATCTGAGCACGCTGGATTTTGAATCAATTTAGTTCACGTGTCCTGTTTGGCACGATAGAACACGAATTAGCTCGCGTGGCTCTTCTAGCACGCAAGAGTTTGATTCTAAATAACTCACGTGGCTCATTTGAACACGCTGGAGTTTGACTCAATTTAGTTCACATGTCCCGTTTGGCACCATAGAACACGAATTAGCTCGCGTGGCTCTTCTAGCACACAAGAGTTTGATTCTAAATAACTCACGAGGCTCATCTGAGCACGCTGGAGTTTGAATCAATTTAGTTCACGTGTCCCGTTTGGCACGATAGAAGACGAATTAGCTCGCATGGCTCTTCTAGCACGCATGAGCTTCATTCTAAATAACCCTCACATGGCTCATCTGAGCACATTGGAGTTTGAATAAATTTAGTTCACGTGTCCCGTTTGGCACGATAGAACACGAATTAGCTCGCGTGGTTGTTCTAGCACGCAAGAGCTTTATTCTAAATAACTCACGTGGCTCATCTGAGCACGCTGGATTTTGAATCAATTTAGTTCACGTGTCCCCTTTGGCATGATAGAACACGAATTAGCTCGCGTGGCTCTTCTAGCATGCAAGAGTTTGATTCTAAATAACTCACGTGGCTCATCTGAGCACGCTAGAGTTTGAATCACCTTAGTTCACGTGTCCCGTTTGGCACGATAGAACACGAATTAGCTCGCGTGGCTCTTCTAGCACACAAGAGCTTGATTTTAAATAACTCACGTGCCTCATCTGAGCACGCTGGAGTTTGAATCAATTTAGTTCACGTCTCCCGTTTGGCACGATAGAACACGAATTAGCTCGCGTGTCTCTTCTAGCACACATAAGCTTCATTCTAAATAACTCACGTGGATCATCTAAGCACGCTGGAGTTTGAATCATGTGGATCATATAAGCTTCATTCTAAATAACTCACGTGGATCATCTGAGCACGCTGGATTTTGAATCAATTTAGTTCACGTGTCCCGTTTGGCACGATAGAACACGAATTAGCTCGCGTGGCTCTTCTAGCACGCAAGAGTTTGATTCTAAATAACTCACGTGGCTCATTTGAACACGCTGGAGTTTGACTCAATTTAGTTCACATGTCCCGTTTGGCACCATAGAACACGAATTAGCTCGCGTGGCTCTTCTAGCACACAAGAGTTTGATTCTAAATAACTCACGAGGCTCATCTGAGCACGCTGGAGTTTGAATCAATTTAGTTCACGTGTCCCGTTTGGCACGATAGAAGACGAATTAGCTCGCGTGGCTCTTCTAGCACGCATGAGCTTCATTCTAAATAACCCTCACATGGCTCATCTGAGCACGCTGGAGTTTGAATCAATTTAGTTCACGTGTCCCGTTTGGCACGATAGAACACGAATTAGCTCGCGTGGTTGTTCTAGCACGCAAGAGCTTTATTCAAAATAACTCACGTGGCTCATCTGAGCACGCTGGATTTTGAATCAATTTAGTTCACGTGTTCCCTTTGGCATGATAGAACACGAATTAGCTCGCGTGGCTCTTCTAGCATGCAAGAGTTTGATTCTAAATAACTCACGTGGCTCATCTGAGCACGCTAGAGTTTGAATCACCTTAGTTCACGTGTCCCGTTTGGCACGATAGAACACGAATTAGCTCGCGTGGCTCACCTAGCACGCAAGAGCTTGATTTTAAATAACTCACGTGCCTCATCTGAGCACGCTGGAGTTTGAATCAATTTAGTTCACGTCTCCCGTTTGGCACGATAGAACACGAATTAGCTCGCGTGTCTCTTCTAGCACACATAAGCTTCATTCTAAATAACTCACGTGGATCATCTAAGCACGCTGGAGTTTGAATCATGTGGATCATATAAGCTTCATTCTAAATAACTCACGTGGATCATCTGAGCACGCTGGATTTTGAATCAATTTAGTTCACGTGTCCCGTTTGGCACGATAGAACACGAATTAGCTCGCGTGGCTCTTCTAGCACGCATAAGCTTCATTCTAAATAACTCACGTGGATCATCTAAGCACGCTGGAGTTTGAATCAATTTAGTTCACGTGTCCCGTTTGGCACGATAGAACACGAATTAGCTCGCGTGGCTCTTCTAGCACACAAGAGTTTGATTCTAAATAACTCCCGTGGCTCATTTGAGCACGCTGGAATTGGAATCAATTTAGTTCACGTCTCCCGTTTGGCACGGTAGAACACGAATTACCTCACGTGGCTCTTCTATCATGCAAGAGTTTGATTCTAAATAACTCACGTGGCTCATTTAAGCACGTTGGAGTTTGAATCAATTTAGTTCACGTGTCCCGTTTGGCACGATAGAACACGAATTAGCTCGCGTGGCTCTTCTAGCACACAAGAGCTTGATTTTAAATAACTCACGTAGCTCATCTGAGCACGCTGGAGTTTGAATCAATTTAGTTCACGTGTCCCGTTTGGCACGATAGAACACGAATTTTCTCGCACGGCTCCACAAGCACGCAAGAGTTTGATTCTAAATATCTCACGAGGCTCATCTGAGCACGCTGGAGTTTGAATCAATTTAGTTCACGTGTCCCGTTTGGCACGATAGAACACGAATTAGCTCGCGTGTCTCTTCTAGCACGCATGAGCTTCATTCTAAATAACTCACATGGCTCATCTGAGCACGCTGGAGTTTGAATGAATTTAGTTCACGTGTCCCGTTTGGCACGATAGAACACGAATTAGCTCGCGTGGTTGTTCTAGCACGCAAGAGCTTTATTCTAAATAACTCACGTGGCTCATCTGAGCACGCTGGATTTTGAATCAATTTAGTTCACGTGTCCCCTTTGGCATGATAGAACACGAATTAGCTCGCGTGGCTCTTCTAGCATGCAAGAGTTTGATTCTAAATAACTCACGTGGCTCATTTGAGCACGCTAGAGTTTGAATCACCTTAGTTCACGTGTCCCGTTTGGCACGATAGAACACGAATTAGCTCACGTGGCTCTTCTAGCACGCAAGAGCTTGATTTTAAATAACTCACGTGCCTCATCTGAGCAAGCTGGAGTTTGAATCAATTTAGTTCACGTGTCCCGTTTGGCACGATAGAACACGAATTAGCTCACGTGTCTCTTCTAGCACGCATAAGCTTCATTCTAAATAACTCACGTGGATCATCTAAGCACGCTGGAGTTTGAATCATGTGGATCATATAAGCTTCATTCTAAATAACTCACGTGGATCATCTGAGCACGCTGGATTTTGAATCAATTTAGTTAACGTGTCCCGTTTGGCACGATAGAACACGAATTAGCTCGCGTGGCTCTTCTAGCACGCATAAGCTTCATTCTAAATAACTCACGTGGATCATCTAAGCACGCTGGAGTTTGAATCAATTTAGTTCACGTGTCCCGTTTGGCACGATAGAACACGAATTAGCTCGCGTGGCTCTTCTAGCACACAAGAGTTTGATTCTAAATAACTCCCGTGGCTCATTTGAGCACGCTGGAATTGGAATCAATTTAGTTCACGTCTCCCGTTTGCCACGGTAGAACACGAATTACCTCGCGTGGCTGTTCTAGCATGCAAGAGTTTGATTCTAAATAACTCACGTGGCTCATTTAAGCACGTTGGAGTTTGAATCAATTTAGTTCATGTGTCCCGTTTGGCACGATAGAACACGAATTAGCTCGCGTGGCTCTTCTAGCACACAAGAGCTTGATTTTAAATAACTCACGTAGCTCATCTGAGCACGCTGGAGTTTGAATCAATTTAGTTCACGTGTCCCGTTTGGCACGATAGAACACGAATTTTCTCGCACGGCTCCCCAAGCACGCAAGAGTTTGATTCTAAATATCTCACGAGGCTCATCTGAGCACGCTGGAGTTTGAATCAATTTAGTTCACGTGTCCCGTTTGGCACGATAGAACACGAATTAGCTCGCGTGTCTCTTCTAGCACGCATGAGCTTCATTCTAAATAACTCACATGGCTCATCTGAGCACGCTGGAGTTTGAATCAATTTAGTTCACGTGTCCCGTTTGGCACGATAGAACACGAATTAGCTCGCGTGGTTGTTCTAGCACGCAAGAGCTTTATTCTAAATAACTCACGTGGCTCATCTGAGCACGCTGGATTTTGAATCAATTTAGTTCACGTGTCCCCTTTGGCATGATAGAACACGAATTAGCTCGCGTGGCTCTTCTAGCATGCAAGAGTTTGATTCTAAATAACTCACGTGGCTCATTTGAGCACGCTAGAGTTTGAATCACCTTAGTTCACGTGTCCCGTTTGGCACGATAGAACACGAATTAGCTCACTTGGCTCTTCTAACACGCAAGAGCTTGATTTTAAATAACTCACGTGCCTCATCTGAGCAAGCTGGAGTTTGAATCAATTTAGTTCACGTGTCCCGTTTGGCACGATAGAACACGAATTAGCTCGCGTGTCTCTTCTAGAACGCATAAGCTTCATTCTAAATAACTCACGTGGATCATCTAAGCACGCTAGAGTTTGAATCACGTGGATCATATAAGCTTCATTCTAAATAACTCACGTGGATTATCTGAGCACGCTGGATTTTGAATCAATTTAGTTCACGTGTCCCGTTTGGCACGATAGAACACGAATTAGCTCGCGTGGCTCTTCTAGCACGCATAAGCTTCATTCTAAATAACTCACGTGGATAATCTAAGCACGCTGGAGTTTGAATCAATTTAGTTCATGTGTCCCGTTTGGTACGATAGAACACGAATTAGCTCGCGTGGCTCTTCTAGCACACAAGAGTTTGATTCTAAATAAATCCCGTGGCTCATCTGAGCACGCTGGAGTTGGAATCAATTTAGTTCACGTGTCCCGTTTGGCATGGCATAACACGAATTACCTCGCGTGGCTCTTCTAGCACGCAAGAGCTTGATTCTAAATAACTCACGTGGCTCATCTGAGCACGTTGGAGTTTTAATCAATTTAGTTCACGTGTCCCGTTTGGCACGATACAACACGAATTAGCTCGCGTGGCTGTTCTAGCACGCAAGAGCTTGATTCTAAATAACTCGCGCGGCTCATCTGAGCACGCTGGAGTTTGAATCAATTTAGTTCATGTGTCCCGTTTGGCACGATGGAACACGAATTAGCTCACGTGGCTCTTCTAGCACGGAAGAACTTGATTCCAAATAACTCACATGCCTCATCTGAGCACGCTGGATTTTGAATCAATTTAGTTCACGTGTCCCGTTTGGCACGATAGAACACGAATTAGCTCGCGTGGCTCTTCTAGCACGCAAGAGTTTGATTCTAAATAACTCACGTGGCTCATTTGAACACGCTGGAGTTTGACTCAATTTAGTTCACATGTCCCGTTTGGCACCATAGAACACGAATTAGCTCGCGTGGCTCTTCTAGCACACAAGAGTTTGATTCTAAATAACTCACGAGGCTCATCTGAGCACGCTGGAGTTTGAATCAATTTAGTTCACGTGTCCCGTTTGGCACGATAGAAGACGAATTAGCTCGCGTGGCTCTTCTAGCACGCATGAGCTTCATTCTAAATAACCCTCACATGGCTCATCTGAGCACGCTGGAGTTTGAATCAATTTAGTTCACGTGTCCCGTTTGGCACGATAGAACACGAATTAGCTCGCGTGGTTGTTCTAGCACGCAAGAGCTTTATTCTAAATAACTCACGTGGCTCATCTGAGCACGCTGGATTTTGAATCAATTTAGTTCACGTGTCCCCTTTGGCATGATAGAACACGAATTAGCTCGCGTGGCTCTTCTAGCATGCAAGAGTTTGATTTTAAATAACTCACGTGGCTCATCTGAGCACGCTAGAGTTTGAATCACCTTAGTTCACGTGTCCCGTTTGGCACGATAGAACACGAATTAGCTCGCGTGGCTCTTCTAGCACACAAGAGCTTGATTTTAAATAACTCACGTGCCTCATCTGAGCACGCTGGAGTTTGAATCAATTTAGTTCACGTCTCCCATTTGGCACGATAGAACACGAATTAGCTCGCGTGTCTCTTCTAGTACACATAAGCTTCATTCTAAATAACTCACGTGGATCATCTAAGCACGCTGGAGTTTGAATCATGTGGATCATATAAGCTTCATTCTAAATAACTCACGTGGATCATCTGAGCACGCTGGATTTTGAATCAATTTAGTTCACGTGTCCTGTTTGGCACGATAGAACACGAATTAGCTCGCGTGGCTCTTCTAGCACGCAAGAGTTTGATTCTAAATAACTCACGTGGCTCATTTGAACACGCTGGAGTTTGACTCAATTTAGTTCACATGTCCCGTTTGGCACCATAGAACACGAATTAGCTCGCGTGGCTCTTCTAGCACACAAGAGTTTGATTCTAAATAACTCACGAGGCTCATCTGAGCACGCTGGAGTTTGAATCAATTTAGTTCACGTGTCCCGTTTGGCACGATAGAAGACGAATTAGCTCGCGTGGCTCTTCTAGCACGCATGAGCTTCATTCTAAATAACCCTCACATGGCTCATCTGAGCACGCTGGAGTTTGAATAAATTTAGTTCACGTGTCCCGTTTGGCACGATAGAACACGAATTAGCTCGCGTGGTTGTTCTAGCACGCAAGAGCTTTATTCTAAATAACTCACGTGGCTCATCTGAGCACGCTGGATTTTGAATCAATTTAGTTCACGTGTCCCCTTTGGCATGATAGAACACGAATTAGCTCGCGTGGCTCTTCTAGCATGCAAGAGTTTGATTCTAAATAACTCACGTGGCTCATCTGAGCACGCTAGAGTTTGAATCACCTTAGTTCACGTGTCCCGTTTGGCACGATAGAACACGAATTAGCTCGCGTGGCTCTTCTAGCACACAAGAGCTTGATTTTAAATAACTCACGTGCCTCATCTGAGCACGCTGGAGTTTGAATCAATTTAGTTCACGTCTCCCGTTTGGCACGATAGAACACGAATTAGCTCGCGTGTCTCTTCTAGCACACATAAGCTTCATTCTAAATAACTCACGTGGATCATCTAAGCACGCTGGAGTTTGAATCATGTGGATCATATAAGCTTCATTCTAAATAACTCACGTGGATCATCTGAGCACGCTGGATTTTGAATCAATTTAGTTCACGTGTCCCGTTTGGCACGATAGAACACGAATTAGCTCGCGTGGCTCTTCTAGCACGCAAGAGTTTGATTCTAAATAACTCACGTGGCTCATTTGAACACGCTGGAGTTTGACTCAATTTAGTTCACATGTCCCGTTTGACACCATAGAACACGAATTAGCTCGCGTGGCTCTTCTAGCACACAAGAGTTTGATTCTAAATAACTCACGAGGCTCATCTGAGCACGCTGGAGTTTGAATCAATTTAGTTCACGTGTCCCGTTTGGCACGATAGAAGACGAATTAGCTCGCGTGGCTCTTCTAGCACGCATGAGCTTCATTCTAAATAACCCTCACATGGCTTATTTGAGCACGCTGGAGTTTGAATCAATTTAGTTCACGTGTCCCGTTTGGCACGATAGACCACGAATTAGCTCGCGTGGTTGTTCTAGCACGCAAGAGCTTTATTCAAAATAACTCACGTGGCTCATCTGAGCACGCTGGATTTTGAATCAATTTAGTTCACGTGTTCCCTTTGGCATGATAGAACATGAATTAGCTCGCGTGGCTCTTCTAGCATGCAAGAGTTTGATTCTAAATAACTCACGTGGCTCATCTGAGCACGCTAGAGTTTGAATCACCTTAGTTCACGTGTCCCGTTTGGCACGATAGAACACGAATTAGCTCGCGTGGCTCACCTAGCACACAAGAGCTTGATTTTAAATAACTCACGTGCCTCATCTGAGCACGCTGGAGTTTGAATCAATTTAGTTCACGTCTCCCGTTTGGCACGATAGAACACGAATTAGCTCGCGTGTCTCTTCTAGCACACATAAGCTTCATTCTAAATAACTCACGTGGATCATCTAAGCACGCTGGAGTTTGAATCATGTGGATCATATAAGCTTCATTCTAAATAACTCACGTGGATCATCTGAGCACACTGGATTTTGAATCAATTTAGTTCACGTGTCCCGTTTGGCACGATAGAACACGAATTAGCTCGCGTGGCACTTCTAGCACGCATAAGCTTCATTCTAAATAACTCACGTGGATCATCTAAGCACGCTGGAGTTTGAATCAATTTAGTTCACGTGTCCCGTTTGGCACGATAGAACACGAATTAGCTCGCGTGGCTCTTCTAGCACACAAGAGTTTGATTCTAAATAACTCCCGTGGCTCATTTGAGCACGCTGGAATTGGAATCAATTTAGTTCACGTCTCCCGTTTGGCACGGTAGAACACGAATTACCTCACGTGGCTCTTCTAGCATGCAAGAGTTTGATTCTAAATAACTCACGTGGCTCATTTAAGCACGTTGGAGTTTGAATCAATTTAGTTCACGTGTCCCGTTTGGCACGATAGAACACGAATTAGCTCGCGTGGCTCTTCTAGCACACAAGAGCTTGATTTTAAATAACTCACGTAGCTCATCTGAGCACGCTGGAGTTTGAATCAATTTAGTTCACGTCTCCCGTTTGGCACGATAGAACACGAATTTTCTCGCACGGCTCCACAAGCACGCAAGAGTTTGATTCTAAATATCTCACGAGGCTCATCTGAGCACGCTGGAGTTTGAATCAATTTAGTTCACGTGTCCCGTTTGGCACGATAGAACACGAATTAGCTCGCGTGTCTCTTCTAGCACGCATGAGCTTCATTCTAAATAACTCACATGGCTCATCTGAGCACGCTGGAGTTTGAATGAATTTAGTTCACGTGTCCCGTTTGGCACGATAGAACACGAATTAGCTCGCGTGGTTGTTCTAGCACGCAAGAGCTTTATTCTAAATAACTCACGTGGCTCATCTGAGCACGCTGGATTTTGAATCAATTTAGTTCACGTGTCCCCTTTGGCATGATAGAACACGAATTAGCTCGCGTGGCTCTTCTAGCATGCAAGAGTTTGATTCTAAATAACTCACGTGGCTCATTTGAGCACGCTAGAGTTTGAATCACCTTAGTTCACGTGTCCCGTTTGGCACGATAGAACACGAATTAGCTCACGTGGCTCTTCTAGCACGCAAGAGCTTGATTTTAAATAACTCACGTGCCTCATCTGAGCAAGCTGGAGTTTGAATCAATTTAGTTCACGTGTCCCGTTTGGCACGATAGAACACGAATTAGCTCGCGTGTCTCTTCTAGCACGCATAAGCTTCATTCTAAATAACTCACGTGGATCATCTAAGCACGCTAGAGTTTGAATCACGTGGATCATATAAGCTTCATTCTAAATAACTCACGTGGATTATCTGAGCAAGCTGGATTTTGAATCAATTTAGTTCACGTGTCCCGTTTGGCACGATAGAACACGAATTAGCTCGCGTGGCTCTTCTAGCACGCATAAGCTTCATTCTAAATAACTCACGTGGATCATCTAAGCACGCTGGAGTTTGAATCAATTTAGTTCATGTGTCCCGTTTGGTACGATAGAACACGAATTAGCTCGCGTGGCTCTTCTAGCACACAAGAGTTTGATTCTAAATAAATCCCGTGGCTCATCTGAGCACGCTGGAGTTGGAATCAATTTAGTTCACGTGTCCCGTTTAGCATGGCATAACACGAATTACCTCGCGTGGCTCTTCTAGCACGCAAGAGCTTGATTCTAAATAACTCACGTGGCTCATCTGAGCACGTTGGAGTTTTAATCAATTTAGTTCACGTGTCCCGTTTGGCACGATACAACACGAATTAGCTCGCGTGGCTGTTCTAGCACGCAAGAGCTTGATTCTAAATAACTCGCGCGGCTCATCTGAGCACGCTGGAGTTTGAATCAATTTAGTTCATGTGTCCCGTTTGGCACGATGGAACACGAATTAGCTCACGTGGCTCTTCTAGCACGGAAGAACTTGATTCCAAATAACTCACATGCCTCATCTGAGCACGCTGGATTTTGAATCAATTTAGTTCACGTGTCCCGTTTGGCACGATAGAACACGAATTAGCTCGCGTGGCTCTTCTAGCACGCAAGAGTTTGATTCTAAATAACTCACGTGGCTCATTTGAACACGCTGGAGTTTGACTCAATTTAGTTCACATGTCCCGTTTGGCACTATAGAACACGAATTAGCTCGCGTGGCTCTTCTAGCACACAAGAGTTTGATTCTAAATAACTCACGAGGCTCATCTGAGCACGCTGGAGTTTGAATCAATTTAGTTCACGTGTCCCGTTTGGCACGATAGAAGACGAATTAGCTCGCGTGGCTCTTCTAGCACGCATGAGCTTCATTCTAAATAACCCTCACATGGCTCATCTGAGCACGCTGGAGTTTGAATCAATTTAGTTCACGTGTCCCGTTTGGCACGATAGAACACGAATTAGCTCACGTGGCTCTTCTAACACGCAAGAGCTTGATTTTAAATAACTCACGTGCCTCATCTGAGCACGCTGGAGTTTGAATCAGTTTAGTTCACGTGTCCCGTTTGGCAGATAGAACACGAATTAGCTCGCGTGTCTCTTCTAGCACGCATAAGCTTTATTCTAAATAACTCACGTGGATCATCTAAGCACGCTGGAGTTTGAATCACGTGGATCATATAAGCTTCATTCTAAATAACTCACGTGGATAATCTGAGCACGCTGGATTCTGAATCAATTTAGTTCACGTGTCCCGTTTGGCACGATAGAACACGAATTAGCTCGCGTGGCTCTTCTAGCACGCATAAGCTTCATTCTAAATAACTCACGTGGATCATCTAAGCACGCTGGAGTTTGAATCAATTTAGTTCACGTGTCCCGTTTGGCACGATAGAACACGAATTAGCTCGCATGGCTCTTCTAGCACACAAGAGTTTGATTCTAAATAACTCCCGTGGCTCATCTGAGCACGCTGGAGTTGGAATCAATTTAGTTCACGTGTCCCGTTTGGCACGGTAGAACACGAATTACCTCGCGTGGCTCTTCTAGCACGCAAGAGCTTGATTCTAAATAACTCACGTGGCTCATCTGAGCACGTTGGAGTTTTAATCAATTTAGTTCACGTGTCCCGTTTGGCACGATACAACATGAATTAGCTCGCGTGGCTGTTCTAGCACGCAAGAGCTTGATTCTAAATAACTCGCGTGGCTCATCTGAGCACGCTGGAGTTTGAATCAATTTAGTTCATGTGTCCCGTTAGGCACGATGGAACACGAATTAGCTCACGCGGCTCTTCTAGCACGCAAGAACTTGATTCCAAATAACTCACGTGCCTCATCTGAGCACGCTGGATTTTGAATCAATTTAGTTCACGTGTCCCGTTTGGCACGATAGAACACGAATTAGCTCGCGTGGCTCTTCTAGCACGCAAGAGTTTGATTCTAAATAACTCACGTGGCTCATTTCAGCACATTGGAGTTTGAATCAATTTAGTTCACATGTCCCGTTTGGCACGATAGAACACGAATTAGCTCGCGTGGCTCTTCTAGCACACTAGAGTTTGATTCTAAATAACTCACGAGGCTCATCTGAGCATGCTGGAGTTTGAATCAATTTAGTTCACGTGTCCCGTTTGGCACGTTGGAACACGAATAAGCTCACGTGGCTCTTCTAGCACGCAAGAACATGATTCTAAATAACTCACGTGGCTCATCTGAGCACGCTGGATTTTGAATCAATTTAGTTCACGTGTCCCCTTTGCCATGATAGAACACGAATTAGCTCGCGTGGCTCTTCTAGCATGCAAGAGTTTGATTCTAAATAACTCACGTGGCTCATTTGAGCACGCTAGAGTTTGAATCACCTTAGTTCACGTATCCCGTTTGGCACGATAGAACACGAATTAGCTCGCGTGGCTCTTCTAGCACAGAAGAGTTTGATTCTAAATAACTCACGAGGCTCATCTGAGCACGTTGGAGTTTGAATCAATTTAGTTCACATGTCCCGTTTGGCACGATAGAACACGAATTAGCTCGCGTGGCTCTTCTAGGACACAAGAGTTTGATTCTAAATAACTCCCGTGGCTCATCTGAGCACGCTGGAGTTGGAATCAATTTAGTTCACGTGTCCCGTTTGGCACGGCAGAACACGAATTACCTCGCGTGGCTCTTCTAGCACGCAAGAGCTTGATTCTAAATAACTCACGTGGCTCATCTGAGCACGTTGGAGTTTTAATCAATTTAGTTCACGTGTCCCGTTTGGCACGATACAAAACGAATTAGCTCGCGTGGCTGTTCCAGCACGCAAGAGCTTGATTCTAAATAACTCGCGTGGCTCATCTGAGCACGCTGGAGTTTGAATCAATTTAGTTCATGTGTCCCGTTTGGCATGATGGAACACGAATTAGCTCACGTGGCTCTTCTAGAACGCAAGAACTTGATTCCAAATAACTCACGTGCCTCATCTGAGCACGCTGGATTTTGAATCAATTTAGTTCACGTGTCCCGTTCGGCACGATAGAACACGAATTAGCTCGCGTGGCTCTTCTAGCACGCAAGAGTTTGATTCTAAATAACTCACGTGGCTCATTTGAACACGCTGGAGTTTGAATCAATTTAGTTCACATGTCCCGTTTGGCACGATAGAACACGAATTAGCTCGCGTGGCTCTTCTAGCACACAAGAGTTTGATTCTAAATAACTCACGAGGCTCATCTGCGCACGCTGGAATTTGAATCAATTTAGCTCACGTGTCCCGTTTGGCATGATAGAACACGAATTAGCTCGTGTGGCTCTTCTAGCACGCATGAGCTTCATTCTAAATAACCCTCACATGGCTCATCTGAGCACGCTGGAGTTTGAATCAATTTAGTTCACGTGTCCCGTTTGGCACGATAGAACACGAATTAGCTCGCGTGGCTGTTCTAGCACGCAAGAGCTTTATTCTAAATAACTCACGTGGCTCATCTGAGCACGCTGGAGTTTGAATCAATTTAGTTCACGTGTCCCGTTTGACACGACAGAAAACGAATTTGCTCGCGTGGCTCTTCTAGCACGCATGAGCTTCATTCTAAATAACTCACGTGGATCATCTAAGCATGCTGGAGTTTGCATCAATTTAGTTCACGTGTCCCGTTTGGCACGATAGAACACGAATTAGCTCGCGTGGCTCTTCTAGCACACAAGAGTTTGATTCTAAATAACTCCCGTGGCTCATCTGAGCACGCTGGAGTTGGAATCAATTTAGTTCACGTGTCCCGTTTGGCACGGTAGAACACGAATTACCTCGCGTGGCTCTTCTAGCACGCAAGAGCTTGATTCTAAATAACTCACGCGGCTCATCTGAGCACTCTGGAGTTTGAATCAATTTAGTTCACGTGTCCCATTTGGCACGATACAACACGAATTAGCTCGCGTGGCTGTTCTAGCACGCAAGAGCTTGATTCTAAATAACTCGCGTGGCTCATCTGAGCACGCTGGAGTTTGAATCAATTTAGTTCATATGTCCTGTTAGGCACGATGGAACACGAATTAGCTCACGTGTCTCTTCTAGCACGCAAGAACTTGATTCCAAATAACTCAAGTGCCTCATCTGAGCACGCTGGATTTTGAATCAATTTAGTTCACGTGTCCCGTTTGGCACGATAGAACACGAATTAGCTCGCGTGGCTCTTCTAGCACGCAAGAGTTTGATTCTAAATAACTCACGTGGCTCATTTGAGCACGCTGGAGTTTGAATCAATTTAGTTCACATGTCCCGTTTGGCACGATAGAACACGAATTAGCTCGCGTGGCTCTTCTAGCACACTAGAGTTTGATTCTAAATAACTCACGAGGCTCATCTGAGCATGCTGGAGTTTGAATCAATTTAGTTCACGTGTCCCGTTTGGCACGTTGGAACACGAATAAGCTCACGTGGCTCTTCTAGCACGCAAGTTCTTGATTCTAAATAACTCACGTGGCGCATCTGAGCACGCTGGATTTTGAATCAATTTAGTTCACGTGTCCCCTTCCCATGATAGAACACGAATTAGCTCGCGTGGCTCTTCTAGCATGCAAGAGTTTGATTCTAAATAACTCACGTGGCTCATCTGAGCACGCTAGAGTTTGAATCACCTTAGTTCACGTGTCCCGTTTGGCACGATAGAATACGAATTAGCTCGCGTGGCTCTTCTAGCACAGAAGAGTTTGATTCTAAATAACTCACGAGGCTCATCTGAGCACGCTGGAGTTTGAATCAATTTAGTTCACATGTCCCGTTTGGCACGATAGAACACGAATTAGCTCGCGTGGCTCTTCTAGGACACAAGAGTTTGATTCTAAATAACTCCCGTGGCTCATCTGAGCACGCTGGAGTTGGAATCAATTTAGTTCACGTGTCCCGTTTGGCACGGCAGAACACGAATTACCTCGCGTGGCTCTTCTAGCACGCAAGAGCTTGATTCTAAATAACTCACGTGGCTCATCTGAGCACGTTGGAGTTTTAATCAATTTAGTTCACGTGTCCCGTTTGGCACGATACAAAACGAATTAGCTCGCGTGGCTGTTCTAGCACGCAAGAGCTTGATTCTAAATAACTCGCGTGGCTCATCTGAGCACGCTGGAGTTTGAATCAATTTAGTTCATGTGTCCCGTTTGGCATGATGGAACACGAATTAGCTCACGTGGCTCTTCTAGCACGCAAGAACTTGATTCCAAATAACTCACGTGCCTCATCTGAGCACGCTGGATTTTGAATCAATTTAGTTCACGTGTCCCGTTCGGCACGATAGAACACGAATTAGCTCGCGTGGCTCTTCTAGCACGCAAGAGTTTGATTCTAAATAACTCACGTGGCTCATTTGAACACGCTGGAGTTTGAATCAATTTAGTTCACATGTCCCGTTTGGCACGATAGAACACGAATTAGCTCGCGTGGCTCTTCTAGCACACAAGAGTTTGATTCTAAATAACTCACGAGGCTCATCTGAGCACGCTGGAGTTTGAATCAATTTAGCTCACGTGTCCCGTTTGGCACGATAGAACACGAATTAGCTCGCGTGGCTCTTCTAGCACGCATGAGCTTCATTCTAAATAACCCTCACATGGATCATCTGAGCACGCTGGAGATTGAATCAATTTAGTTCACGTGTCCCGTTTGGCACGGTAGAACACGAATTAGCTCGCGTGGCTGTTCTAGCACGCAAGAGCTTTATTCTAAATAACTCACGTGGCTCATCTGAGCACGCTGGAGTTTGAATCAATTTAGTTCACGTGTCCCGTTTGACACGACAGAACACGAATTTGCTCGCGTGGCTCTTCTAGCACGCATGAGCTTCATTCTAAATAACTCACGTGGATTATCTAAGCATGCTGGAGTTTGCATCAATTTAGTTCACGTGTCCCGTTTGGCACGATAGAACACGAATTAGCTCGCGTGGCTCTTCTAGCGCACAAGAGTTTGATTCTAAATAACTCCCGTGGCTCATCTGAGCACGCTGGAGTTGGAATCAATTTAGTTCACGTGTCCCGTTTGGCACGGTAGAACACGAATTACCTCGCGTGGCTCTTCTAGCACGCAAGAGCTTGATTCTAAATAACTCACGTGGCTCATCTGAGCACTTTGGAGTTTGAATCAATTTAGTTCACGTGTCCCGTTTGGCACGATACAACACGAATTAGCTCGTGTGGCTGTTCTAGCACGCAAGAGCTTGATTCTAAATAACTCGCGTGGCTCATCTGAGCACGCTGGAGTTTGAATCAATTTAGTTCATGTGTCCCGTTAGGCACGATGGAACACGAATTAGGTCACGTGGCTCTTCTAGCACGCAAGAACTTTATTCCAAATAACTCAAGTGCCTCATCTGAGCACGCTGGATTTTGAATCAATTTAGTTCACGTGTCCCGTTTGGCACGATAGAACACGAATTAGCTCGGGTGCCTCTTCTAGCACGCAAGAGTTTGATTCTAAATAACTCACGTGGCTCATTTGAGCACGCTGGAGTTTGAATCAATTTAGTTCACATGTCCCGTTTGGCACGATAGAACACGAATTAGCTCGCGTGGCTCTTCTAGCACACTAGAGTTTGATTCTAAATAACTCACGAGGCTCATCTGAGCATGCTGGAGTTTGAATAAATTTAGTTCACGTGTCCCGTTTGGCACGTTGGAACACGAATAAGCTCACGTGGCTCTTCTAGCACGCAAGAACTTGATTCTAAATAACTCACGTGGCGCATCTGAGCACGCTGGATTTTGAATCAATTTAGTTCACGTGTCCCCTTTGCCATGATAGAACACGAATTAGCTCGCGTGGCTCTACTAGCATGCAAGAGTTTGATTCTAAATAACTCACGTGGCTCATCTGAGCACGCTAGAGTTTGAATCACCTTAGTTCACGTGTCCCGTTTGGCACGATAGAACACGAATTAGCTCATGTGGCTCTTCTAGCACGCAAAAGCTTGATTTTAAATAACTCACGTGCCTCATCTGAGCACGCTGGAGTTTGAATCAGTTTAGTTCACGTACCCCGTTTGGCAGATAGAACACGAATTAGCTCGCGTGTCTCTTCTAGCACGCATAAGCTTCATTCTAAATATCTCACGTGGATCTTTTAAGCACGCTGGAGTTTGAATCACGTGGATCATATAAGCTTCATTCTAAATAACTCACGTGGATCATCTAAGCACGCTGGATTTTGAATCAATTTAGTTCACGTGTCCCGTTTGGCACGATAGAACACGAATTAGCTCGCGTTGCTCTTCTAGCACGCATAAGCTTCATTCTAAATAACTCACGTGGATCATCTAAGCACGCTGGAATTTGCATTAGTTTAGTTCACGTGTCCCGTTTGGCACAGTAGAACACGAATTAGCTCGCGTGGCTGTTCTAGCACACAAGAGTTTGATTCTAAATAACTCCCGTGGCTCATCTAAGCACGCTGGAGTTGGAATCAATTTAGTTCACGTGTCCCGTTTGGCACGGTGGAACACGAATTACCTCGCGTGGCTCTTCTAGCACGCAAGAGCTTGATTCTAAATAACTCACGTGGCTCATCTGAGCACTCTGGAGTTTGAATCAATTTAGTTCACGTGTCCCGTTTGACACGATACAACACGAATTAGCTCGCGTGGCTGTTCTAGCACGCAAGAGCTTTATTCTAAATAACTCACGTGGCTCATCTGAGCACGCTGGATTTTGAATCAATTTAGTTCACGTGTCCCCTTTGGCTTGATAGAACACGAATTAGCTCGCGTGGCTCTTCTAGCATGCAAGAGTTTGATTCTAAATAACACACGTGGCTCATCTGAGCACGCTAGAGTTTGAATCACCTTAGTTCACGTGTCCTGTTTGGCACGATAGAACACGAATTAGCTCACGTGGCTCTTCTAGCACGCAAGAGCTTGATTTTAAATAACTCACGTGCCTCATCTGAGCACGCTGGAATTTGAATCAGTTTAGTTCACGTGTCCCGTTTGGCAGATAGAACACGAATTAGCTCGCGTGTCTCTTCTAGCACGCATAAGCTTCATTCTAAATAACTCACGTGGATCATCTAAGCACGCTGGAGTTTGAATCACGTGGATCATATAAGCTTGTTTCTAAATAACTCACGTGGATCATCTGAGCACGCTGGATTTTGAATCAATTTAGTTCACGTGTCCCGTTTGGCACGATAGAACACGAATTAGCTCGCGTGGCTCTTCTAGCACGCATAAGCTTCATTCTAAATAACTCACGTGGATCATCTAACCACGCTGGAGTTTGCATCAATTTAGTTCACGTGTCCCGTTTGGCACAATACAACACGAATTAGCTCGCGTGGCTGCTCTAGCACCCAAGAGCTCGATTCTAAATAACTCGCGTGGCTCATCTGAGCACGCTGGAGTTTGAATCAATTTAGTTCATGTGCCCCGTTTGGCACGATGGAACACGAATCAGCTCACGTGGCTCTTCTAGCACGCAAGAACTTGATTCCAAATAACTCACGTGCCTCATCTGAGCACGGTGGATTTTGAATCAATTTAGTTCACGTGTCCCGTTTGGCACGATAGAACACGAATTAGCTCGCGTGGCTCTTCTAGCACGCAAGAGTTTGATTCTAAGTAACTCACGTGGCTCATTTGAGTACGCTGGAGTTTGAATCAATTTAGTTCACATGTCCCGTTTGGCACGATAGAACACGAATTAGCTCGCGTGGCTCTTATAGCACACAAGAGTTTGATTCTAAATAACTCACGAGGCTCATCTGAGCATGCTGGAGTTTGAATCAATTTAGTTCACGTGTCCCGTTTGGCACGTTGGAACACGAATAAGCTCACGTGGCTCTTCTAGCACGCAAGAACTTGATTCTAAATAACTCACGTGGCTCATCTGAGCACGCTGGATTTTGAATCAATTTAGTTCACGTGTCCCCTTTGGCATGATAGAACACGAATTAGCTCGCGTGGCTATTCTAGCATGCAAGAGTTTGATTCTAAATAACTCACGTGGCTCATCTGAGCACGCTAGAGTTTGAATCACCTTAGTTCACGTGACCCGTTTGGCACGATAGAACACGAATTAGCTCGCGTGGCTCTTCTAGTACAGAAGAGTTTGATCCTAAATAACTCACGAGGCTCATCTAAGCACGCTGGAGTTTGAATCAATTTAGTTCACGTGTCCCGTTTGGCACGATGGAACACGAATTAGCTCACGTGGCTCTTATAGCACGCAAGAACTTGATTCTAAATAACTCACGTGGCTCATCTGAGCACGCTGGATTTTGAATCAATTTAGTTCACGTGTCCACTTTGGCAGGATAGAACACGAATTAGCTCGCGTGGCTCTTCTAGCACACAAGAGTTTGATTCTAAATAACTCACGTGGCTCATCTGAGCACGCTAGAGTTTGAATCACCTTAGTTCACGTGTCCCGTTTGGCACGATAGAACACGAATTAGCTCGCGTGGCTCTTCTAGCACGCAAGAGCTTGATTCTAAATAACTCACGTGCCTCATCTGAGCACGCTGGAGTTTGAATCAATTTAGTTCACGTGTCCCGTTTGGCACGATAGAACACGAATTAGCTCTCGTGGCTCTTGTAGCACGCATAAGCTTCATTCTAAATAACTCACGTGGATCATCTAAGCACGCTGGAGTTTGAATCAATTTAGTTCACGTGTCCCGTTTGGCACGATAGAACACGAATTACCTCGCGTGGATCTTCTAGCACGCAAGAACTTGATTCTAAATAACTCACGAGGCTCATCTGAGCACGCTGGAGTTTGAATCAATTTAGTTCACGTGTCCCGTTTGGCACGATGGAACATGAATTAGCTCGCGTGGCTCTTATAGCACGCAAGAGCTTGGTTCTAAATAACTCATGTCGCTCATCTGAGCACGCTGGAGTTTGAATCAATTTAGTTCACGTGTCCCGTTTGGCACGATAGAGCACGAATTAGCTCGCGCGGCTCCACTAGCACGCAAGAGTTTGATTCTAAATAACTCACGAGGCTCATCCGAGCACGCTGGAGTTTGAATCAATTTAGTTCACGTGTCTCGTTTGGAACGATGGAACACGAATTACCTCGCGTGGCTCTTCTAGCACGTAAGAGCTTGATTCTAAATAACTCACGTGGCTCATCTGAGTACTCTGGAGTTTGAATCAATTTAGTTCACATGTCCCGTTTGGCACGATAGAACACGAATTAGCTCGCGTGGCTGTTCTAGCACGCAAGAACTTGATTCTAAATAACTCACGTGGCTCATCTGAGCACGCTGGATTTTGAATAAATTTAGTTCACGTGTCCCCTTTGGCATGATAGAACACGAATTAGCTCGCGTGGCTCTTCTAGAATGCAAGAGTTTGATTCTAAAAAACTCACGTGGCTCATCTGAGCACGCTAGAGTTTGAATCACCTTAGTTCACGTGTCCCGTTTGGCACGATAGAACACGAATTAGCTTGCGTAGCTCTTCTAGCACGCAAGAGCTTGATTTTAAATAACTCACGTGCCTCATCTGAGCACGCTGGATTTTGAATCAATTTAGTTCACGTGTCCCGTTTGGCACAATAGAACACGAATTAGCTCACGTGGCTCTTCTAGGACGCATAAGCTTCATTCTAAATAACTCACGTGGATCATCTAAGCACGCTGGAGTTTGCATCAATTTAGTTCACGTGTCTCGTTTGGCACAATACAACACGAATTAGCTCGCGTGGCTGCTCTAGCACCCAAGAGCTCGATTCTAAATAACTCGCGTGGCTCATCTGAGCACGCTGGAGTTTGAATCAATTTAGTTCATGTGCCCCGTTTGGCACGATGGATCACGAATCAGCTCACGTGGCTCTTCTAGCACGCAAGAACTTGATTCCAAATAACTCATGTGCCTCATCTGAGCACGCTGGAGTTTGAATCAATTTAGTTCACGTGTCCCGTTTGGCACAATAGAACACGAATTAGCTCGCGTGGCTCTTCTAGGACGCATAAGCTTCATTCTAAATAACTCACGTGGATCATCTAAGCACGCTGGAGTTTGAATCAATTTAGTTCACGTGTCCCGTTTGGCACGATAGAACACGAATTAGCTCGCGTGGCTCTTCTAGCACACAAGAGTTTGATTCTAAATAATTCCCGTGGCTCATCTGAGCACGCTGGAGTTGGAATCAATTTAGTTCACGTGTCCCGTTTGGCACGATACAAGACGAATTAGCTCGCGTGGCTGTTCTAGCTCGCAAGAGCTTGATTCTAAATAACTCGCATGGCTCATCTAAGCACGCTGGAGTTTGAATCCATTTAGTTCATGTGTCCCGTTTGGCACGATGGAACACGAATTAGCTCATGTGGCTCTTCTAGCACGCAAGAACTTGATTCTAAATAACTCATGTGCCTCATCTGAGCACGCTGGATTTTGAATCAATTTAGTTCACGCGTCCCGTTTGGCACGATAGAACACGAATTAGCTCGCGTGGCTCTTCTAGCACGCAAAGGTTTGATTCTAAATAACTCACGTGGCTCATCTGAGCACGCTGGAGTTTGAATCAATTTAGTTCACGTGTCCCGTTTGGCACAATGGAACACGAATTAGCTGACGTGACTCTTCTAGCACGCAAGAGCTTGATTCTAAATAACTCACATGGCTCATCTGAGCACGTTAGAATTTGAATCAATTTAGTTCACGTGTCCCGTTTGGCACGATACAACACGAATTAGCTCGCGTGGCTGTTCTAGCACGTAAGAGCTTGATTCTAAATAACTCGTGTGGCTCATCTGAGCACGCTGGAGTTTGAATCAATTTAGTTCATGTGTCCCGTTTGGCACGATGGAACACGAATTAGCTCACGTGGCTCTTCTAGCCCGCAAGAACTTGATTCTAAATAACTCACGTGGCTCATCTAAGCACGCTGGAGTTTGAATATTTTTGGTTCACGTGTCCCGTTTGGCACGATGGAACACGAATTAGCTCACGTGGCTCTTCTAGCACGCAAGAACTTGATTCTAAATAACTCACGTGGCTCATCTGAGCACGCTGGATTTTGAATAAATTTAGTTCACGTGTCCCTTTTGGCATGATAGAACACGAATTAGCTCGCGTGGCTCTTCTAGAATGCAAGAGTTTGAATCTAAAAAACTCACGTGGCTCATCTGAGCACGCTAGAGTTTGAATCACCTTTGTTCACGTGTCCCGTTTGGCACGATAGAACACGAATTAGCTTGCGTAGCTCTTCTAGCTCGCAAGAGCTTGAATTTAAATAACTCACGTGCCTCATCTGAGCACGCTGGAGTTTGAATCAATTTAGTTCACGTGTCCCGTTTGGCACAATAGAACACGAATTAGCTCGCGTGGCTCTTCTAGGACGCATAAGCTTCATTCTAAATAACTCACGTGGATCATCTAAGCACGCTGGAGTTTGCATCAATTTAGTTCACGTGTCTCGTTTGGCACAATACAACACGAATTAGCTCGCGTGGCTGCTCTAGCACCCAAGAGCTCGATTCTAAATAACTCGCGTGGCTCATCTGAGCACGCTGGAGTTTGAATCAATTTAGTTCATGTGCCCCGTTTGGCACGATGGAACACGAATCAGCTCACGTGGCTCTTCTAGCACGCAAGAACTTGATTCCAAATAACTCACGTGCCTCATCTGAGCACGCTGGAGTTTGAATCAATTTAGTTCACGTGTCCCGTTTGGCACAATAGAACACGAATTAGCTCGCGTGGCTCTTCTAGGACGCATAAGCTTCATTCTAAATAACTCACGTGGATCATCTAAGCACGCTGGAGTTTGAATCAATTTAGTTCACATGTCCCGTTTGGCACGATAGAAAACGAATTAGCTCGCGTGGCTCTTCTAGCACACAAGAGTTTGATTCTAAATAATTCCCGTGGCTCATCTGAGCACGCTGGAGTTGGAATCAATTTAGTTCACGTGTCCCGTTTGGCACGATACAAGACGAATTAGCTCGCGTGGCTGTTCTAGCACGCAAGAGCTTGATTCTAAATAACTCGCGTGGCTCATCTAAGCACGCTGGAGTTTGAATCCATTTAGTTCATGTGTCCCGTTTGGCACGATGGAACACGAATTAGCTCATGTGGCTCTTCTAGCACGCAAGAACTTGATTCTAAATAACTCACGTGCCTCATCTGAGCACGCTGGATTTTGAATCAATTTAGTTTACGCGTCCCGTTTGGCACGATAGAACACGAATTAGCTCGCGTGGCTCTTCTAGCACGCAAAAGTTTGATTCTAAATAACTCACGTGGCTCATCTGAGCAGGCTGGAGTTTGAATCAATTTAGTTCACGTGTCCCGTTTGGCACGATACAACACGAATTAGCTCGCGTGGCTGTTCTAGCACGCAAGAGCTTGATTCTAAATAACTCGTGTGGCTCATCTGAGCACGCTGGAGTTTGAATCAATTTAGTTCATGTGTCCCGTTTGGCACGATGGAACACGAATTAGCTCACGTGGCTCTTCTAGCACGCAAGAACTTGATTCTAAATAACTCACGTGGCTCATCTGAGCACGCTGGATTTTGAATAAATTTAGTTCACGTGTCCCCTTTGGCATGATAGAACACGAATTACCTCGCGTGGATCTTCTAGCACGCAAGGGTTTGATTTTAAATAACTCACGAGGCTCATCTGAGCACGCTGGAGTTTGAATCAATTTAGTTCACGTGTCCCGTTTGGCACGATGGAACATGAATTAGCTCGCGTGGCTCTTATAGCACGCAAGAGCTTGATTCTAAATAACTTATGGCGCTCATCTGAGCACGCTGGAGTTTGAATCAATTTAGTTCACGTGTCCCGTTTGGCACGATAGAACACGAATTAGCTCGCGCGGCTCCACTAGCACGCAAGAGTTTGATTCTAAATAACTCACGAGGCTCATCCGAGCACGCTGGAGTTTGAATCAATTTAGTTCACGTGTCCCGTTTGGCACGATGGAACACGAATTACCTCGCGTGGCTCTTCTAGCACGTAAGAGCTTGATTCTAAATAACTCACGTGGCTCATCTGAGCACTCTGGAGTTTGAATCAATTTAGTTCACATGTCCCGTTTGGCACGATAGAACACGAATTAACTCGTGTGGCTCTTCTAGCACGCAAGAGCTTGATTCTAAATAACTCACGTGCCTCATTTGAGCACGCTGGAGTTTGAATCAATTTAGTTCACGTGTCCCGTTTGGCACGATAGAACACGAATTAGCTCTCGTGGCTCTTCTAGCACGCATAAGCTTCATTCTAAATAACTCATGTGGATCATCTAAGCACGCTGGAGTTTGAATCAATTTAGTTCACGTGTCCCGTTTGGCACGATAGAACACGAATTACCTCGCGTGGATCTTCTAGCACGCAAGAACTTGATTCTAAATAACTCACGAGGCTCATCTGAGCACGTTGGAGTTTGAATCAATTTAGTTCACGTGTCCCGTTTGGCACGATGGAACATGAATTAGCTCGCGTGGCTCTTATAGCACGCAAGAGCTTGGTTCTAAATAACTCATGTCGCTCATCTGAGCACGTTGGAGTTTGAATCAATTTAGTTCACGTGTCCCGTTTGGCACGATATAACACGAATTAGCTCGCGCGGCTCCACTAGCACGCAAGAGTTTGATTCTAAATAACTCACGAGGCTCATCTGAGCACGCTGGAGTTTGAATCAATTTAGTTCACGTGTCCCGTTTGGCACGATGGAACACGAATTAGCTCACATGGCTCTTCTAGCACGCAAGAACTTGATTCTAAATAACTCACATGGCTCATCTGAGCACGCTGGATTTTGAATCAATTTAGTTCACGTGCCCTCTTTGGCAGGATAGAACACGAATTAGCTCGCGTGGCTCTTCTAGCACACAAGAGTTTGATTCTAAATAACTCATGTGGCTCATCTGAGCACGCTAGAGTTTGAATCACCTTAGTTCACGTGTCCCGTTTGGCACGATAAAACACGAATTACCTCGCGTGGCTCTTCTAGCACGCAAGAGCTTGATTCTAAATAACTCACGTGCCTCATCTGAGCACGCTGGAGTTTGAATCAATTTAGTTCACGTGTCCCGTTTGGCAAGATAGAACACGAATTAGCTCTCGTGGCTCTTCTAGCACGCATAAGCTTCATTCTAAATAACTCACGTGGATCATCTAAGCACGCTGGAGTTTGAATCAATTTAGTTCACGTGTCCCGTTTGGCACGATAGAACACGAATTACCTCGCGTGGATCTTCTAGCACGCAAGAACTTGATTCTAAATAACTCACGATGCTCATCTGAGCACGCTGGAGTTTGAATCAATTTAGTTCACGTGTCCCGTTTGGCACGATGGAACATGAATTAGCTCGCGTGGCTCTTATAGCACGCAAGAGCTTCATTCTAAATAACTCACGTGGATCATTTAAGCACGCCGGAGTTTGAATCAATTTAGTTCAGGTGTCCCGTTTGGCATGATAGAACACGAATTATCTCGCGCGGCTCTTCTAGCACGCAAGAGTTTGATTCTAAATAACTCCCGTGGCTCATCTGAGCACGCTGGAGTTTGAATCAATTTAGTTCACGTGTCCCGTTTGGCACGGTAGAACACGAATTAGCTGACGTGACTCTTCTAGCACGCAAGAGCTTGATTCTAAATAACTCACGTGGCTCATCTAAGCACGCTGGAGTTTGAATATTTTTGGTTCACGTGTCCCGTTTGGCACGATGGAACACGAATTAGCTCACGTGGCTCTTCTAGCACGCAAGAACTTGATTCTAAATAACTCACGTGGCTCATCTGAGCACGCTAGATTTTGAATAAATTTAGTTCACGTGTCCCCTTTGACATGATAGAACACGAATTAGCTCGCGTGGCTCTTCTAGAATGCAAGAGTTTGATTCTAAAAAACTCACGTGGCTCATCTGAGCACGCTAGAGTTTGAATCACCTTAATTCACGTGTCCCGTTTGGCACGATAGAACACGAATTAGCTCGCGTAGCTCTTCTAGCACGCAAGAGCTTGATTTTAAATAACTCACGTGCCTCATCTGAGCACGCTGGAGTTTGAATCAATTTCGTTCACGTGTCCCGTTTGGCACAATAGAACACGAATTAGCTTGTGTGGCTCTTCTAGGACGCATAAGCTTCATTCTAAATAACTCACGTGGATCATCTAAGCACGCTGGAGTTTGAATCAATTTAGTTCACGTGTCCCGTTTGGCACGATAGAACACGAATTAGCTCGCGTGGCTCTTCTAGCACACTAGAGTTTGATTCTAAATAATTCCCGTGGCTCATCTGAGCACGCTGGAGTTGGAATCAATTTAGTTCACGTGTCCCGTTTGGCACGATACAAGACGAATTAGCTCGCGTGGCTGTTCTAGCACGCAAGAGCTTGATTCTAAATAACACGCGTGGCTCATCTGAGCACGCTGGATTTTGAATCCATTTAGTTCATGTGTCCCGTTTGGCACGATGGAACACGAATTAGCTCATGTGGCTCTTCTAGCACGCAAGAACTTGATTCTAAATAACTCACGTGCCTCATCTGAGCACGCTGGATTTTGAATCAATTTAGTTCACGCGTCCCGTTTGGCACGATAGAACACGAATTAGCTCGCGTGGCTCTTCTAGCACGCAAAAGTTTGATTCTAAATAACTCACGTGGCTCATCTGAGCACGCTGGAGTTTGAATCAATTTAGTTCACGTGTCCCGTTTGGCACGATGGAACACGAATTAGCTCGCGTGGTTCTTCTAGCACGCATAAGCTTCATTCTAAATAACTCACGTGGATCATTTAAGCACGCCGGAGTTTGAATCAATTTAGTTCAGGTGTCCCGTTTGGCATGATAGAACACGAATTATCTCGCGTGGCTCTTCTAGCACACAAGAGTTTGATTCTAAATAACTCCCGTGGCTCATCTGAGCACGCTGGAGTTGGAATCAATTTAGTTCACATGTCCCGTTTGGCACGGTAGAACACGAATTAGCTGACGTGACTCTTCTAGCACGCAAGAGCTTGATTCTAAATAACTCACATGGCTCATCTAAGCACGTTTGAATTTGAATCAATTTAGTTCACGTGTCCCGTTTGGCACGATACAACACGAATTAGCTCGCGTGGCTGTTCTAGCACGCAAGAGCTTGATTCTAAATAACTCGTGTGGCTCATCTGAGCACGCTGGAGTTTGAATCAATTTAGTTCATGTGTCCCGTTTGGCACGATGGAACACGAATTAGCTCACGTGGCTCTTCTAGCACGCAAGAACTTGATTCTAAATAACTCACGTGGCTCATCTGAGCACGCTGGATTTTGAATAAATTTAGTTCACGTGTCCCCTTTGGCATGATAGAACACGAATTACCTCGCGTGGATCTTCTAGCACGCAAGGGTTTGATTTTAAATAACTCACGAGGCTCATCTGAGCACGCTGGAGTTTGAATCAATTTAGTTCACGTGTCCCGTTTGGCACGATGGAACATGAATTAGCTCGCGTGGCTCTTATAGCACGCAAGAGCTTGATTCTAAATAACTCATGTCGCTCATCTGAGCACGCTGGAGTTTGAATCAATTTAGTTCACGTGTCCCGTTTGGCACGATAGAACACGAATTAGCTCGCGCGGCTCCACTAGCACGCAAGAGTTTGATTCTAAATAACTCACGAGGCTCATCCGAGCACGCTGGAGTTTGAATCAATTTAGTTCACGTGTCCCGTTTGGCACGATGGAACACGAATTACCTCGCGTGGCTGTTCTAGCACGCAAGAGCTTGATTCTAAATCACTCACGTGGCTCATCTAAGCACGCTGGAGTTTGAATATTTTTGGTTCACGTGTCCCGTTTGGCACGATGGAACACGAATTAGCTCACGTGGCTCTTCTAGCACGCAAGAACTTGATTCTAAATAACTCACGTGGCTCATCTGAGCACGCTGGATTTTGAATCAATTTAGTTCACGTGTCCCGTTTGGCATGATAGAACACGAATTAGCTCGCGTGGCTCTTCTAGCATGCAAGAGTTTGATTCTAAATAACTCACGTGGCTCATCTGAGCACGCTAGAGTTTGAATCACCTTAGTTCACGTGACCCGTTTGGCACGATAGAACACGAATTAGCTCGCGTGGCTCTTCTAGTACAGAAGAGTTTGATTCTAAATAACTCACGAGGCTCATTTGAGCACGCTGGAGTTTGAATCAATTTAGTTCACGTGTCCCGTTTGGCACGATGGAACACGAATTAGCTCACGTGGCTCTTCTAGCACGCAAGAACTTGATTCTAAATAACTCACGTGGCTCATCTGAGCACGCTTAATTTTCAATCAATTTAGTTCACGTGTCCACTTTGGCAGGATAGAACACGAATTAGCTCGCGTGGCTCTTCTAGCACACAAGATTTTGATTCTAAATAACTCACGTGGCTCATCTGAGCACGCTAGAGTTTGAATCACCTTAGTTCACGTGTCGCGTTTGGCACGATAGAACACGAATTAGCTCGCGTGGCTCTTCTAGCACGCAAGAGCTTGATTCTAAATAACTCACGTGCCTCATTTGAGCACGCTAGTGTTTGAATCAATTTAGTTCACGTGTCCCGTTTGGCACGATAGAACACGAATTAGCTCTCGTGGCTCTTCTAGCACGCATAAGCTTCATTCTAAATAACCCATGTGGATCATCTAAGCACGTTGGTGTTTGAATCAATTTAGTTCACGTGTCCCATTTGGCACGATAGAACACGAATTACCTCGCGTGGATCTTCTAGCACGCAAGAACTTGATTCTAAATAACTCACGAGGCTCATCTGAGCACGCTGGAGTTTGAATCAATTTAGTTCACGTGTCCCGTTTGGCACGATGGAACATGAATTAGCTCACGTGGCTCTTATAGCACGCAAGAGCTTGATTCTAAATAACTCATGTCGCTCATCTGAGCACGTTGGAGTTTGAATCAATTTAGTTCACGTGTCCCGTTTGGCACGATAGAACACGAATTAGCTCGCGTGGCTCTTCTAGCACGTAAGAGCTTGATTCTAAATAACTCACGTGACTCATCTGAGCACTCTTGAGTTTGACTCAATTTAGTTCACATGTCCCGTTTCGCACGATAGAACACGAATTAGCTCGCATGGCTGTTCTAGCACGCAAGAGCTTGATTCTAAATAACTCACGTGGCTCATCTAAGCACGCTGGAGTTTGAATATTTTTGGTTCACGTGTCCCGTTTGGCACGATGGAACACGAATTAGCTCACGTGGCTCTTCTAGCATGCAAGAGTTTGATTCTAAATAACTCACGTGGCTCATCTGAGCACGCTAGAGTTTGAATCACCTTAGTTCACGTGACCCGTTTGGCACGATAGAACACGAATTAGCTCGCGTGGCTCTTCTAGTACAGAAGAGTTTGATTCTAAATAACTCACGAGGCTCATCTGAGCACGCTGGAGTTTGAATCCATTTAGTTCACGTGTCCCGTTTGGCACGATGGAACACGAATTAGCTCACGTGGCTCTTCTAGCACGCAAGAACTTGATTCTAAATAACTCACGTGGCTCATCTGAGCACGCTGGATTTTCAATCAATTTAGTTCACGTGTCCACTTTGGCAGGATAGAACACGAATTAGCTCGCGTGGCTCTTCTAGCACACAAGAGTTTGATTCTAAATAACTCACGTGGCTCATCTGAGCACGCTAGAGTTTGAATCACCTTAGTTCACGTGTCCCGTTTGGCACGATAGAACACGAATTAGCTCGCGTGGCTCTTCTAGCACGCAAGAGCTTGATTCTAAATAACTCACGTGCCTCATCTGAGCACGCTGGAGTTTGAATCAATTTAGTTCACGTGTCCCGTTTGGCACGATAGAACACGAATTAGCTCTCGTGGCTCTTCTAGCACGCATAAGCTTCATTCTAAATAACTCATGTGGATCATCTAAGCACGCTGGAGTTTGAATCAATTTAGTTCATGTGTCCCGTTTTGCACGATAGAACACGAATTACCTCGCGTGGATCTTCTAGCACGCAAGAACTTGATTCTAAATAACTCACGAGGCTCATCTGAGCACGCTAGAGTTTGAATCAATTTAGTTCACGTGTCCCGTTTGGTACGATGGAACATGAATTAGCTCGCGTGGCTCTTATAGCACGCAAGAGCTTGATTCTAAATAACTCATGTCGCTCATCTGAGCACGTTGGAGTTTGAATCAATTTAATTCACGTGTCCCGTTTGGCACGATAGAACACGAATTAGCTCGCGCGGCTCCACTAGCACGCAAGAGTTTGATTCTAAATAACTCACGATGCTCATCCGAGCACGCTGGAGTTTGAATCAATTTAGTTCACGTGTCCCGTTTGGCACGATGGAACACGAATTACCTCGCGTGGCTCATCTAGCACGTAAGAGCTTGATTCTAAATAACTCACGTGACTCATCTGAGCACTCTGGAGTTTGACTCAATTTAGTTCACATGTCCCGTTTGGCACGATAGAACACGAATTAGCTCGCATGGCTGTTCTAGCACGCAAGAGCTTGATTCTAAATAACTCATGTGGCTCATCTAAGCACGCTGGAGTTTGAATATTTTTGGTTCACGTGTCCCGTTTGGCACGATGGAACACGAATTAGCTCACGTGGCTCTTCTAGAACGCAAGAACTTGATTCTAAATAAGTCACGTGGCTCATCTGAGCACGCTGGATTTTGAATAAATTTAGTTCACGTGTCCCCTTTGGCATGATAGAACACGAATTAGCTCGCGTGGCTCTTCTAGAATGCAAGAGTTTGATTCTAAAAAACTCACGTAGCTCATCTGAGCACGCTAGAGTTTGAATCACCTTAGTTCACGTGTCCCGTTTGGCACGATAGAACACGAATTAGCTCGCGTGGCTCTTCTAGCACGTAAGAGCTTAATTCTAAATAACTCACGTGACTCATCTGAGCACTCTGGAGTTTGACTCAATTTAGTTCACATGTCCCGTTTCGCACGATAGAACACGAATTAGCTCGCATGGCTGTTCTAGCACGCAAGAGCTTGATTCTAAATAACTCACGTGGCTCATCTAAGCACGCTGGAGTTTGAATATTTTTGTTTCACGTGTCCCGTTTGGCACGATGGAACACGAATTAGCTCACGTGGCTCTTCTAGCATGCAAGAGTTTGATTCTAAATAACTCACGTGGCTCATCTGAGCACGCTAGAGTTTGAATCACCTTAGTTCACGTGACCCGTTTGGCACGATAGAACACGAATTAGCTCGCGTGGCTCTTCTAGTACAGAAGAGTTTGATTCTAAATAACTCACGAGGCTCATCTGAGCACGCTGGAGTTTGAATCAATTTAGTTCACGTGTCCCGTTTGGCACGATGGAACACGAATTAGCTCACGTGGCTCTTCTAGCACGCAAGAACTTGATTCTAAATAACTCACGTGGCTCATCTGAGCACGCTGGATTTTCAATCAATTTAGTTCATGTGTCCACTTTGGCAGGATAGAACACGAATTAGCTTGCGTGGCTCTTCTAGCACACAAGAGTTTGATTCTAAATAACTCACGTGGCTCATCTGAGCACGCTAGAGTTTGAATCACCTTAGTTCACGTGTCCCGTTTGGCACGATAGAATACGAATTAGCTCGCGTGGCTCTTCTAGCACGCAAGAGCTTGATTCTAAATAACTCACGTGCCTCATCTGAGCACGCTGGAGTTTGAATCAATTTAGTTCACGTGTCCCGTTTGGCACGATAGAACACGAATTAGCTCTCGTGGCTCTTCTAGCACGCATAAGCTTCATTCTAAATAACTCATGTGGATCATCTAAGCACGCTGGAGTTTGAATCAATTTAGTTCACGTGTCCCGTTTTGCACGATAGAACACGAATTACCTCGCGTGGATCTTCTAGCACGCAAGAACTTGATTCTAAATAACTCACGAGGCTCATCTGAGCACGCTGGAGTTTGAATCAATTTAGTTCACGTGTCCCGTTTGGTACGATGGAACATGAATTAGCTCGCGTGGCTCTTATAGCACGCAAGAGCTTGATTCTAAATAACTCATGTCGCTCATCTGAGCACGTTGGAGTTTGAATCAATTTAGTTCACGTGTCCCGTTTGGCACGATAGAACACGAATTAGCTCGCGCGGCTCCACTAGCACGCAAGAGTTTGATTCTAAATAACTCACGATGCTCATCCGAGCACGCTGGAGTTTGAATCAATTTAGTTCACGTGTCCCGTTTGGCACGATGGAACACGAATTACCTCGCGTGGCTCTTCTAGCACGTAAGAGCTTGATTCTAAATAACTCACGTGACTCATCTGAGCACTCTGGAGTTTGACTCAATTTAGTTCACATGTCCCGTTTGGCACGATAGAACACGAATTAGCTCGCATGGCTGTTCTAGCACGCAAGAGCTTGATTCTAAATAACTCATGTGGCTCATCTAAGCACGCTGGAGTTTGAATATTTTTGGTTCACGTGTCCCGTTTGGCACGATGGAACACGAATTAGCTCACGTGGCTCTTCTAGAACGCAAGAACTTGATTCTAAATAAGTCACGTGGCTCATCTGAGCACGCTGGATTTTGAATAAATTTAGTTCACGTGTCCCCTTTGGCATGATAGAACACGAATTAGCTCGCGTGGCTCTTCTAGAATGCAAGAGTTTATTTCTAAAAAACTCACGTAGCTCATCTGAGCACGCTAGAGTTTGAATCACCTTAGTTCACGTGTCCCGTTTGGCACGATAGAACACGAATTAGCTCGCGTGGCTCTTCTAGAATGCAAGAGTTTATTTCTAAAAAACTCACGTAGCTCATCTGAGCACGCTAGAGTTTGAATCACCTTAGTTCACGTGTCCCGTTTGGCACGATAGAACACGAATTAGCTCGCGTGGCTCTTCTAGCACGTAAGAGCTTAATTCTAAATAACTCACGTGACTCATCTGAGCACTCTGGAGTTTGACTCAATTTAGTTCACATGTCCCGTTTCGCACGATAGAACACGAATTAGCTCGCATGGCTGTTCTAGCACGCAAGAGCTTGATTTTAAATAACTCACGTGGCTCATCTAAGCACGCTGGAGTTTGAATATTTTTGGTTCACGTGTCCCGTTTGGCACGATGGAACACGAATTAGCTCACGTGGCTCTTCTAGCATGCAAGAGTTTGATTCTAAATAACTCACGTGGCTCATCTGAGCACGCTAGAGTTTGAATCACCTTAGTTCACGTGACCCGTTTGGCACGATAGAACACGAATTAGCTCGCGTGGCTCTTCTAGTAAAGAAGAGTTTGATTCTAAATAACTCACGAGGCTCATCTGAGCACGCTGGAGTTTGAATCAATTTAGTTCACGTGTCCCATTTGGCACGATGGAACACGAATTAGCTCACGTGGCTCTTCTAGCACGCAAGAACTTGATTCTAAATAACTCGTGGCTCATCTGAGCACGCTGGATTTTCAATCAATTTAGTTCACGTGTCCACTTTGGCAGGATAGAACACGAATTAGCTTGCGTGGCTCTTCTAGCACACAAGAGTTTGATTCTAAATAACTCACGTGGCTCATCTGAGCACGCTAGAGTTTGAATCACCTTAGTTCACGTGTCCCGTTTGGCACGATAGAACACGAATTAGCTCGCGTGGCTCTTCTAGCACGCAAGAGCTTGATTCTAAATAACTCACGTGCCTCATCTGAGCACGCTGGAGTTTGAATCAATTTAGTTCACGTGTCCCGTTTGGCACGATAGAACACGAATTAGCTCTCGTGGCTCTTCTAGCACGCATAAGCTTCATTCTAAATAACTCATGTGGATCATCTAAGCACGCTGGAGTTTGAATCAATTTAGTTCACGTGTCCCGTTTTGCACGATAGAACACGAATTACCTCGCGTGGATCTTCTAGCACGCAAGAACTTGATTCTAAATAACTCACGAGGCTCATCTGAGCACGCTGGAGTTTGAATCAATTTAGTTCACGTGTCCCGTTTGGCACGATGGAACATGAATTAGCTCGCGTGGCTCTTATAGCACGCAAGAGCTTGATTCTAAATAACTTATGGCGCTCATCTGAGCACGCTGGAGTTTGAATCAATTTAGTTCACGTGTCCCGTTTGGCACGATAGAACACGAATTAGCTCGCGCGGCTCCACTAGCACGCAAGAGTTTGATTCTAAATAACTCACGAGGCTCATCCGAGCACGCTGGAGTTTGAATCAATTTAGTTCACGTGTCCCCTTTGGCATGATAGAACATGAATTAGCTCGCGTGGCTCTTCTAGAATGCAAGAGTTTGATTCTAAAAAACTCACGTGGCTCATCTGAGCACGCTAGAGTTTGAATCACCTTAGTTCATGTGTCCCGTTTGGCACGATAGAACACGAATTAGCTCGCGTAGCTCTTCAAGCACGCAAGAGCTTGATTTTAAATAACTCACGTGCCTCATCTGAGCACGCTGGAGTTTGAATCAATTTAGTTCACGTGTCCCGTTTGGCACAATAGAACACGAATTAGCTCGCGTGGCTCTTCTAGGACGCATAAGCTTCATTCTAAATAACTCACGTGGATCATCTAAGCACGCTGGATTTTGAATCAATTTAGTTCACGTATCCCGTTTGGCACGATAGAACACGACTTAGCTCGCGTGGCTCTTCTAGCACACAAGAGTTTGATTCTAAATAATTCCCGTGGCTCATCTGAGCACGCTGGAGTTGGAATCACCTTAGTTCACGTGTCCCGTTTGGCACAGTAGAACACGAATTAGATGGCGTGACTCTTCTAGCACGCAAGAGCTTGATTCTAAATAACTCACATGGCTCATCTGAGCACGTTTGAGTTTGAATCAATTTAGTTCACGTGTCCCGTTTGGCACGATACAAGACGAATTAGCTCACGTGGCTGTTCTAGCACGCAAGAGCTTGATTCTAAATATCACGCGTGGCTCATCTGAGCACGCTGGATTTTCAATCAATTTAGTTCACGTGTCCACTTTGGCAGGATAGAACACGAATTAGCTCGCGTGGCTCTTCTAGCACACAAGAGTTTGATTCTAAATAACTCACGTGGCTCATCTGAGCACGCTAGAGTTTGAATCACCTTAGTTCACGTGTCCCGTTTGGCACGATAGAACACGAATTAGCTCGCGTGGCTCTTCTAGCACGCAAGAGCTTGATTCTAAATAACTCACGTGGCTCATCTGAGCACGCTGGAGTTTAAATCAATTTACTTCACGTGTCCCGTTAGGCACGATAGAACACGAATTAGCTCGCGCGGCACCACTAGCACGCAAGAGTTTGATTCTAAATAACTCACGAGGCTCATCTGAGCACGCTGGAGTTTGAATCAATTTAGTTCACGTGTCCCGTTTGGCACGATAGAACACGAATTACCTCGCGTGGCTCTTCTAGCATGCAAGAGCTTGATTCTAAATAACTCACGTGGCTCATCTGAGCACTCTGGAGTTTGAATCAATTTAGTTCACGTGTCCCGTTTGGCACGATAGAACACGAATTAGCTCGCGTGGCTGTTCTAGCACGCAAGAGCTTGATTCTAAATAACTCACGTGGCTCATCTAAGCACGCTGGAGTTTGAATCAATTTAGTTCACGTGTCCCGTTTGGCACGATGGAATACGAATTACCTCACGTGGCTCTTCTAGCACGCAAGAACTTGATTCTAAATAACTCACGTGCCGCATCTGAGCACGCTGGATTTTGAATCAATTTAGTTCACGTGTCCCGTTTGGCACGATAGAATACGAATTAGCTCGCGTGGCTTTTCTAGCACACAAGAGTTTGATTCTAAATAATTCCCGTGGCTCATCTGAGCACGCTGGAGTTGGAATCAATTTAGTTCACGTGTCCCGTTTGGCACGGTAGAACACGAATTAGCTGGCGTGACTCTTCTAGCACGCAAGAGCTTGATTCTAAATAACTCACGTGGCTCATCTGAGCACGTTTGAGTTTGAATCAATTTAGGTCTCGTGTCCCGTTTGGCACGATACAAGACGAATTAGCTCGCGTGGCTGTTCTAGCACGCAAGAGCTTGATTCTAAATAACTCGCGTGGCTCATCTGAGCACGCTGGAGTTTGAATCCATTTAGTTCATGTGTCCCGTTTGGCACGATGGAACACGAATTAGCTCATGTGGCTCCTCTAGCACGCAAGAACTTGATTCTAAATAACTCACGTGCCTCATCTGAGCACGCTGGATTTTGAATCAATATAGTTCACGCGTCCCGTTTGGCACGATAGAACACGAATTAGCTCGCGTGGCTCTTCTAGCACGCAAAAGTTTGATTCTAAATAACTCACGTGGCTCATCTGAGCACGCTGGAGTTTGAATCAATTTACTTCACGTGTCCCGTTTGGGACGATAGAACACGAATTAGCTCGCGCGGGACCACTAGCACGCAAGAGTTTGATTCTAAATAACTCACGAGGCTCATCTAAGCACGCAGGAGTTTGAATCAATTTAGTTCACGTGTCCCGTTTGGCACGATAGAACACGAATTAGCTCGCGTGGCTGTTCTAGCACGCAAGAGCTTGATTCTAAATAACTCACGTGGCTCATCTAAGCACGCTGGAGTTTGAATCAATTTAGTTCACGTGTCCCGTTTGGCACGATGGAATACGAATTAGCTCACGTGGCTCTTCTAGCACGCAAGAACTTGATTCTAAATAACTCACGTGGCTCATCTGAGCACGCTGGATTTTGAATCAATTTAGTTCACGTGTCCCCTTTGGCATGATAGTACACTAATTAGCTCGCGTGGCTCTTCTAGCATGCAAGAGTTTGATTCTAAAAAACTCACGTGGCTCATATGAGCACGCTAGAGTTTGAATCACCTTAGTTCACGTGTCCCGTTTGGCACGATAGAACACGAATTAGCTCGCGTGGCTCTTCTAGCACGCAAGAGCTTGATTTTAAATAACTCACGTGCCTCATCAGAGCACGTTGGAGTTTGAATCAATTTAGTTCACGTGTCCCGTTTGGCACGATAGAACACGAATTAGCTCGCGTGGTTCTTCTAGCACGCATAAGCTTCATTCTAAATAACTCACGTGGATCATTTAAGCACGCCGGAGTTTGAATCAATTTAGTTCAGGTGTCCCGTTTGGCATGATAGAACATGAATTATCTCGCGTGGCTCTTCTAGCACACAAGAGTTTGATTCTAAATAACTCCCGTGGCTCATCTGAGCACGCTGGAGTTGGAATCAATTTAGTTCACGTGTCCCGTTTGGCACGGTAGAACACGAATTAGCAGACGTGAGTCTTCTAGCACGCAAGAGCTTGATTCTAAATAACTCACATGGCTCATCTGAGCACGTTAGAATTTGAATCAATTTAGTTCACGTGTCCCGTTTGGCACGATACAACACGAATTAGCTCGCGTGGCTGTTCTAGCACGCAAGAGCTTGATTCTAAATAACTCCTGTGGCTCATCTGAGCACGCTGGAGTTTGAATCAATTTAGTTCATGTGTCCCGTTTGGCACGATGGAACACGAATTAGCTCACGTGGCTCTTCTAGCACGCAAGAACTTGATTCTAAATAACTCACGTGCCTCATCTGAGCACGCTGGATTTTGAATCAATTTAGTTCACGTGTCCCGTTTGGCACGATAGAACACGAATTAGCTCGCGTGGCTCTTCTAGCACGCAAGAGTTTGATTCTAAATAACTCACGTGGCTCATCTGAGCACGCTGGATTTTGAATCAATTTAGTTCACGTGTCCCGTTTGGCACGATAGAACACGAATTAGCTCGCGCGGCTCCACTAGCACGCAAGAGTTTGATTCTTAATAACTCATGAGGCTCATCTGAGCACGCTGGAGTTTGAATCAATTTAGTTCACGTGTCCCGTTTGGCACGATTGAACACGAATTACCTCGCGTGGCTCTTCTAGCACGCAAGAGCTTGATTCTAAATAACTCACGTGGCTCATCTAAACACTCTGGAGTTTGAATCAATTTAGTTCACGTGTCCCGTTTGGCACGATACAACACGAATTAGCTCGCGTGGCTGTTCTAGGACGCAAGAGCTTGATTCTAAATAACTCACGTGGCTCATCTAAGCATGCTGGAATTTGAATCAATTTAGTTCACGTGTCCCGTTTGGCACGATAGAACACGAATTAGCTCGCGTGGCTCTTCTAGCACGCATAAGCTTCATTCTAAATAACTCACGTAGATCTTCTAAGCACGTTGGAGTTTGAATCAATTTAGTTCACGTGTCCCGTTTGGCACGATAGAACACGAATTAGCTCGCGTGGCTCTTCTAGCACACAAAAGTTTGATTCTAAATAACTCCCGTGGCTCATCTGAGCACGCTGGATTTGGAATCAATTTAGTTCATGTGTCCCATTTGGCATGATAGAACACAAAATAGCCCGCGTGGCTCATCTAGTATGCAAGAGCTTGATTCTAAATAACTCGCGTTGCTCATCTGAGCACGCTGAAGTTTGAATCAATTTAGTTCACGTGTTCCATTTGGCATGATAGAACACGAATTAGCTCGCGTGGCTGTTCTAGCACGCAATAGCTTGATTCTAAATAACTCACGTGGCTCATCTTAGCATGTTGGAGTTTGAATCAATTTAGTTCACGTGTCCCGTTTGGCACGATAGAACACGAATTAGCTCGCGTGGCTCTTCTAGCATGCAAGAGCTTGATTCTAAATAACTCACGTGGCTCATCTGAGCACGCTGGAGTTTGAATCAATTTAATTCACGTGTCTCATTTGGCAAGATATAACACGAGTTAGCTCGCGTGGCTCCTCTAGCACGCATGAACTTGATTCTAAATAACTCACGTGGCTCATCTAAGCACGTTGGAGTTTGAATGTATTTATTCAGTCTCCCGTTTGGCACGATGGAACACGAATTAGCTCGCGTGGCTCTTCTAGCACGCAAGAGCTTGATTCTAAATAAATCTCGTGGCTCGTCTGAGCATGCTGGAGTTTGAATCAATTTAGTTCACGTGTCCCGTTTGGCATGATAGAACACGAATTAGCTGGCGTGGCTGTTCTAGCACGGAAGAATTTGATTCTAAATAACTCACGTGGCTCATCTGAGCACACTGGAGTTTGAATCAATTTAGTTCACGTGTCCCGTTTGGCACAATAGAACACGAATTAGCTCGCATGGCTCTTCTAGCACGCAAGAGCTTGGTTCTAAATAACTCACGTGGCGCATCTAAGTACGCTGGAGTTTGAATCAATTTAGTTCACGTGTCCCGTTTGACAAGTTAGAACACGAATTAGCTCGCGTGGCTCTTCTAGCACGCAAGAGCTTGGTTCTAAATAACTCACGTGGCTCATCTGAGCACGCTAGAGTTTGAATCAATTTAGTTCACGTGTCCCGTTTGGCAAGATAGAACACGAATTAGCTCGTGTGGCTTTTCTAGCACGCATGAACTTGATTCTAAATAACTCACGTGGCTCATCTGAGCACGCTGGAGTTTGAATCTATTTATTCAGGTGTCCCATTTGGCACGATGGAACACGAATTAGCTCGCGTGGCTCTTCTAGCACGCAAGAGCTTGATTCTAAATAACTCACGTGGCTCGTCTAAGCATGCTGGAGTTTGAATCAATTTAGTTCACGTGTACCGTTTGGAACGATAGAACACGAAATAGCTCGCGTGGCTCTTCTAGCACGCAAGAGCTTGATTTTAAATAACTCACGTGCGTCATCTGAGCACGCTGGAGTTTGAATCAATTTAGTTCACGTGTCCCGTTTGGCACAATAGAACACGAATTAGCTCGCGTGGCTCTTCTAGGACGCATAAGCTTCATTCTAAATAACTCACGTGGATCATCCAAGCACGCTGGAGTTTGAATCAATTTAGTTCACGTGTCCCGTTTGGCACGATAGAACACGACTTAGCTCGCGTGGCTCTTCTAGCACACAAGAGTTTGATTCTAAATAATTCCCGTGGCTCATCTGAGCACGCTGGAGTTTGAATCAATTTACTTCACGTGTCCCGTTTGGCACGATAGAACACGAATTAGCTCGCGCGGCACCACTAGCACGCAAGAGTTTGATTCTAAATAACTCACGAGGCTCATCTGAGCACGCTGGAGTTTGAATCAATTTAGTTCACGTGTCCCGTTTGGCACGATAGAACACGAATTACCTTGCGTGGCTCTTCTAGCATGCAAGAGCTTGATTCTAAATAACTCACGTGGCTCATCTGAGAACTCTGGAGTTTGAATCAATTTAGTTCACGTGTCCCGTTTGGCACGATAGAACACGAATTAGCTCGCGTGGCTCTTCTAGCACGCAAGAGCTTGATTCTAAATAACTCACGTGGCTCATCTAAGCACGCTGGAGTTTGAATCAATTTAGTTCACGTGTCCCGTTTGGCACGATGGAATACGAATTAGCTCACGTGGCTCTTCTAGCACGCAAGAACTTGATTCTAAATAACTCATGTGGCTCATCTGAGCACGCTGGATTTTCAATCAATTTAGTTCACGTGTCCACTTTGGCAGGATAGAACACGAATTAGCTCGCGTGGCTCTTCTAACACACAAGAGTTTGATTCTAAATAACTCACGTGGCTCATCTGAGCACGCTAGAGTTTGAATCACCTTAGTTCACGTGTCCCGTTTGGCACGATAGAACACGAATTAGCTCGCGTGGCTCTCTAGCACGCAAGAGCTTGATTCTAAATAACTCACGTGGCTCATCTAAGCACACTGGAGTTTGAATCAATTTAATTCACGTGTCTCATTTGGCAAGATATAACACGAGTTAGCTCGCGTGGCTCTTCTAGCACGCATGAACTTGATTCTAAATAACTCACGTGGCTCATCTAAGCACGTTGGAGTTTGAATGTATTTATTCAGTCTCCCGTTTGGCACGATGGAAGACGAATTAGCTCGCGTGGCTCTTCTAGCACGCAAGAGCTTGATTCTAAATAAATCTCGTGGCTCGTCTGAGCATGCTGGAGTTTGAATCAATTTAGTTCACGTGTCCCGTTTGGCATGATAGAACACGAATTAGCTGGCGTGGCTGTTCTAGCACGGAAGAATTTGATTCTAAATAACTCACGTGGCTCATCTGAGCACACTGGAGTTTGAATCAATTTAGTTCACGTGTCCCGTTTGGCACAATAGAACACGAATTAGCTCGCATGGCTCTTCTAGAACGCAAGAGCTTGGTTCTAAATAACTCACGTGGCGCATCTAAGTACGCTGGAGTTTGAATCAATTTAGTTCACGTGTCCCGTTTGACAAGTTAGAACACGAATTAGCTCGCGTGGCTCTTCTAGCACGCAAGAGCTTGGTTCTAAATAACTCACGTGGCTCATCTGAGCACGCTAGAGTTTGAATCAATTTAGTTCACGTGTCCCGTTTGGCAAGATAGAACACGAATTAGCTCGCGTGGCTTTTCTAGCACGCATGAACTTGATTCTAAATAACTCACGTGGCTCATCTGAGCACGCTGGAGTTTGAATCGATTTATTCAGGTGTCCCATTTGGCACGATGGAACACGAATTAGCTCGCGTGGCTCTTCTAGCACGCAAGAGCTTGATTCTAAATAACTCACTCGGCTCGTCTAAGCACGCTGGAGTTTGAATCAATTTAGTTCACGTGTACCGTTTGGAACGATAGAACACGAAATAGCTCGCGTGGCTCTTCTAGCACGCAAGAGCTTGATTTTAAATAACTCACGTGCCTCATCTGAGCACGCTGGAGTTTGAATCAATTTAGTTCACGTGTCCCGTTTGGCACAATAGAACACGAATTAGCTCGCGTGGCTCTTCTAGGACGCATAAGCTTCATTCTAAATAACTCACGTGGATCATCCAAGCACGCTGGAGTTTGAATCAATTTAGTTCACGTGTCCCGTTTGGCACGATAGAACACGACTTAGCTCGCGTGGCTCTTCTAGCACACAAGAGTTTGATTCTAAATAATTCCCGTGGCTCATCTGAGCACGCTGGAGTTTGAATCAATTTACTTCACGTGTCCCGTTTGGCACGATAGAACACGAATTAGCTCGCGCGGCACCACTAGCACGCAAGAGTTTGATTCTAAATAACTCACGAGGCTCATCTGAGCACGCTGGAGTTTGAATCAATTTAGTTCACGTGTCCCGTTTGGCACGATAGAACACGAATTACCTTGCGTGGCTCTTCTAGCATGCAAGAGCTTGATTCTAAATAACTCACGTGGCTCATCTGAGAACTCTGGAGTTTGAATCAATTTAGTTCACGTGTCCCGTTTGGCACGATAGAACACGAATTAGCTCGCGTGGCTGTTCTAGCACGCAAGAGCTTGATTCTAAATAACTCACGTGGCTCATCTAAGCACGCTGGAGTTTGAATCAATTTAGTTCACGTGTCCCGTTTGGCACGATGGAATACGAATTAGCTCACGTGGCTCTTCTAGCACGCAAGAACTTGATTCTAAATAACTCATGTGGCTCATCTGAGCACGCTGGATTTTCAATCAATTTAGTTCACGTGTCCACTTTGGCAGGATAGAACACGAATTAGCTCGCGTGGCTCTTCTAACACACAAGAGTTTGATTCTAAATAACTCACGTGGCTCATCTGAGCACGCTAGAGTTTGAATCACCTTAGTTCACGTGTCCCGTTTGGCACGATAGAACACGAATTAGCTCGCGTGGCTCTCTAGCACGCAAGAGCTTGATTCTAAATAACTCACGTGGCTCATCTGAGCACGCTGGAGTTTGAATCAATTTAATTCACGTGTCTCATTTGGCAAGATATAACACGAGTTAGCTCGCGTGGCTCTTCTAGCACGCATGAACTTGATTCTAAATAACTCACGTGGCTCATCTAAGCACGTTGGAGTTTGAATGTATTTATTCAGTCTCCCGTTTGGCACGATGGAACACGAATTAGCTCGCGTGGCTCTTCTAGCACGCAGGAGCTTGATTCTAAATAAATCTCGTGGCTCGTCTGAGCATGCTGGAGTTTGAATCAATTTAGTTCACGTGTCCCGTTTGGCATGATAGAACACGAATTAGCTGGCGTGGCTGTTCTAGCACGGAAGAATTTGATTCTAAATAACTCACGTGGCTCATCTGAGCACACTGGAGTTTGAATCAATTTAGTTCACGTGTCCCGTTTGGCAAGATAGAACACGAATTAGCTCGCATGGCTTTTCTAGCACGCATGAACTTGATTCTAAATAACTCACGTGGCTCATTTGAGCACGCTGGAGTTTGAATCGATTTATTCAGGTGTCCCATTTGGCACGATGGAACACGAATTAGCTCGCGTGGCTCTTCTAGCACGCAAGAGCTTGATTCTAAATAACTCACTCGGCTCGTCTAAGCACGCTGGAGTTTGAATCAATTTAGTTCACGTGTACCGTTTGGAACGATAGAACACGAAATAGCTCGCGTGGCTCCTCTAGCACGCAAGAGCTTGATTTTAAATAACTCACGTGCCTCATCTGAGCACGCTGGAGTTTGAATCAATTTAGTTCACGTGTCCCGTTTGGCACAATAGAACACGAATTAGCTCGCGTGGCTCTTCTAGGACGCATAAGCTTCATTCTAAATAACTCACGTGGATCATCCAAGCACGCTGGAGTTTGAATCAATTTAGTTCACGTGTCCCGTTTGGCACGATAGAACACGACTTAGCTCGCGTGGCTCTTCTAGCACACAAGAGTTTGATTCTAAATAATTCCCGTGGCTCATCTGAGCACGCTGGAGTTTGAATCAATTTACTTCACGTGTCCCGTTTGGCACGATAGAACACGAATTAGCTCGCGCGGCACCACTAGCACGCAAGAGTTTGATTCTAAATAACTCACGAGGCTCATCTGAGCACGCTGGAGTTTGAATCAATTTAGTTCACGTGTCCCGTTTGGCACGATAGAACACGAATTACCTTGCGTGGCTCTTCTAGCATGCAAGAGCTTGATTCTAAATAACTCACGTGGCTCATCTGAGAACTCTGGAGTTTGAATCAATTTAGTTCACGTGTCCCGTTTGGCACGATAGAACACGAATTAGCTCGCGTGGCTGTTCTAGCACGCAAGAGCTTGATTCTAAATAACTCACGTGGCTCATCTAAGCACGTTGGAGTTTGAATCAATTTAATTCACGTGTCCCGTTTGGCACGATGGAATACGAATTAGCTCACGTGGCTCTTCTAGCACGCAAGAACTTGATTCTAAATAACTCATGTGGCTCATCTGAGCACGCTGGATTTTCAATCAATTTAGTTCACGTGTCCACTTTGGCAGGATAGAACACGAATTAGCTCGCGTGGCTCTTCTAACACACAAGAGTTTGATTCTAAATAACTCACGTGGCTCATCTGAGCACGCTTGAGTTTGAATCACCTTAGTTCACGTGTCCCGTTTGGCACGATAGAACACGAATTAGCTCGCGTGGCTCTCTAGCACGCAAGAGCTTGATTCTAAATAACTCACGTGCCTCATCTGAGCACGCTGGAGTTTGAATCAATTTAGTTCACGTGTCCCGTTTGGCACGATAGAACATGAATTAGCTCTCGTGGCTCTTCTAGCACGCATAAGCTTCATTCTAAATAACTCATGTGGATCATCTAAGCACGCTGGAGTTTGAATCAATTTAGTTCACGTGTCCCGTTTTGCACGATAGAACACGAATTACCTCGCGTGGATCTTCTAGCACGCAAGAACTTGATTCTAAATAACTCACGAGGCTCATCTGAGCACGCTGGAGTTTGAATCAATTTAGTTCACGTGTCCCGTTTGGCACGATGGAACATGAATTAGCTCGCGTGGCTCTTATAGCACGCAAGAGCTTGATTCTAAATAACTAATGTCGCTCATCTGAGCACGTTGGAGTTTGAATCAATTTAGTTCACGTGTCCCGTTTGGCACGATAGAACACGAATTAGCTCGCGCGGCTCCACTAGCACGCAAGAGTTTGATTCTAAATAAATCACGAGTCTCATCCGAGCACGCTGGAGTTTGAATCAATTTAGTTCACGTGTCCCGTTTGGCACGATGGAACACGAATTACCTCGCGTGGCTCTTCTAGCACGTAAGAGCTTGATTCTAAATAACTCACGTGACTCATCTGAGCACTCTGAAGTTTGACTCAATTTAGTTCACATGTCCCGTTTGGCACGATAGAACACGAATTAGCTCGCATGGCTGTTCTAGCACGCAAGAGTTTGATTCTAAATAACTCACGTGGCTCATCTAAGCACGCTGGAGTTTGAATATTTTTGGTTCACGTGTCCCGTTTGGCACGATGGAACACGAATTAGCTCACGTGGCTCTTCTAGAACGCAAGAACTTGATTCTAAATAAGTCACGTGGCTCATCTGAGCACGCTGGATTTTGAATAAATTTAGTTCACGTGTCCCCTTTGGCATGATAGAACACGAATTAGCTCGCGTGGCTCTTCTAGAATGCAAGAGTTTGATTCTAAAAAACTCACGTGGCTCATCTGAGCACGCTAGAGTTTGAATCACCTTAGTTCACGTGTCCCGTTTGGCACGATAGAACACGAATTAGCTCGCGTAGCTCTTCTAGCACGCAAGAGCTTGATTTTAAATAACTCACGTGCCTCATCTGAGCACGCTGGAGTTTGAATCAATTTAGTTCACGTGTCCCGTTTGGCACAATAGAACACGAATTAGCTCGCGTGGCTCTTCTAGGACGCATAAGCTTCATTCTAAATAACTCACGTGGATCATCTAAGCACGCTGGAGTTTGAATCAATTTAGTTCACGTGTCCCGTTTGGCACGATAGAACACGACTTAGCTCGCGTGGCTCTTCTAGCACACAAGAGTTTGATTCTAAATAATTCCCGTGGCTCATCTGAGCACGCTGGAGTTGGAATCAATTTAGTTCACGTGTCCCGTTTGGCACGGTAGAACACGAATTAGCTGGCGTGACTCTTCTAGCACGCAAGAGCTTGATTCTAAATAACTCACGTGGCTCATCTGAGCACGTTTGAGTTTGAATCAATTTAGTTCACGTGTCCCATTTGGCACGATACAAGACGAATTAGCCCGCGTGGCTGTTCTAGCACGCAAGAGCTTGATTCTAAATAACTCGCGTGGCTCATCTGAGCACGCTGGAGTTTGAATCCATTTAGTTCATGTGTCCCGTTTGGCACGATGGAACACGAATTAGCTTATGTGGCTCTTCTAGCACGCAAGAACTTGATTCTAAATAACTCACGTGCCTCATCTGAGCACGCTGGATTTTGAATCAATTTAGTTCACGCGTCCCGTTTGGCACGATAGAATACGAATTAGCTCGCGTGGCTCTTCTAGCACGCAAAGTTTGATTCTAAATAACTCACGTGGCTCATCTGAGCACGCTGGAGTTTGAATCAATTTACTTCACGTGTCCCGTTTGGCACGATAGAACACGAATTAGCTCGCGCGGCACCACTAGCACGCAAGAGTTTGATTCTAAATAACTCACGAGGCTCATCTGAGCACGCTGGAGTTTGAATCAATTTAGTTCACGTGTCCCGTTTGGCACGATAGAACACGAATTACCTCGCGTGGCTCTTCTAGCATGCAAGAGCTTGATTCTAAATAACTCACGTGGCTCATCTGAGCACTCTGGAGTTTGAATCAATTTAGTTCACGTGTCCCGTTTGGCACGATAGAACACGAATTAGCTCGCGTGGCTGTTCTAGCACGCAAGAGCTTGATTCTAAATAACTCACGTGGCTCATCTAAGCACGTTGGAGTTTGAATCAATTTAGTTCACGTGTCCCGTTTGGCACGATGGAATACGAATTAGCTCACGTGGCTCTTCTAGCAAGCAAGAACTTCATTCTAAATAACTCACGTGCCTCATCTGAGCACGCTGGATTTTGAATCAATTTAGTTCACGTGTCCCGTTTGGCACGATAGAATACGAATTAGCTCGCGTGGCTCTTCTAGCACACAAGAGTTTGATTCTAAATAATTCCCGTGGCTCATCTGAGCACGCTGGAGTTGGAATCAATTTAGTTCACGTGTCCCGTTTGGCACGGTAGAACACGAATTAGCTGGCGTGACTCTTCTAGCACGCAAGAGCTTGATTCTAAATAACTCACGTGGCTCATCTGAGCACGTTTGAGTTTGAATCAATTTAGGTCACGTGTCCCGTTTGGCACGATACAAGACGAATTAGCTCGCGTGGCTGTTCTAGCACGCAAGAGCTTGATTCTAAATAACTCGCGTGGCTCATCTGAGCCACTGGAGTTTGAATCCATTTAGTTCATGTGTCCCGTTTGGCACGATGGAACACGAATTAGCTCATGTGGCTCCTCTAGCACGCAAGAACTTGATTCTAAATAACTCACGTGCCTCATCTGAGCACGCTGGATTTTGAATCAATTTAGTTCACGCGTCCCGTTTGGCACGATAGAACACGAATTAGCTCGCGTGGCTCTTCTAGCACGTAAAAGTTTGATGCTAAATAACTCACGTGGCTCATCTGAGCACGCTGGAGTTTGAATCAATTTACTTCACGTGTCCCGTTTGGGACGATAGAACACGAATTAGCTCGCGCGGGACCACTAGCACGCAAGAGTTTGATTCTAAATAACTCACGAGGCTCATCTGAGCACGCAGGAGTTTGAATCAATTTAGTTCACGTGTCCCGTTTGGCACGATAGAACACGAATTACCTCGCGTGGCTCTTCTAGCATGCAAGAGCTTGATTCTAAATAACTCACGTGGCTCATCTGAGCACTCTGGAGTTTGAATCAATTTAATTCACGTGTCCCGTTTGGCACGATAAAACACGAATTAGCTCGCGTGGCTGTTCTAGCACGCAAGAGCTTGATTCTAAATAACTCACGTGGCTCATCTAAGCACGCTGGAGTTTGAATCAATTTAGTTCACGTGTCCCGTTTGGCACGATGGAAAACGAATTAGCTCACGTGGCTCTTCTAGCACGCAAGAACTTGATTCTAAATAACTCACGTGGCTCATCTGAGCACGCTGGATTTTGAATCAATTTAGTTCACGTGTCCCCTATGCATGATAGTACACTAATTAGCTCGCGTGGCTCTTCTAGCATGCAAGAGTTTGATTCTAAAAAACTCACGTGGCTCATCTGAGCACGCTAGAGTTTGAATCACCTTAGTTCACGTGTCCCGTTTGGCACGATAGAACACGAATTAGCCCGCGTGGCTCTTCTAGCACGCAAGAGCTTGATTTTAAATAACTCACGTGCCTCATCAGAGCACGTTGGAGTTTGAATCAATTTAGTTCACGTGTCTCGTTTGGCACGATAGAACACGAATTAGCTCGCGTGGTTCTTCTAGCACGCATAAGCTTCATTCTAAATAACTCACGTGGATCATTTAAGCACGCCGGAGTTTGAATCAATTTAGTTCAGGTGTCCCGTTTGGCATCATAGAACACGAATTATCTCGCGTGGCTCTTCTAGCACACAAGAGTTTGATTCTAAATAACTCACGTGGCTCATCTGAGCACGCTGGAGTTAGAATCAATTTAGTTCACGTGTCCCGTTTGGCACGGTAGAACACGAATTAGCTGACGTGAGTCTTCGAGCACGCAAGAGCTTGATTCTAAATAACTCACATGGCTCATCTGAGCACGTTAGAATTTGAATCAATTTAGTTCACGTGTCCCGTTTGGCACTATACAACACGAATTAGCTCACGTGGTTGTTCTAGCACGCAAGAGCTTGATTCTAAATAACTCGTGTGGCTCATCTGAGCACGCTGGAGTTTGAATCAATTTAGTTCATGTGTCCCGTTTGGCACGATGGAACACGAATTAGCTCACGTGGCTCTTCTAGCACGCAAGAACTTGATTCTAAATAACTCACGTGCCTCATCTGAGCACGCTGGATTTTGAATCAATTTAGTTCACGTGTTCCGTTTGGCACGATGGAACACGAATTAGCTCACGAGGCTCTTCTAGCACGCAAGAGTTTGATTCTAAATAACTCACGTGGCTCATCTGAGCACGCTGGAGTTTGAATCAATTTAGTTCACGTGTCCCGTTTGGCACGATAGAACACGAATTAGCTCGCGCGGCTACACTAGCACGCAAGAGTTTGATTCTTAATAATTCACGAGGCTCATCTGAGCACGCTGGAGTTTGAATCAATTTAGTTCACGTGTCCCGTTTGGCACGATAGAACACGAATTACCTCGCGTGGCTCTTCTAGCACGCAAGAGCTTGATTCTAAATAACTCACGTGGCTCATCTAAACACTCTGGAGTTTGAATCAATTTAGTTCACGTGTCCCGTTTGGCACGATACAACACGAATTAGCTCGCGTGGCTGTTCTAGGACGCAAGAGCTTGATTCTAAATAACTCACGTGGCTCATCTAAGCACGCTGGAATTTGAATCAATTTAGTTCACGTGTCCCGTTTGGCACGATAGAACACGAATTAGATCGCGTGGCTCTTCTAGCACGCATAAGCTTCATTCTAAATAACTCACGTAGATCTTCTAAGCACGTTGGAGTTTGAATCAATTTAGTTCACGTGTCCCGTTTGGCACGATAGAACACGAATTAGCTCGCGTGGCTCTTCTAGCACACAAGAGTTTGATTCTAAATAACTCCCATGGCTCATCTGAGCACGCTGGATTTGGAATCAATTTAGTTCACGTGTCCCATTTGGCATGATAGAACACAAAATAGCCCGCGTGGCTCATCTAGCATGCAAGAGCTTGATTCTAAATAACTCGCGTTGCTCATCTGAGCACGCTAAAATTTGAATCAATTTAGTTCACGTGTCCCATTTGGCATGATAGAACATGAATTAGCTCGCGTGGCTGTTCTAGCACGCAATAGCTTGATTCTAAATAACTCACGTGGCTCATCTTAGCACGTTGGAGTTTGAATCAATTTAGTTCACGTGTCCCGTTTGGCACGATATAACACGAATTAGCTCGCGTGGCTCTTCTAGCATGCAAGAGCTTGATTCTAAATAACTCACGTGGCTCATCTGAGCACGCTGGAGTTTGAATCAATTTAATTCACGTGTCTCATTTGGCAAGATATAACACGAGTTAGCTTGCGTGGCTCTTCTAGCACGCATGAACTTGATTCTAAATAACTCACGTGGCTCATCTAAGCACGTTGGAGTTTGAATGTATTTATTCAGTGTCCCGTTTGGCACGATGGAACACGAATTAGCTCGCATGGCTCTTCTAGTACGCAAGAGCTTGATTCTAAATAACTCTCGTGGCTCGTCTGAGCATGCTGGAGTTTCAATCAATTTAGTTCACGTGTCGTGTTTGGCATGATAGAACACGAATTAGCTGGCGTGGCTGTTCTAGCACGGAAGAATTTGATTCTAAATAACTCACGTGGCTCATCTGAGCACGCTGGAGTTTGAATCAATTTAGTTCACGTGTCCCGTTTGGCACAATAGAACACGAATTAGCTCGCATGGCTCTTCTAGCACGCAAGAGCTTGGTTCTAAATAACTCACGTGGCGCATCTAAGTACGCTGGAGTTTGAATCAATTTAGTTCACGTGTCCCGTTTGACAAGTTAGAACACGAATTAGCTCGCGTGGCTCTTCTAACACGCAAGAGCTTGGTTCTAAATAACTCACGTGGCTCATCTGAGCACGCTAGAGTTTGAATCAATTTAGTTCACGTGTCCCGTTTGGCAAGATAGAACACGAATTAGCTCGCGTGGCTTTTCTAGCACGCATGAACTTGATTCTAAATAACTCACGTGGCTCATCTGAGCACGCTGGAGTTTGAATCTATTTATTCAGGTGTCCCATTTGGCACGATGGAACACGAATTAGCTCGCGTGGCTCTTCTAGCACGCAAGAGCTTGATTCTAAATAACTCACGTGGCTCGTCTAAGCACGCTGGAGTTTGAATCAATTTAGTTCACGTGTACCGTTTGGAACGATAGAACACGAAATAGCTCGCGTGGCTCTTCTAGCACGCAAGAGTTTGATTCTAAATAACTCGCGTGGCTCATCTAAGCACAATGGAGTTTGAATCAATTTAGTTCACGTGTCCCATTTGGCACGATAGAACACGAATTGGCTCGCGTGGCTGTTCTAGCACGCAAGAGCTTGATTCTAAATAACTCACGTGGCTCATCTTAGCACGTTGGAGTTTGAATCAATTTAGTTCACGTGTCCCGTTTGGGACGGTAGAACACGAATTAGCTCGCGTGACTCTTCTAGCACGCAAGAGCTTGATTCTAAATAACTCATGTGGCTCATCTGAGCACGCTGGAGTTTGAATCAATTTAGTTCACGTGTCCCGTTTGGCAAGATAGAACACGAATTAGCTCGCGTGGCTCTTCTATCACGCATGAACTTGATTCTAAATAACTCACGTGGCTCATCTGAGGACGCTGGAGTTTGAATATATTTATTCAGGTGTCCCGTTTGGCACGATGGAACACGAATTAGCTCGCGTGGCTCTTCTAGCACGCAAGAGCTTGATTCTAAATAACTCACGTGGCTCGTCTAAGCACGCTGGAGTTTGAATCAATTTAGTTCACGTGTCCTATTTGGCACGATAATACACGAATTAGCTGGCGTGGCTGTTCTAGCACGAAAGAGTTTGATTCTAAATAACTCACGTGGCTCATCCGAGCACGCTGGAATTTGAATCAATTTAGTTCACGTGTCCCGTTTGGCACGATAGAACACGAATTAGCTCGCGTAGCTCTTCTAGCACGCAAGAGGTTGATTCTAAATAACTCACGTGGCTCATCTAAGCACGCTGGAGTTTAAATCAATTTAGTTCACGTGTCCCGTTTGGCACGATAGAACACGAATTAGCTCGCGTGGCTCTTCTAGCACGCAAGAGCTTGGTTCTAAATAACTCACGTGGCTCATCTGAGCATGCTGGAATTTGAATCAATTTAGTTCACGTGTCCCGTTTGGCACGATAGAACACGAATTAGCTCGCGTGGCTATTCTACCACGCATGAGCTTGATTCTAAATAACTCACGTGGCTCATCTGTGCACACTGGAGTTTGAATCAATTTAGTTCACGTGTCCCGTTCGGCACGATGGAACACGAATTTAGCTCGCGTGGCTCTTCTAGCACGCAAGAGCTTGATTCTAAATAATTCACGTGGCTCATCTGGGCATGCTGGAGTTTGAATCGATTTAGTTCACGTGTCCCATTTGACATGATAGAACACGAATTAGCTCACGTGGCTCTTCTAGCACGCAAGAGCTTGATTCTAAATAACTCACGTGGCTCATTCAGTACACTAGAGGTTAGATCGAAAAATCATGACACGAATCACGATAGTCAGATAAATCAAAATTGTATTATCATGATAACACGAGTCTATAACAAATTCAGATCGCGGATAGGATAGAATACGAATAAATGCATCGTTTTGTCGAACCCCAATCGCATAAGACACGATTGAGGTCCGAGGAGTTATGAAGATGCCCTAAAAATAGGGCTAACTATTTAACACGGTGATTCCACCAAAAGGAGATTATACGATCTTAATTAGATAAATGAATAGGGGTTTCCTGCTATATAAATTAAACCCCCAGATATATATATATATATATATATATATATATATATATATATATATATATATATATATATATATATATATATAAGCATCATAGTAATTCATATTATATATACATGTATGTCGGCAACTGTTTATATATGATTATATATACATTGCAAACGTGGCAGCTCATAAGATCAAGACTTAAGGTATACAAACATGCACTTAGGAAGCTATTCCACTAGGCTGAGTCACAAGCATGAGGTGGGTGGCACACTAGGTCGACGTCGGTAAAGATTGAACAGCAGGCCACGAGGGCAAGACAGCAAAAGGCAATTCAATTTGCCTATAAATAGGAGAAGGAACGACAGAGAAAGGGGTCGGTTCTTGAGATTAGAAATGGGTTTAGACCCTTTTCGATGAGCTTTTTCAGTCTTTCATACAGCGGAATTAGTATCGAATTGCGTGAACCGAACCATGGAGAGCCGGTAATCGATCGAGGGCGGACCGTACGAAGGCCTGAAATCTTCATCAATGAGATTCAATGCTCTAGTGAAAAGGCGGGTTGTATTTCTTCTCACCCTACTCGCTTTGATAGTGATGCGACCCGAGGGATCAATCGACTAAAGCTCGAGTTTTGAAACACTTTTTTTGTGGGGGTGATTTTTGGGGATTTATAGGAAATAAAAGACAAGGATATGGATTGCTAGATCTTGGGACATCTCACCACAAGATCTACAAAACTCACTTTCTCAAACGACGAAATCTCACTTTCGAATGATTTGAGTCTTTGTTTGGGAATCAATCACAAGCATCTCACATGTAATGATTCAACAAACGAGTTTCTCTTTGGCATCTCACCTCAGAGGACGTTGAAGGCATCTCGCCAACAACAGTTTAGAATTATCTCGATTCAAAGGAAACACACTTTTCATTAATCTCAAATCTGATTTATAAGTGAGCATACAAGCTCTTTATATAGGAAAAATAATACTAAATGAAAGGCCAAAGTCTAGCTAAAACACTTATTGAGCGGATAATATGAAAGGTCCGTCGAAATGATAGAAAAGGAGGCGGGAAACCAAAGGGCAAAAAGGCGAAGAGTTGGCAACCTTCAAGATCATCAATACATATTAAACTATGTATCTTGATTGTACTAATTTATTCGGTTTAATTGAATGTATTCTGTCTTCAATAAACGCATTTCCAACAAGCTGCCAGATTTCATATTGTTGTAAAGAACAACATTTTCGGCCATCTTCAAGGTTGATATGGCAAAAGTGTTCTTCATATAAGTTGTAGCTACTTAAAATATATTTGCAACAAGTCCTCATGGGCTTCAATCAGGATTTTATACTGTTGGATCCAAAATGCCGATGTATCGCCAAGCTTTTTTGTCAATTGAGATTTCATGTGACTCTGGCTCATATAGTAATATGATCACATCATCCTCTCCCCCTTGAAAAGGATTCTTCCTCGAATCCAAAATATTCTCCTCTTCTCCCATGAATGTCGTTGATGGAAACACAAATGGCAAGCATGACAAAATTTTTGGTGTGGTATCCATCCATGGGTTGTCCATGATTTTGAGAAATTTTGGGGTAATTAGCGATGTTTTGGACATGGGCGTTAAGATTCCAAGAGCCTTGGAATCATCAATAGGTATAGAGACATTGGGGGTAGGAACCACGATCTCTACGAGCTTCGAAGGAGGGGGCGGTGGAGCCATGGGCACCAAAGAATCACACATCGATGAGGGAGCCACTGATGGGGTACAGGGAGGGTGTTGTTCTTAAGAGGTGACCATGTATTTATCTCAACGATGAGATTTTCTACTATGACACGAACATCTTCTAACGCAGCCCTCCGTTCGACTTCTTGTTGTTGAGCAGTCTCCCGAGCTCTTTTCTTTCGATATCTTCTATGGAGTTCTTGATCAACGATATCATAGGTAGCACCATCCATGTCTTGCCAGTGGAGATGCCCATCATTATATGCTTGAATAGCCCACCAGATGTAGTTGTCAGACAACGACTATGATTTTGATCTCCTGGACATGTTAGAAAATAACAAACAATTCAAATAAGAAAAGCTCTAAGGACTCGAGTCGATTAGCTCCGATACCAATTGATGCGACCCGAGGGTTCAATCGACTAAAGCTCGAGTTTTGAAACACTCTTTTTATGGGGATGATTTTTGGGGATTTATAGGTAATAAAAGACAAGGATGTGGATTCCTAGATCTTGGAGCATCTCACCACAAGATCTACAAAACTCACTCTCTCAAACGTCGGAATCTCACTTTCGAATGATTTAGTCTTTGTTTGGAAATAAATCACAAGCATCTCACATGTAATGATTCAACAAATGAGTTTCTCTTTGGCATCTCACATCAGAGGACGTTAAAGGCATCTCACTAACAACAATTTAGAATCATCTCGATTCAAAGGAAACACACTTTTCATTAATCTCAAATCTGATTTATAAGTGAGCATAAAAGCTCTTTATATAGGAAAAATAATACTAAATGAAAGGCCAAAGTCTAGCTAAAACACTTATTGATCGAATAATATGAAAGGTCCGTCGAAATGATGGAAAAGGAGGTGGGAAACCAAGGGGCAAAAAGGCGAAGAGTTGGCAACCTTCAAGATCATCAATACATATTAAACTATATATCTTGATTGTACTAATTTATTCGGTTTCATTGAATGCGTTCTGTCTTCAATAAACGCATTTCCAACAAGCTGTCAGATTTCATATTGTTGTAAAGAACAGAATTTTTGGCCATCTTCACGGCTAATATGGCAAAAGTGTTCTTCACAGAAGTTGTATCCACTTAAAATAGCTTTCTAACAAGTGCTCATAAGCTTCAATCGAGATTTTATACAGTCTGGTGGATCCAAAATATCGATGTATCACCAAGTTGTTTTGTCAATTGAGATTTCATGTGACTCGAGTTCATATAGTAATATGATCACATCCAATAGATTGATTTCCTTCAAGGATCAATGTAATTTGCTGGATATTTCCTCATGTGGAAATGATTTCACATGGAGAAAGGACAAGACGGTTGTAAACAATATTTATGAAAAGTCGGACAAAACATTGGTACAAGATCAAATACTTCAATGGTTCCCAAATATATATCCCTACAAGAAACCATGCTTTATCGACCTTAGACCATTTCCCAATTTTTGTATAACTCCAAACAAATGATAGAAGAATGAATAGACCTTTTAAGTTTGAGAAAATGTGGCTTTCTAAGAAAGATTACAAGAACATCGTCTCACAAGCATGGAGAACAAACTATGAGGGCTCCTACATGTTTAATGTAGTGAAAAAATCAGTTGCTGAAAAGACTTGTAAAAGATTGGAATAAGAAAACCTTCGGTAATATCTTTAGACAGCTAAAGAAGACAAAAGAAAAATTACTAGAACTACAAAAGGACAATAGCCAAAAACAACAAAATGATAATAATAGACGTCAACAATAACCAATAAAGAAAAAGAACAACTATTGAATTATCACCAACAATACTAGAGCCAATGAGCAAAGACAAAATATTTGAAACTATCAGATTCAAACACTAGATACCACCATAGAGTTGCGTCGGAAAGACTGAATTATCACAAACAATATTGTGGCCTCAATGATGCCTTATGGTGCGCATGAGTGGCTCAACCTTGACTTCGTAGACAGTTTCAGGTACCCACCTCCCCTTTTGATTGCTGAGTGCTACTTTGGACGGGGTTCAACCATGGCGGTAGTTAGCGACTGACTCTCACATACGCTTTCCTTTTGCTTCCATTACTTATGGTTTGACCCGACAATGTCGTGACAACTTTGTACACCGTATTTCTGTTTGTGCATGTTTGTTTTGGACTCCACTGTTTTTGCGCGCATTAGTAAGTAGGACAGGTATCGGTGTGAGAACACCGAGTCTCCAATGGACTATAAGCGAATTTAGGGTAAGAAATCCCTTCTTTGAAAAGATTAACCCTTTGTCTTCGAAACAACTTATACTTGAATTGCAAGATCCGAACGAATCCAACCCTTCTAAACATAACCCGGGCTATATGTATGAATAATAATATGAAGTGCACAATTAAGATTATAAAGTGCATAAATAAAATCATAAAGTGTAAGAATAAAATGATAAAATGCAAAAATAAGATCATGAAGTGCATGAATGAGACACACGATGGGCTTTTGAAATCGATGTGTTACTTTGGCACAGTTTATGCAGAAAGATGTGAGTTTGAAATCGATTTTTTTCAGCATAACAATTTCAAATTAAAGTGCACAATTAAGATTAAAAAATGCATAACTAAGATTATAATGTGCATGATTAACAATTTTAAATTAAAGTGCATAATTAAGATTAAAAGGTGCATAATTAAGGTTAAAAAGTGCATAACTAAGATTAAAATGTTCATGATTAACAATTTGGGATTGTTGTATCTTTGTCTATTAGGTAACCTATGTGGATTCTTGTCGATCTTACTCAAAATTGCATTTCAAAAAATTAATCAGTTTAATCAACCAAATATTTAGAATTGCATTTCAGAATTTTTAAAACAATCAAACTTATTGTTTTAGTGTATTACTAAAAAATTAGAACCTACTACCTTAGTACTCACAAATTCAGAATATGCATATAACCTATCTAAAGTGGATATTAATGTTTCCTCCCCATTGATACATCATTCTATGCTAATAAAAACACTGCATAAAATATGCATATTATAACCTATCTGAAGTGGATATTAACGTTTCCTCCCTCTGGATATCATTGATATGGACCAAGATCATGCTCAGAATGTGTTACTAGGATGCAATACCACAATATATATTTGACCATGGTTGACAAGTTCTGAGGAAATGAGGACGTGGCAAACTGACAACACGATAATGAGGATCAATGCAATGAGGATACCTAAGACAATTAGCTTGATCTTAATGTTCTGTAACCACATCTTTCTTCTCATCTGTGTTACACTGTTACCTGTGTGTGAAATTCTTGTGCCTGGAAATAGTATAAAAAAATTACATATTATTGTTTGATCTTTCCCACATCCAAACTTAGAATGCAAACCAAAGAAGCATTCAGTAAAACGAAAAGATGGAACAAAATAGTATTCCCTCCGTTCAAAAATATAAGTTCTTTTAGACTTATATTTTTGTTTGAAAATATAAGTCCTTTTAAGTTTTCTAGGTATTGGGATATGGAAATTGTTACTTTTTGAATTTTCGCTCAAATTTTATTGGTTAATGAGAGATGTGGATAATTAACGAGGGGTATAAATTTAATAAATTTTTTATTTCCTTAATTTGTGTGTAAATGTCTAAAATGACTTATATTTTTGAACGGATGTAGTATTTAACTATGCAAAGAACTCGCAAACCACTTACATAACCATCTGGAGATAACCAGCACCCAAGGTGCTCAAATCAGCTCTTAAAAATCAGTCAGAGGTCTACAAATCAAACTTCAACACCACCACAAACTGAAGCAATAGCCACACCATCGGAGGACAAATCTATAGCAGCAGCGAAAACATCCTCGCAACCATGAAATAGATGAAATATGACTTGAATTTAGGGATAGCGTCTTCGATCGAAAGAGGATAGCATCCCCGAACAACAACCACAAGCATAGTAGCAAAAATGTTCAAATACAACCCCAAAAAGCTCCTTCTCAACCATTGCAGATAGGAGAAAACAACCCCAAAGTTGATCAAAACTGCCCTAAATTTCTAAAGTGAGCCCTAGCAATACGACCCTGAATTAGCACAACCATCTTGTGGAGGTGCCATAGCAGCAACATCAGAATAAAAACAGCCCTCGACGGGCCTTCGAAGAAGCTCCCATTCCCACAAACACAAGAGCACAACAACTATCCATTACTTATCATTACTTATCCAACAAGAACAATACTATAGACTTAAATTAGCTTAAAATTTCAAGCAAATCTGCATAAGAACATTAATTATGTCCTAGACATTTTATGAAACACCCGATAGGCATGGATTTAACCATAACTCAATCTGGATTTCTCTCCTAGGCATTTTACATAAAAGACAAAATTTTACACGTTAAGAAATTTTACACCTTAAGCACATTTTTCATACATACATACATACATACATACATACATACACACATACACACATACACACATACACACATACACACATACACACATACACACATACACACATACATACATACATACATACATACATAAAGAGACACAACTGGTTAGGAAATTCAGGTAAAGCTTCATAAATAGATTAAGATAAAGCTTCATCATGGTAAAAAAGATAGGTCTCATATCTAACAACAAAACACAGTTACTCTAATAAGTTCAAAGTCAGCTAAGGATAACAGCATGATACAGTGTTGGATTGCTGAACATGTATAATCCAAGAACTAACTAATTGACATAGTGAAACATTTGATTCCAAAAACCAAAGATAATAAAAAGTGAAATAAGACATGAAAAGAAATTCACCTTAAATTTTGTTGGGTACATAAAAACCCTAACCTTGTCATCCTGATAACCAGACAACATAAGTTAGGCATCCATTAGCATATATCTCCTTAATCAAAGAAAATAATGGGATTTGGGATATGACATATATTTTAGATCATCCTCAGACTATAGGCAACCAAAAGTGAAAATTTATCATTACACAGATAAGGAACAAAACTGCATGTGTTGAATAATCGACACGTCACACCATGGCTTGGATCTGAGAACCACCAATGTCTGAAAAAGGTAAATATATAGAAGTGGTGGTTAAACCAAGGTAACAAAAGAAGTAAGACCATACAGAGGGTCTTACCGAAAAAATGGACATCCTCACAGGGAAATTCCCTACCACTATTAGCCCCACTATATACCCCAATCTGTGTGGCAAATCCAAAAATAAATCCAAGCACCGAAAGAATAATTTAACAAATATACCTATAATACTATAGTCATACTTGTTAAAATAAAATGGGCCAAGGCTATCATCAGATTTGCAAGACACAAATGGGGGAAACGTTATAGCCCACTTAGAAAGTTCAGCCCACCCAATTACAATTCTAAAACTCCTAACCCCGGCTACCCAAAATCATATCAACTCCTTACCCTCGACCCGCATGTAAGACCCAAAAATAAAAGAAATAAACAAGACCCACCCTATGAACCGGTTTATGACAGCAAAATAAAGTGCAGCACAACAAAAGCAGGTACATGACAGCAAAACACACGAGCAACATGACAGCAAACACTATCAAGAAGACAACCTTTGCCAAACATAACCCAATCTGCAGAACATCCACATTTAGCTAGCTGAGGAACCCGCCCACCTTTAGCTAGCTAGAGAACCACCAATGTGCAACTACATAGTTTCCAAAATTGGTAGAGAAGTGAACAGAAAGGAGAAAAGGATCACTAGTAATGAACACAAAATCAACATTTTTAGCATGAAAATATTGCAAAATCTTCGGAGACTCTTCAACCTTATCTTTGAGTTGCTTCAGGAGGAACCAGTTCAGTATCTTCAGGTGTGAATTCTTTTTGAAGCTATTTGGATAAAAACAAATTAATCAACTACTTGTTGTGAACAACCACCAAAAATAATGATAAACCAACTAGTTGAAAATGGATGAAGAAACGAAGTCAAAGTTAAAAGAAATTGCAGGAATTTGTAGCAAACCATGTAATATGAGGCTGCAGATTCACCAGCACTACCACAACACTTCGTGACAGCACCAATAAATCCCCACAAACAAATTCCAAAACTTCCCCAGAAACTATCAAAACCCACAATTAAAAGAGGTCTATTGTTCGACAAATAGAAACGCCTAAAGAAACCCTATATCGAAACTGAAAATCAATTCTATCACAATACAATGAATTGAAACCAGTTAACATAAACCCTAGATCAAAAATATTGAACATTGAAGGGGGGAATTTGTACCGGAGACAACAATTTTTAGAGAGGTGGTGTGACAGAGGCGATGATTGATGAGCGAAGAAGAGCGACAATCGAAGAGCTGGAGATGTCCCTCACCAGTCGAACTAAGGGAAGAGCGGAGATGGTGGAGAATGGAAATCGAAGAAGACAAGCCGCCAGAGATAGGAGAGGGAAGACAACCTCGAGTTCGAAAGAGTGTTGGACTGCTGGACAGATTACATGCCCACCATGGCCGTCCATGGAAGGAGAGAGTGGAAGAGAACTGTCGGGGATGACGAGCCTGGAATCGGGGCTGAGAAGGGTTTAATTTCTTTACAAATTTCCAAGTCTTAAAAGAGGGCTTCAATTTTTTTTCTACTAATATTTTTGGGGTATTTGGGATGTGTTTTAACGAATTCAAGAAAGAAATAAAAATTTCTATAAATTTCCTAGGAGTCGAGTTTATTTGAGATGTGTGGGATTCACATAACTCAAATTTCAATCTCGCGCGCATAATTTTTTTCCCAAAAATTTTTTTTTAACATCTGTCAATAAAATAGGGAGGTGTCTATTTTATTTTCAACATCTCAAATTTAATAACCGATGTTAAAAACATATTTAGCATCACAGGGTTTTTTTACTGATGTTAATCAGCCGATGTTAAATGACAGATTTCTAGTAGTGTGGAGACCTCGCCCTCGCTCCGCCTTCCTCCCCGGATCTCACCAAGGATGTCGCAACGAGGGCCGAGCATAGGGTCGATCACCATGGAGGTTGAACTATTGTCGTAGATGGGTTGAATCGCCGATAGTAGGCCTGGGCTCGAACCGGCAAGAAGATTGGTTGAATCGCTCGAAAATAGATTTCCATGGAAAACTGCAATTTATTCTCTTGTAGAGAGAAAGGTGACCGATGTTTAAATTATATTGGGTTTAATTACTATTGTATATTGGGTTTAATTTCTACTTTATATTTTTCTTTCCAAAAAAACCATTGATGATGATTGTATACACTTGAAAAAAAAAATGAAGATGAAGCATTTGTCATATCATATGTGGGTGTTGATGAATTTTGCGCAGCATAATTTGTACTGCTTGCTACTAGTAGTTGTTAGACCTCCAAAGGATGTGATTTTTGGATGTGTCAGGGTTGGACAAATTGGGGGTAAGGGCTCAAGTTTCAGGTTGATTGAATGAATTAGGACGGATTGGGATCAAATTGTTAGAGACGAATGATCGATTTTGTGTGTTTTCATGGGATTTAAGATGTATTCGATGGAAAAGTCAAATTATTCATATGTATGGTATGGACAAATTTTGTGCTTCATAAGAGGTTTTTTTATGTTAGGGATGGCCATATGAATGAAAAATGCATCGATACCATCGAATAATCATATGATACCATCGAATAATCCAGCGATATCATCAAATAATTTTTATTTATTTATTTACTAAAATGACATAAGTAACCGAATAATACTTTAACATCATAGAATAATCAAGCTATACCCTCGAATAATCAAGCGATACCATTGAATAATCAAGCGATACAATCGAATAATTTTTAGTTAAAAGTTTATGAGTGCTAGTCGATTAGAATAATCCATCGATACCATCGCATAATCCGTCGATATGATTGAAAAATCCATAGATATCATCGAATAATGTAAAGAAAGTGCACCACACACGCCCGAATTCAGCAAGTGGACAAGAAAAGATGTGGGTCTCGCTGATTTTTAATTAAAGAAAAAAGCTAAAATTGTCGAATAATCTCAATCACACATTTCATTCAATCAACGGTCCTGATTTGTTAAAGTGATACACGTTAATGACTGAGTACACCGGAACTAACCTCTCTCTATATAATTTTATTTAATTTTGGATTTATTTATTTATTGGTCAAAATTTAATGTTGGATTTTATTATGAGATAATATTGCTGAAATATCTATTGGGCCATTGGATTAAATAGTGAAATCTCAATATTATATATATACTTTTCCTTTTTCCTTTTTTTTAAAAAATTTAATCCCTATCGTGCAAGGATGGTTTATTTTTTTTACTTACATGAAACTTGGATGAAACTTGGTGTCTATGGCTACAACGCCAACACCCCAAGTGCACCAACAAAGGAGCATGGATGCGAGCAAGCTCACTAGGCCTCAGATCGGTGAGGAAGAGGACGTCGACAATGGTCCGCTGTAGTTGGTTGTTGTTGAGGTGGTGATAAAAGTGGCGGCTAAGGGTGTCTTGGAACGGTGCGGATCCACTGTCCCGGAATCTCCCTGTCTCCCTATCCCTCCTCACAAAAACTCACCCCTTTACTAATTTCTTTTTTCTTTTACAAATTTTAATCATTTTTCTTTTTTTTTGATATTGGGGGTGAGGGGAGGGGAATACAGGGGGTTGTCCCCTTTGGGACAGCCGATCCCATTCGGTCTTGGAAAGGGTTGGTCGAGAAACGGAGGTGGGGGAGGGAGTAGCCCCGACGGCAGCATCCGATGGTCGAGTTCGGTCGAGACATGGTACGACTAGAAGGTGGTGTGGTGGTGGTTTGGCAAACTCTCCATCTACATCTGGTGGTGGAAAGTTCAAATCGATATCGTGCTCTACCGTGGGAGTGTTTTTCATTGTCAACATTCTTGGCTTTGACACTACAGTGGAGATACCATATAAAGAACACATGAATTTAAATGTAAAAATACACTTACAATAATAAAATATTTTTAACTACAAATGGATGAAAATTACAATATCATGCAAAATCTTCATTCTTGCCCATATTATGCAAAAAAAAAGGGCAAGGTCGAAAATTACAGTACACCTTTTGAGTTCAACAGGAAGGGGAGTATTGTGGTATAAGTTTTAACTTCATCTAGGGTTGAGTTGGTCAGTCTAGCTAGACTTAAAAAAAACAATTAAAAGAATATTAATCTTTAGTCTAAAGACTTAATTTGAGAGTCAAACCCTATATTAATCATGCAGCTGATCGTCTATCTCATTTAAACTCAAATTTCTCCTACTCTATTCCCCATACTAATGTTGTTTCCCTTAGTATCATCTTTCAGGAAGCGATTGCGTTGTCAATCTTCCAAATTCTTTCTGGTTTAAAAAAAAGACTCAAACCCTATATAACTCATCTAACTCTCAATTTTTAAACTCATTTTCTCAATTCTTAGTCTCTTGACAATTTTGTTCATTTTGATAATTCCATTATCAAATCATTCGCTTATTCCATCTCCCACGTTTTTTTTAAAAATAGGGTTTGGACATGAATCGGCCTTAACTAGACAAGACTAAAATCGGACGGATTCTAACATGTTAGGGTCGGTGTTTGGTCTTTAAAATTTTCGATTTTGATTTTTGGTATGATTCAGTTCTTGACCAATGAACAACCATATCTTTTTTTTTTGGTGGAGAATGAACAACCATATCTTGGACTGGAGTATTTGCATAACATTGTTCCAAATTAACCGTTCTATCATTCATTTGGTCCATTGGTATAAAAGAGGTATATTCTTTAAGCAATATTTGTTTTAGCAAGGGTTAAAGAGAACAAATTTAGAAATATATTTTTTAAATTTTATTTATTTTATCCTTTTTAAAAAAAAAATTTAAGTAAAATTCATATTGTTTTTTTAGTGGAGAAATTTTTACAAAGACCGTTTTTAACATGCATATCGTGACCGAAGAAAACTGTATTAGTCATCTCTATTTGAATCTTTAATGCTGCAGTACCATACTATAGATTATGCGAATAAAATCATCCGTTGACCATTGAAGCATTCATCGATCTAGGGTTTATGGTAAAAGGTAAAAAGCGTATGGCACAAAAAACATGATTATGGGCCAAATAAAAATGGTCAAAAGTGCATATGTACACTAGTTCATTCACACTATATCTAGTCAAATCTCCTAAATTTGAATTATCATAGCTCAAAATTGTTGAAATTTGCCACCTTGTTACCTGTAATATTAATATATATAATTGGACCACCTTGTATCTATTCATTAATTTCATTCCACAGGACATTAATCGATTCTTACATCTACCATTAAATATTTTAAATTATGAATAAATTTTAAAAAGAAGTTCATTTCTCAGTTCCAACCATATATTCCATTAATTTGAACACATTTGCAAAAGAAAATTTGTGTGGACCCAATATACATCTTAAAAGTTAAAAGATCCTAGTGAAGTTCACTTATTGTGGTCCTTGTGGATTGTTACACAACATCTTTTTAGATCAAAATTATTGATAATTTTTTTATTTCTTTTAATAATTTAATTACATTTGGGACATAATATTTTTAAAAATGAAGAAAATATTTTTCTAAAAAATAAATACGAGTAAAACGCATAGAATAACGATATTTTTGTTAAAATTATAATTTCTTAAATATTTTTTTGATTGTTTATGAATTACGGAGTATCAATTATAACATTATATTTTTTTAGTTTTTTCATTTATAACTTTTATCTAAAATAATTTTATATAACACCGAGTTTCACACAAAGTGTAATAATTAGTAATCTTAAAAAATAATTTTATTGCCTTTCATGTATGGAAAATAAAGTATATATATGTTTACTAGGTATTTAGCATTTTTAGTTTGTGAAATTGTTTGTAATTACATGGTAGCAGTGGTGGAGTTAGGATTTTAGGCAGAGGGTGCTAAAAAAATTTGTGATTTTTTTTTGTATACCTATTAAGAAGATTTTAAAAAAAATATTGAAAAAAAAACACTAAAATTGTTATTTATTTATGATATTTTTATTTAAATAGTTGATAGAAACCAAAATTATAGAAAAGAAATAAAAAAGAATTACTTTAAAGACAATATATATTGAAAGAAAACAGTAAATATATTTACAATATTTTTAATTAAAATAATTGTGAGGAATAATGATATAATAAAACAAATCAAGAAGAATTACTTTTAAAACAATATTGAAAGAAAACATTAAATATATAATTGAAATATAATATTTTTAGTTAAAATAATTGTGAGAAATAATGATATAATAAAACAAATAAATATATAATGTAAACATAACATTTTCAATTGAAATAATTGTGAGGAAATGATATAATAAAATAAATAAAAAGTGAAAGGATTGAGATTTAAACATAAGACCTTTTAATTCTCTTTACTTCGTTTAACACTTGAGTTAGATAGCATTTCTTATTTAATTATTATTTAAAGATATTATATTACCTTAAAATATTAAATAAATTTAAATATTTTTTTTCCGACAAGGGGTGATCTAACACTGTCGAGCAACCACCGCTCCGCCCCTGCATGGTAGTGTTTACCATTTCACCTTAATTGTTTTCTATGTGGCATAAGATTAATTACAAGTTTAGAGTGATTGACTTGTTCAAAGGCATTTTAAAAAATAATCAAAGATCGATCACTCCTCCGATCCCAATCCCATGCATACGATCATCCAAACTCAATTAATCGATCTAGACATGAATGTTAGAAAAAAAAGAGATCCAAGTATGTATTAATTTATCATAAACACAAAAGGTCAATTTCTATACAAAAATGATCTACAACTCGATTGATATCGATCAATCAAAAGCTCCTCTTCAAGCCCTTGAAATCCATGGAGTCAACGCACTCCGACCTCTCGGACTCCCTTTGTGTAACGGCATGGATATAAATACCCGGGTTACGTTTCGAAGGTTGAATACCTTCGTTCAGATCTTGCAATTCAGGTACGGGTCGTGGTTTCAAACCTCTAAAGATCAGTATTCAAAGCGGGGATTTCGAACCCCAAGCAATCGAAGTCGCAGAATTTCAATTCAAATGAAAGTAAAGGAGAAGCAAAGTTTAGATACAAGTGCCACGGCAGAGCCGGGTCAAAACCAAAACGTAGTGGGTGATTGCCATTTTATCAAGTTAGAATAAGAGCAGGATTTTTCGGTTCGCCAAGAGATTCCCCGTCACAGAAGCAAGGAGTAAACAAGAGCGGTACCTAACACTATCCACAAAGTCAGGCCCGGTAATTGCCTGCGGGTCCTCTGACCACGCTGAGGCCACATAACATGCCTATACCTAATAAAGGATGACTAATGCAGTACAAGATTTAAATCACATAAGCATGCTTGACAGTTATAATATGCAGAAAAACTGTAAAGGGCTCAAGACAATGCCAAGTAGCATATCCCTCTCCTACCTCTGCACCCCTTCCCGTTAGTACAGAGACTGGCCAGTTCGGTGCTATAGCATATCAATTTCCTCGTGGTGGTGCACAAACCACGACATCATCATATCAAGTCATATCATCTCATCGCTTGCCCGAGGGTGCTGGGCTATCATATCGTACTCATATCGACTCGATAGACTCAGGGCACCCGATGTGGCTGGGCTACCCTATGACCTTAGCAAAGACTCTAGGACTATCACAGATAACAGTCGTTCTGTATTCAAACACACATAGTAACCACATGCTCAGTTCAATGCAATCTTAGCATGATACTACATGGCATGCTTTAGTATGCAACACCTACACATCATATGACACATCAGGCAGGAGGTCCAGGTTACTGAGTAAGTCCTGTAGGATACGTACCTGAAGATGCAGAACAATAAGATAACACAAGCAAGGGCCCAAATGCAAGTCCAAGCAATCCAAAAGCAATACACACCTATCATCAAGTCATTTTCATAAGCTACCGGACCAACATTCATACACACGAAACCCAAGTTCTCAACCTCCTCAAAACCAACCGATAGTAAAACCGTTTTTCAAAACCTTTTCGATACGATCAAATCGACCAAAATCATTCTTCCAATCAAACCCATTGATAAAATCATACCAACCATATTTTTCAAACTCTTAAATCCCAAATTAAGTCAACTCATATTCAAAATAATTTCTCAAATCATACTTGGCCAAATTCCGACATTAAACATTTAAACCTTAAAATCAATCTCTCAAAATCACATTATAGAAATGATTCCGGCATTTTAATTTCAAGATAAATCCATCTTCTCAAACCTTATTTACAAAACATTTAACTCTTAAATCAACTTGCAAATGTATACTACTTAAAATAGTCCCGGCATTTTATCTCTTTAAAATCCTCATCTTAAAATCACCTTATAAATCATTATATAATAACACTTCTCGAATATTACTTTAAAACTCCATTTTTAAACAACATCTAATAACACACTCCAACTAACATTTAAATATAATCAATCCATTTTAATAACCCACATTTATAAAACAACAACACTAAGTTACTTTATCATTTCTAAAACATTTATTAAACACCACATAATATCATAATAATATATATATATATCCAAAAAAAATCAGAAATAACATATAATATAACATATATATATAATAACATAACACATAATATAAATTTAACACATAACCATAATATAAATACCCAAAACTCAACCCACATCCCAACTCTCCAGCCCTTTGAAATCTGATTTTTAAATCCATGAATGGCCCAAAGAAAATAGGCCCAACCCAAGCCAAAATCGGATCCCCATAAGCCCAAGGTGAGGCCCCAACCTGCATGCTCCTACCTGGATCCGAGACCAAACCCGCACCCCCCAGATCCGATTTCCAAACAACTAGACCGGACAATTAACTCAACCCGGCCGACCCAAATAAAAGAAAAGAAAAGGAGATGAACCGGGGGCTGAACTTGTCTTCCCCATTCCCCTGCTTCCCAAACGGAGACGACGGAAAGGAAGGAGGAAAACAGACCTCGCCGGAGACCCCTCACCGCTACTCCGACCTCACTCACCGACCATTCCTGACATTGCTAACCCAAGGACGATCAAAACGAAGACGAGAGAATGGATAAGGTTTGAAGGCTCACCGAATGCTCGAGATTTCACCGAAAAACTTCGTCGGAGTTCGATTTGGTGTCGTCGAGGTCTGATTTCGAAGC